>JAJEKV010000315.1:0-347164 GCA_021234155.1 Isoetes taiwanensis | reverse complement strand
CGTAGGTCTTATGGATTTGAATCTTGTAGGTCCAAATTGAGAGCTTCTAACTCTGCAACATTTGACGGACCGAGGAGGAAAGGAAATGAATATTTACAATGTTATATGCATGTCAATAATATAGAAACCATGTATAATACAAAGTAAACCGGGCTATGATATGATCAATTCTACGTACTTCTAAAGCGATTCTCGGATAACCCTTAAACATTCTTTACAAAGTCAGGTCCTACAAACCCATAGGAAATAAATGTTAGAGGTATAATGGGATCTTGATGTCGCTTACATATGATACAAGCAAAGAGCATGGAAAGATGATGTGGCCCTCCAATTGGTGACATGGCATGCCAAGTAAAGCAAAGGTCAATTTTTACTAGGCCACTAAAGAAAAAGATGTACATCTTTGGTTTTCATGGGTGGCGTTGGCAAATTTTGGGACTGGCACCTAGAATCCGACATGCCAAGGTGGCTCAAATATATGCCACCTTAAAATGCTTATGCCAAGGGGGCTCAACCGTACCGTGGCATCCAACATGCAATGTAAAACAAAACCATCGCCACCTGAACCAACATGCCAAGGTGGTTCCAGCATGTCTCCCAGCTCCTCCATGCCACCTAGGCTCCAACATTCCAAGGTGGCTCCAACCATGCAGTGGGCTCCAATGTGCCAAGGTGGCTCAAACATGCCACCTTAGCCAACATCTGGTGGCTCAACCATGCCCGCGTGGCATCCAACATGCCAATATGGCTCAAACCGCCACCTGGCTCCAACTTGGCCAAGGTGGTTCCAACATACCACCTGGCTCCAACATGCCACCTGGAAACCAACATGGCGTGTTTGAGCCACTAACACCTGCATTGGCATGTTTGAGCCACCTTGGCACCTAGGCATGTTTGAAAACCACATGTTAGACTAGAATGACATGTTTGAGACTAATAGGTGGCATGTTTGAAACCTAGGGTGGCATGTTTGAACCAATCTGGCATGTTGGAGCCAATGGCGATATGGATCCACGTGGCATGTTTTGACCACTTGGCATGTTGGAGCCTAGGGTGGCATGTTGGAGCCTAGGTGGCATGTTTGAGCCACCGGCATGTTTGAGCCAGCGTGGCGTGTTTGAGCTATCTTGGCTTGTTTGTGCCACCTTGGCATGTTTGAGACACCTTGGCATGTTTGAGCCACCTTGGCAAGTTAGACATAGATGGCATGTTGGAGCCACGCGGCATGTTTGAGCGTTGGAGCCTAGGTTGGAGCCATTTTGTCATGTTGGAGCCCTGGGTGGCATGTTGGAGCCACCTTGGCATGTTTGAAAACCTAGGTGGCATGTTAGGAGCCCACCTTGGCATGTTCAGGCCGCACAGTGGCATGTTGGAGAGAGCCTAGGTGGCATGTTTGAGCCACCTTGGCATCTTTGGAGCCCTAGATGGCATGTTGGAGCCTAGGTGGCATGTTGGAGCCCACGTGTCATGTTTGAGCCACCTTGGCAGTTGGAGCATAGGTGGCATGTTGGAGCATACGGCATGTTTGAGCATGTTAAAGGACTTCGGTGGCATGTTTGAGCCATTTTGTCGTATTTGGAGCCTGGGTGGCATGTTGGAGCCACCTTGGCATGTTTGAGACTCCACGGCATGTTGGAGCCTAGATGGCATGTTGGACCTGGGTGGCATGTTGGAGCCATGTGGCATGTTTGAGTCACCTTGGCATGTTGGAGCCTAGGTGGCATGTTGATGCCCATGTGGCGTGTTTGAAACCACCTTGTCATGTTGGAGCCCTCGGTGGCATGTTTGAGAGCCACCTTGGCATGTTTGAGAATCTAGGTGGCATGTTGGGGCCCACGGTGGCATGTTAGACCTAGGTGGCATGTTTGAGCCAACTTGGCATATTTAACCCTAGGTGGCATGTTGTGAGCCACCTTGGCATGTTGGACCTAGGTGCGCGTTGGAGCCAACTTGGCATGTTGGAGCTCAATGGCATGTTGGAACCGGGTGGCATGTTGAACCTAGGTGGCAATGTTGGAGCCCATGTGGCATGCTGGGTGGCATGTTGGAGCCCACGGCAATGTCCGAATGGGGTGGCATGTTGGAGCCTAGTTGGCATGTTGGGGGCCTACATGGCATGTTGGATTTCATTGGCATATTTGAGCCACCTTGGCACGAGCCTAGGTGGCATGTTGGAGCCGCACCTGGCATGTTGGACCTAGGTGGCATGTTGGAATTAGGTGGCGCGTTGGAGCCTGGTGGCATGCTGGAGCTCACGGGGACGTTTGGAGCCTATGTGGCATGTTGGAGCTCACGTGGCATGTTGGAGGCCCAGACCCGAGGGAGGCGGACATCACAAAAGGTTACCAAGGCCGGGGCTTTCCTACTGGTGCTCCTCCGGGAGGGCAAATGCCAATCCCTCCCCTTCGGAGCCGGTTTCCCCATCCGACCCGTTGAATCCACTCTTCCAAGTAACCTTCCTGCGGGTTCAAAAAAATTCAATCATCGGGAGAACATATCAAACCGCCCAAAGTGTCTGCGGTCGACCATGTAGAAAGCCGCGTGTTTTATTGTTTTAGAGCGTTACAAAGGCGCTCGGAATGGAATTTGACTTCGCCATGTCGTCCGAAGCGGCGAAATTACCTAGGGACCAAGTTACACGGTCATTTTTTCGCGGCAAAAGAAGCACGAACCGTCCTACATGGCAAGATGATACGCACCCTCGCTAAGGCCAATTCACTCTGAGCGTGTTGGACATGAGCTACTTTGGCTTCTGGGCGGTGGTCTTACGCCCAAAACTTGGTCTCGTGGTAATGTCGATGTTTGGAAGTTCGTTGGAGTGGATCATAGTTAGGGTGGGAGAGTTGCCGTCCGTGGCGGGGATCTTCGAGAGAGGACATTTTAGGTCGGTACATACGGAAGGTTTAGGACTCCGATCTTACGTGTCAATGCCCTCCCACTACCTCATGAAATTGTGCAAGATCCTGGTCCAATCGGCTGGGTATGGCCTCCAAAACGTAAACCACAATGCCTTGCCGGGTTATTCTAGGGTTTACGTTATGGAGGCCAAAAGCATCAGTCGGTTGCACTTGGACTTTGGTGTACCTTTTTCAAACATGCATGCGAGCCATGGCAACGCTGAAATATGAGTTTGGATCTATTGGCGATCCTCAATCATTCCAAAAAATTTCTACTACAAAATGTGTTCTTGACTTCTAATTGCGACACTTGGGAGGAGGGTAAATCTAAACCCCATTTAAATTAGGTTTCTATTGCTTCTTGTTTTCAATGCGGCTTCCGACCATGTCTCAAGTGCAAGATAAAACTTCGACCTTTATAGCGTAAACCCTACAATAACCTAGCAACACCGCGAGGGTTTTACGCTTTGGAGGCCAAACGTGGTCGACTTCTTTACAAACATGCATGGGAGCCATGAGAACCGAAATAACGAGTTTCGATCTATTGGCCAACCCGGTGATCCCAAACAATTTTGCTCTCTGCATAAGGTGCTCTAGACTTTTAATTGCAAAACTAGGAGGAGATAAATCCAACCCCCATTAAAGCGGTTTCTCTTGCCCTGCGTCATTTCAACGCAAATGCTCGACCATGTCCCAGAAGTGCAGCGGACCAAAGCCGACCTCCATAACGTAAACCCTACAATAGCACGGCAAGGCCGCGAGGGGTTTACGTTTTTGGAGGCCATACCAACGGATTGGACCAGGGATCTTGTACAATGTCGCGAGGTAGTGGGAAGGCGTTGGCCTTGAAGGCGTGCCCTAAAACCTTCCGGGCGGTTGACCCAAAATGTCCTCTACGGAAGGTCCCTCGGCCAGGCGGGCAATTCTCCCACCGGGCGTGATCGACTCGCCCAACAAACTCGGAAACATCGACATTACCACGAGACCACCCTGCTCGAAGAAGGCGCCAAGTAGCTCATGTCCAACGCCAGTAGTGAATTGGCCTTAAGCCGGAGGGTAAGAATCTGCCATGTAGAGGGTTCGTGTTTCTTTTCTTTGCAAAAATGACCGTGTAACTTGATCCCTAGGGTAATTTCGCTTTGTGGATGACATGGCGTAAGTCAAATCCCCATTCAGGACCTTTGTGCTTTGCCGAACGACAAAACACTTGGGTTTCTACCGCGATCATTGCGGGACACTTTTATGTATGTTCTCGGACAGATCTTGAATTTTTGAACCTGCTTTCGAGCAAGTTACTTGATGGAGAATTCCAGCGGTCGGATAGGAAAAACCAGACTCCGAAACCCCCTTCCCTCGAGGAGGACGGTAGGAAAGCACCGATGAAATCAAACCCCATTTAAAACAGTTTCTATTGCTTCTTGTTTTCAACTGCAGCTTCTCAACCATGTCTCAAGTGCAACCGGAATAAAAATCGACCTCCATAGCGTAAACCCTACAATAGCTTAGCAGCGCTACAAGGTTTACGTTTTGAAAGATACCCTAGTCCGGATTGGACCAGGATCTTGCACAATGTCATGAGGTAATGGGAGGGGCATTGACGCGGAGAACCCCTAAAACCTTCGAGCGATTCGACCCAAAGGTCCTCTCACGGAAGGTCCTTGGCTATGCGGGCAACTCCCACCACCCCTCTAATGATCCGACTCTGCGAAGCGGACTTCGAAACATCAACATTACCGGAACCAAGTTTCGTGGCGTAAGACCACCTCGCTCGAGGGCGCCAAAGTAGCTCATATCCAACACGTTCGTAGTGGTGGCCTTAGCGGAGGGTGCATAATCTTGCCATGTAGGGTTCGTGCTTCTTTTGCTGCAAAAATGACCGTGTAACTTGGTCTCTAGGGTAATTTCGCTTTGGATGACATGGCTAAGTCAAATCTCCATTCCTGACGCTTTGTACTTGCCGAGCGACAAAAGACTTGGTTTCTACGTTGGCCGATTGCAGGACACTTTGCGGTTGATATGTTCTCCTTACGGATCTTGAATTTGTTTGAACCCTTTCGAAACAAGTTACTTGAATGGAGAATTCAGCGGTCGGATAGAAAATCGAGCTCCCGGGAAGGGAGGCATTGGCATTGCCCTCGGGAGCACCGTAGGAAAGCCCGCCTCAGTAAATCCAAACCCCATTTCGGGTTTCTATTGCTTCTTGTTTTCAAGCTGCGACTTCTCGACCATGTCTCAGTGCAAGCGGAATAAAACTTCGACCTCCATAGCGTAAACCCTACAATAACCTAGCAAGGCCGCGGGGTTTACGTTTTGGAAAACAAAAGCGTCAATTCGACTTCTTTGATAACTAGGTGGACCATTTCTAAACATGCATGGGGAGCCATGAGAACCGAAATAACAGAGTTTGATTTATTAAGCCAATCAGGTGATCCCAAACAATTTTGCTACTGCATAAGGCGCTCGACACTTTTAATTGTAAAACTAGGAGGAGAATAAATCCAAACCCCATTCTTGCAATTTCTAACGCCTACCGTGTTTTCAAATCGACTTCGACCATGTCCCAAGTGCAGCGGACCAAAGCCGACCTCCATAGCGTAAAACCCTACAATAACACGGCAAGGCACAGGGTTTACGTTTTGGAGCCCATACCAACTATATTGGACCAGGAGCTTGCATAATGTCATAAGGTAGTGGTAGGGCGTTGACGCTTGAGAAATGAGCTTGCCGACCCAAAAGGTCCTCTCACGAAGGTCCTTGGCCCGCGGACGTGCAACTCTCCCACCAACGGAATGTGATCGGCTCTGCCAAGCGGACTGAAACATCGACATTACCCCGGAGACCAAGTTTCGTGGGCGTAAGACCACCCTGCTCCCTGTGAAGCGCCAAAGTAGCTCATGTCCAACACGTTCAGAGTGAATTGGCCTTAGCGGAGGGTGCAGAGATACCGCCATGTAGAGGGTTTGTGTTTCTTTTGCTGCAAAAATGACCGTGTAACTTGGTCCCTAGGGTAATTTATTTGTTTTGGACAACATGGCGAAGTCAAATCCCCATTCCGAGCCTTTGTAATGCCCAACGACAAAACACTTGGGTTTCTACACGGTCATTTAGCGGACACTTTGCGGTTTGATATGTTCTTAGTGCAAATCGTCTAAGTGCAATAAGTTATTTTGTTTTTCAAAGAACCATTGCATTCTTAGAAAGAACCATTGGATAAGATAAATTAGATACAATTAAAACCATTGGATGGCGTGGATAACTTTCGGGGTTCACTTATAGTAAGGGGGTATGCCGTAATAGTGCATAGGGTAATAAAAAACACCCCTCGTATACGATTTCTTGAAAGGCAAATTCCACCCCTCCGCATAAAGTTTACCCCAAGTAGTGGCAAAAACCCCCCTACCTCTTACGTATGTAATTATGGAAATGGGTCCAAAAAACCCCTACAAGTCACTTTCGGGCACATTGTATGGCACTTACGGTGAATCCCCTTGGGATAACTATTGGATTGTCTATAGCCAACCTTAGTACCAACTAGATGTAGGCATGGTTTTAATGGTGTTCCACTAATGATATCCAAAATGGGGCATAATGTTAGGATGTTGCATAGTCTTGCCATTTTATAATGCTTGGGGATTTGTTGCAATGGTCCTATTCCCATAAACAATTACATCTCAAAATACCAAGATTTAGGAACGGTTTAATGGTGTTCCACTAACGATATCCAAAATGGGGAATAATGTTAGGATATTGCATGGTCTTGCCATTTTAATGCTTGGGGATTTGTTGCAATGGTCCTATCCTCCATAAAAATACATCTCACAATTCTTAATGGTTTGTTATGCAAAAATGTAGGCGTGGTTTTAATGGTCTTTCTTTAACAATATCCAAAATGTTAGGATATTGTTAGGATTTATGTGGTCCTATGACATTAATGCTTAGGGATTTGTTGTGGTCTCCCTCCCTCAAGGAATACAAATCAAATTCTTGATGGTTTTGTTATGCAAAAATAGGTGTTAAGTAATTGAAGTAGTTGAAGTAACTTGTCTTACATGGAATACTAGTATAAGGACGTGTGATCGCGCACGCGTCAAAACAAATGGAGTGCATGTAGCAAATCAAGTACTCTGTCCTACCACTATAAAGACCAGTGATATGGAAGGATAGGACATGTAGAGAATCAAGTATTCTTTCCTACTTCTATAAAGACATGTGACAATAGAATTATTACACATGTCGAATTCATGTATTCTTTTCCTACAATGCCTTAGCAAATAAAGTACTGTCCTACTACTATAAAGACATGTGACATGGAAGCATTACGACATGTAGAGAATCAAGTATTCTTTCCTACTTCTTTAAAGACATGTGACAATAGAAGTATTACACATGTCGTCATTCATGTATTCTTTCCTACAATGCCTTAGCAAATAAAATTACTCTGTCCTACTACTATAAAAAAACATGTTAATGGAAGTATAGGACATGTAGAGAATCAAATATTCTTTCCTACATCTATAAAGACATGTGACAATAGAATTATTAGACATGTAGAAATTCAAGTATTCTTTCTACAAGGGATTGTATTATAAAATGACATGTCACAATAGAAGAAACTACAAAACAACAAGTGGATGTTTTAGTCCACCGAAAAAAAACACCATTATCGAACAAAACCATACCTCCACAAATCCACATGTAGGATTCTTTGAAAACAGGACATGTAGACCTACCAAAACTGATGTTTTCAACAGTGGACCAAAAACCGGGGTGAGTGTGAATGCTACTTGCATCTTTGAAACTCCATGAAGCAAGGATGTACCTAGCTTCAACACATCACTTTATCTTAAATTGAAACTGAAAAAACGATTTGAACTTAAATATAGCCCATTCAACAAAGAGGCAACATAAAGAACAACAAAGGTAAAAGAGTTGAAATTCACCTACATTTAATTGATTTAACTGGATCAAAGAAAGGGAATAAGACCATAAGTCCCTATTATCACCATGTTTGCGTTAATTTCTAAAACAACACATTGTTCCTATAAACTTCATTGGATGAAAAAAAATATTTCATGACCAAATTTCAACTTGCATCCTTAAAACTTCATAAAGCAAGGATCTACCTAGCTTCAACGCATTGCTCTTTACCTTCTCCAATTGAAACTGAAATACAATTTCAACTCGAGTATAGTTCTTTTCATAGCAAAGAACATGATGAATAACAAAAGGCGTAAGACTCAAAGATTCACCTAATTGACGAACCGGGTCAAGCAAACAGATAGGCATAAGTCCTTTTATCAACCCATAATGGGCTAATCTTCAAAACAACACAAGTGTTCTTATAAACTGCGGTGAACGAAGAAACTATCTAATGATGTTGCTTGCATATCTTCAAAACATCATGAAGCAAAGATGTACCCTTGACTTCAACACATTGCTCTTTATCTCCCACACCTCCCTATTTGGATAGCAAAAAAATATTCTACAGATTGGCAACCATAGTGAAAACGCCCTGCTTTTGATTGAATTTAAGCCACCCATTTGTTGTTTGTACCTTCAAAAAATATGAGAATATAATACCATCTATTGACTCTCGGCTCTTCGCTTTAACTATGTAGATGCATTCCTTTGTTGATGCAGTCAGTTTACATCCATTGGAAGTCTCATCACTTGGAAAAGATCTAAATGATCAAGTTCATTAGATTGTTTAGCCTAACCGAAGAGCCATCAAAAACATGCCCACAATCGATATCTCTTGATTTTTCTCCACTGAGTTACTCTAGCCATTAAGAAAAGTGCCGTAAAGAAGATTACTACCATCGCTATGCTAAGTCGTTACTACCACCGCCATGCTAAACCGAGGAAAAATTGCGGGTTGCTAAGCTGAGGAAAATTGCATGTTATTCCAAGGGAGCTCGGGCATAGAGACCAAAGACATCTCTCGCTTTAAGGATCTCAATAAATGGATGGATCGTTCAAGTTTAAAAAATTGCTTCCTATTCTTTGCCTTCAAATGAGATATGCAATTGCCTATACCTCCACACGATCATCCAATTTAGTTCTCAACAAATAATTCTCCCGTTCCGTGGATTACGGAGTCATACATTCATTTAGATTCAAATCCTAGGTAAGAAATACATCAAAAGATTGGGAATAAATTTACATGGCCATGTATAAAACATCTTTTGTTTTTCTTTCTAACTTACATAGGATGCGAGAAGTTTCTAATTGATGGCGACTTTGAAGACCCATTTGTTTATTCCACATCCACTTTGCTATAATCTAGAGGCCATGTCATCCCTAAGTTTTCTTGCTTATCCCTGTCATTCTAAAAAAAGATATGCTCCCTCATGCTTCTCTAAACTCATGCCATTTTCTTCAAAAATGGTGCGAGGATTTATCTCGAGCACTCTTGAATCACATGAAGGTGCACTCTTAAATGACAAGAAGGAACTGACATTTTGTTAGAATGAACTAATCATTCCTGAATAGGACCAGCCTCGTTCTAGCTCTATGCGCCCATGCGAATATCTTTCACCTTTGGTAGATAAAGCCAACACAAAACAACGACATTGAGACATTGGAATTCGCAAAGAATCGATCTGCCGCAATCACATCATTTTTACTTCTAGCTTCTACAACCATGTTGCACGGTCATTCTGTCCTCCATTTGTCTAAATATCACAAGGCAAAGGATGCATGTTGAAACTCTTCGAGATGGATTGTGGCAATCATACCTCTTGCAAAATCTCGCTTCAGGCGTGTCTCGTTGAGTGTAGAACTGCACTGCTGCTCAAAGGGGACGATGACACAGTGCTACACCGATCCGGGTGTTATAGTTAAAATAGTCCCAAATCAGCCTGCGCACTTCCGTAGATGCTCTTGGCGATGTGGAAACACGAGATTATAGCGAGATTCAAGCGGACATTGTATTGAGCCGGACAACCCTAAATCGAGGGAGTGAGAGCATAAGAATCGACCATCAGCTTTGAGGTAATAGAAGACCCTAAGCCGTCGATCTAGGAGGATGAATCTCGACTAATCCAATTTAGAATCCGATCCAATCAATACACTATAACATTATAATATAAGATGGTAGGCTATAACATCGTGCCGGATGTCTTATTATTCTCCTTAATTGGGTGTGGTAGGCGGAACGTCGTATATATCGGACGTCGTCATGTTATAGTCACGGGCATATCCGTGGTATATTCGTGTCTTTAACATGTTATAGCCACGCCCAAAAAAAATTACACGGCGTTTTTGTGGGCTTTGTGGATTTTTTGCCATTTAAGGCTGGCTATAACATGCCCACGTCTGACATTTAGCGCGATGGGTGGTAGGCTAGCTATAACATCCATCCCTGATGCCTTATTGTCATTGAGTGTGGTAGGCTCCATCTGCTTTAATTTTCTATTTATCTTCAAGGCGTCTATTCTTTCACATTTGCTTTTTGTTTATAGGATAAAGGGCAAAAAAAAAAGAAGGGTCCTCTGCATCCCCAGTCAGAATTCTCTCTCTGGAGAGATGGAGCAGCTTCTTCTTCTGCTAGTCCTATGCAATCTCCTCCCTACCCATGCACAAAATTCTACATGGACATACAATCCCATTTACTATGGTACTGGGAAGGAGGTTGTGAATAATGGCACTCTCTATTCTTTGGGCACCGGACCGAGATTGACTGGAAGATTTACTGGATTCAGAAATAATCGAAATAGTTCTAGTGTGCTAATAGGCCTATGGTTTGTCAACTTCACATCCGATGCATACACGCTCTCCCTTGTTGCATATAGAAATGACACAAAAAGTTTCGGCCCTGCTCAGGTGTTGTGGACTGCTAACCGCAATGATCCTGTAAGGAAGAATGCTTCTCTGCTCTTTGACGAAGGAGGAAACCTCTCTCTTCGAGATGCAGACAAAAGACTTGTTTGGACCACCAATTCTACCGGCAAACAAGTTCAATACTTGGAAATACGTTCGCGGGGAGGGATGGTTCTGCTCAAAGATGATAATAAGACTATGGAATGGGCTAGCTGGGATTATCCAACAGATACCCTTGCACTTTCTCAGGTAACTTATTGACAAGAGGAAGCAGACTTGTTAGCTGGGTTTCTGATACCAATTCATCCCAGGGAGCTTATTCCCTTGTTATGGAGCCTGCAGGTATTGCACTCTTTTATAACTCCTCCGTTTCTCTGCCCTATTGGGTTTTCACCACTTCTGGAGCTGACAATTTAAAGTCTGCTACATATGCAAACTCTTCCTTAGCACAAGTCTATGCTGCCCTTTGTTGGAGTAGGGGAGAAGGTACCAGTCTAGATTTAAGATCCAACTTCTCTGCAGTCAATAGTTTTCACGAAATTAGAACCCCAGAGTGCTCCAACATATCGAGCCCCAGAAAGGTTTTCAGCTATACCACAGAGAACCTTAATTATGCTACATTCTTGAAGTTACAATCTGATGGCAATGTTGTTCTGCGTAGTTGGCAAGAATCAGATAAAACGTGGAAGGAAATGGCTAGGTTTTCTTATAATAAATGCGATCTGCCAAATTCTTGCGGGGCATATGGTGTATGCAACAGGGAAAAGGGGGATTGTGTTGACTGCTTAAGTTCTTTCAACAGGGTGGATCAGGATGCCGGTTGCCAGCCCAAACATGGCAAAGCCAGTTGTCCCAGTACAGACGCTTCCTTCACCAGATTAGATGGTATTGATTATTTTGCTAACAATTACACCACCCCACATAAGGTTGAAACAGAGGAAGAATGCCAACGCTTGTGCCTCCAGAATTGCTCTTGCAGTGCTGTCTTCTTCCGACCCCCGCATTCTTGCTTTCCTGTACAAGAGGTGCATACTCTAATTCAAACAAGTGCTGGAAGCAATTTAATTTGTTTTCTCAAGTTGCGAAAAAGTTCCAGCAACAAACTACTCTTTATAGGAGTTGCAGTTGGAAGCGTTCTCCTCTTAGCACTTGCATCTCTTCTTATCTTCTGTACAGTTAGGGAAAGAAGAAAACATGAGGAGGAGGAAGAGCTGGATATGCCTCTAGCGGAACTAATGGTAAGAAGATTTTCTTACAGGGAGCTCGAGGAAATTACCCATGGGTTTGAGGAGAGACTCGGTGGCGGAGGATTTGGAACGGTGTATAAAGGCCTCCTAAACGGGGCTGAAATTGCAGTGAAAATGCTGGACAATTCCAATCACAAGATGAAACAGTTTTATGCCGAAGTATCAATCCTCAGCCAAATTCACCATCTTCACCTTGTTCGGCTTTTGGGTTTTTGCGCAGAGGGCTCCCACAGAGCGATAATTTGTGAGTATGTGGTGAATGGGTCTTTAGACAAATGGATCTTTGATGCTGCAGAGCCTCTTCCTTGGCAAACTAGGTTCAATATTGCTGTTGGAGTGGCGACAGGCATGGCTTATCTGCACGACGGCTGCAAAGAAAAAGTGATTCATCTTGATTTGAAGCCCCAAAACATTCTATTGGACGAAAGATTCACACCCAAAATCTGTGATTTTGGAATATCTCGGCTGATGAGCAGAGATCAGAGTTTCGACGTTACAGCAAACATAAGGGGCACTTTTGGGTATATTGCACCCGAAAGTTTGGATGGCAGTTTCACGGATAAGTCTGATGTTTACAGCTTTGGCAAGGTACTGATTGAAATCTTAAGCGGCAAAAGGACCAAGGGAAAATCTGTGTACGAAATTGCAGCAGAGAGTACATTGATCGATAGCAGTTTGCCAAAAGATACAGTGAAGGAAGAAGAAGCAAATAGGATGCTGACGACTGCCAAGCTATGTCTTCAAGCAGATCCTTGTGCAAGACCTAAAATGTTTGTGATTGTGCAGATGTTACAAGGAACCCTTCCACTTCCTGAAGTAGTGCTCATGGATAACAGGGAAGCGATGGTGACATGGGCCGAGTCAACCCAGGAGACTTCGTCAACGCAGGAGGCTTCTTCAACCGGCAGAGTGTCGTCGCTACGAATAACGTTGCCAAGAGATTGATCCCCGTTTGTTACAAGCGGTTTGTTGTTTTTTTCTTGGTTGGTGTTATCGCATGAATAAATATATATTATTTTAACGTTGTCATGGACCTTCAATGGCCCATGGGATGGGTCATGGGTCTATACATAGTGCGACTCTATGCAATCTCAAACTCGAGACATACACACGTTCTTGGCTAGTGCATTCTAGGGCAAGGAGAACTGCTCTGTAATTGGCATTTTGTTGTTTTTGTTGTTAATTTGTTGTTTTTGTTGTGAGTTAACACCTATTTGTTAGCTAATGGCTAACGCCAAAGTAATATATAATGAGTTATTACTTGGATGTGAGGTCGTGTTATTTTTAATCCCCAAAAAAAAAAAAAAATTCAATTCAATATTTAACAATTTGAAACAACTCAAATATACATCCAAAGTCCTCAACAACCTACTCTAACTTACTAAAACTTCATCTTGATATCCAAACTTGCCGTTTACATTAATCATTGTAAAGAGAGGCCACTTATAGAAAAAATGCACATATATAAATTTCGCAATTGGAAGACAATCATGCATGCGAATGAAAGAATAAAAAGATGGATGGAATTTAAGGAAAGATGTCACCTATAGAAGCAGTACCACCCCCAGCTAATGATTCTAGCATAGCGAGTCTAGCATCCTTTGGTTCAAATGTAGCATCTATTTCTTTTGGTTTCTTTCGATCCTTTTTCCTATGCATGCATGCATTTCTTTGCTTTCTTTAGATCATTTTTCTCGAGCTTTGCTCGCTCATCCTTCTTCAGGGTGCCATTGATCTGCCATAGACCCATAGACTTGAAGTTTGTGCATTGACTTAGACCCTTGACTTTGATCATAGACTTGAAGATTGACACTGACTATAGACTTGAAGTTTGTGTATTGACAAACTTTTAACTCTGATTTGCCGTAAGTCTAGTCCATGCCTTTCTAGCATCAAATGGGCAAAAGTTTCTAACCTTTCTTGTTCTTCATCCCAAAAATTTTGAGCTTCTTTGTTCTCCATCCGCTTCCAAAGCAATTCTCACGATAGCAGGAATTGAACCTCTCACCCAGGGGTTGAACCAACCCAGTAAAAGCCCCCTCCAGGTGTGTCAAACCACTGAGGGCGGGCATCATATATGCTTTACTTTCATTGCTTTTAATTGTTATGGATTTGAATGGCCATTAGCCCCTTTCTCCTTTGCCTTCCTTTCCTTCCCATCTCCTTCTAGACACTCCCTATAGTCATGGCAACTCCAGTGGTCCCTTCCCCCCATCCGAAGGATGTGCATATTGATAGTCACCGATGAAATCTCACAATCCCAAACAGAGTCACCGCCAGACGGCAATGTAGCAACCTCTTGATCAACGACACCACCAAACGATAACATGGCAGCCATGCTTGTCTTGGGAGAATACGCCTCCGGCCTTCCACCACACAAAGGCAGTAAAGACAAGATGGACAAATCTACCATAAGATAAGAGGCCTACGCAAGGGCTCAGTCAACAAACATGCACTGATAAACGTAGAAATCTAGCAACAACGTGCTCTGGCACACCCCATAAGGAACTTACAGAGAGCTGGAAACACATTCAAGTGACAATGGAAGGCAATACTGCTAGGATTGCAGGCCTAGCAAAAGATATACAGTCCTCAGTACTCAAGTTGCTGAAAAAGAACCTGGTTACAGAAAAACAAGGTTGCATAACAGGAGTGTTGCAGCAGTCCCATTTCAAATCCCTCAAAAAACAGACCATGCTCTTAAAAGTGATTCTTTTTTTCTAAGGTTGAGAATTTTCGAAGGTTGAAATTTTCTTTCGTGCATTCTGGCTACTCAGTAAGTGCGTAGTTTCTTTTTGTAAAACAACATAGTTGAAAAGGGTTATAATTTACAAATGATAGTACAATTCCATGTATACGACTTTTTGGAGGTGGAAAACCCCTACATACGTAAATAGGAAAAGCCAGTTTCCCTGCCCCCTTCCATGGATGTACTTACGGACTGTCTTAATTTTTACATACCTCCACTCGATCTTATACTTGAGTTTGTGTTTAGAGAAGGAGAGAGAAGAAATGTGTAGTTGAGGAGTTATATTAGATCCACGCGTTATCATCTTCCATGGCTTAAGTTGAAAATATATAAAACAACAAAATTGCCCAGCGTTGCTGGTATAAGACAGTCTTATTAAGGGAATTGTTGGACCATAAGGCATTTGCGAGTCATTAAGTTGGAGAATGTCTTAATGACTTTATCAATTAGTAGACCATTGATGTTCATGTAATACTCTTGTGCCTAATCTAAGACTAATAAGTTCAAGTTGACTTTAGCATCTCTAATTGTATAGCAATGCAATCAGCTTATAATGACCATGTAAAATCACTTTTACAATTTGCAACGTGGTTAAAATATGGAGTAAAATCCTATAGTAGAATGAGACCAGCATTCTAGTGAAACCAATAAATACAAGGTAACTATATCAATCAGCAGCAATAAATTCCTAAAGAAGAAGGCCGAAGTAGTCAATGCATGACCCTTTCACATTATAGCAACCGCTATAGTTGGTGAATGTTGGTAAAAGGCCTTTAAGGCCATAAATTCTTTGCCATTTAAGATCTATTCTGCAGCTGTATATCAATCCCTCATGTAGAATATGGACCTGTCATAAATTTACATTGGAATTTAGATGGTCTTACCGTTGGCTTGGGCTTAAGGCAACCATGTACCTAGCATCGATTATCTCTGGCCATCTAAGTGTACAAAATGAGTGCAGTTGAACAAAGACTGCAAATACTTAAAGAAATAAAGGTTTTCACAGATTCGAGTATAAAATAGAAGAACATAGAAAGAAAAAAATGACCCCAGCCTCAAATTCAATGCTATATCTTTTTCATGTCATGGTCCTTTGATAGTATGAAGTTTCATGTCGTCACATGTAGACTTATTCTAAACATAATATGTAACCTTCATACCTACAAAACATACAGTAGGTGCTCCGTAGGTGCTCCTGGTTCCTGCACAAATGAAAAGAAATTTTATCAATATAATGTACACTGACCATTTCGGGATTCAAGAAAACACATACTGATAACCAACATTTTTTACATTTGAGTTAGAAAACAGAGAATGCTCACATGTCTTTTAAAAAGGAATAATCATTCCAGGAATTTACAGCAAGCTCAAATCCGCTATATTTATATCTTGGAAGGTTGAAGCAACATAACATGTTTCCCTTGGTTGAGAATGTTAGAAATAATAAGATTCATCATAATATATCTCTGAACAAAACAAAATCAAACAAGACGTAAAAGAATAGGTTCTACATTCTTAGGATTTCTCATAGTGTATGCTGTCACATCTCCAAAATTCCTACTGTATTGAATATACAAGGTAAGAAAAATATGAAAAGCTTTGGGCGGCACCAAGGAATGTCCTCATCTAGAGTCTTCAGCCATTTTCGAGATTCATCAAAATCCAGGCGCTCAATGTACAAAATATGGGGACCATTTCGTAGATGGATTTCTTGGGTTGGATCAACCATCGAACCTATTTCAAAATCTTGGATAAGCCCGATGAATGCTTCAGCCCCAGTTATGGTCCCATGCTACAGCAACCAGAATCTGCCGGAGGGTAAAATAATGCTAGGGTGTCTAAAAAAAGTGCCCTTACATTATATATAATGTAGGGCAATGTAGGCACCCATTATTATTATTATTTTTTAATTATAGTTGGTTGGATACTTGCCGTCGTTCCGAATTTTGATGTTTTTGTATGATCAAAGAAGCAATTCCGATTGCAATTTTTACTTGTTCCTTGAAATTCTTGCCCAAATCCAAGCAATAGATGCTTTGACTCCCGGAAGCCACCCAGATTAAACAAGAACATGAAAGCAGCTGATTCTAGCAAGAAAGCAGAAAATAACAAGAGGAAGATTCAAGCATTTGAAGAACTAGGGCCAAAAAGAAGACTTATTTGTGAAGAACCCACTGTTATGGAAGCAAAACATGTAAGATGTGTCAATGCATATGAAATTTTTCCACCCAGCAACGCTGGGCACTTTTTCTAGTTACTACTATAATGTGGTGACTCTTTAGACCTGTGTTTGCCAGATCATCGATCCGAGAAGGATGTTAGATCATCCTTTCCAATACTCCCCCTTGATCTGCATCCGATCAAGCGTCTTAGAAGTTTTCGATCTGCTCCCCCTTGCTCTGCAATCTATCTTTCAATTTCAATTGTGCATCAGACCTGTAACGGACCCATGGGAGATCGCTCGAGTGGATCTGGGTGTCGTGTTCCCGAGACACCGGCATAAATGGGTAGAAGCAACTAGTCATAGCCGTCTAGGTCCGTTACAATCTCTCCCACTAGATGCTCGTCCTCGAGCATCACAAACCATAGACCACACCATCCCATGGTGTCCAAGACTAAGTCATGACCTACCGTCCAACGGTATTTCGGGTCATACTTGCCCCCATGGAGACTCGAACTCGAGCCCTGCTCTGATACCAAATGTAACAAGCCTGCCGAGTTGACCCTCCTGGCAACTCGGGATCTTGTCTATACTTAAGGCTAGATCTATATTGTTATGAAAACTTTAATCAACTATGTTGGTGAAGAATTTAATCTTCCAATAAATCATGGAGAATGATTCTCTTCTTATATATAACTAATATCCAACTATTGTAATATAGTTCAAGAGAAATACATCCATAATAGATTTATTCAAAACCAAAGCTAAGATTCAGCTTCTAGAAAACTCCAAAGTCAGCCACAATCCTCAATAATTATCAAGCACGTCCGGCCCACCACCTTGCTCAATCAACGCATGCACTCAAAGGGGTTAGTCCTCATGACTAAGTGGGGATCCCATAGCTGCCTCTGCATACATGAAAACACTCTGTCTTGAATAACAAGAACATAAGCAACTCAAGACACAAGAACCTATGGTGCAATGCTAGACGATCAACAAAGTAAACATCATGAACATCCGTGAGAAAAGAACATAACTAAAGTACCAAACCATCATGAACAAACTCCCGACAATGGGTAGCTCAGCCGACCTATATACAAAGTTCCGTTAGCAAGGGATAACGCCGTCGCCTTACATTCCAAGCCCCTCAGAGCGAGGTGGTGGGGTGAACCTCGTGATGCACATACCCTCTCACCCATGTCCCGCAATCGAGGACCTCTTACCATGGGAGTTCACAAGAGTTGACTCGACGTAGCAATCCCGCCAAGAGAACTAACGCCCGTGTCACAGAGCACAAATACAAAGAACATAGAACATGATTCATGCGGAGCAACCTAAACCACCAACCTAGAAGTCCGGCCAGGAGAGATCCAAATACATAAATAAACACCAAGCATTGTGACATAATAACTATGACAACAACATGTAATGTTCCTAAAAATATTTCCTAGACAAGTGCCTAAACCATACCCCGCCAAGGTTGCCCATACAACACGCCCATATTGGAATAGTTTAAGTGATCTAAATCTTAATAAAGAACGACTTGTCAATGCAAATAAGCTCAAATAATCTGCTACAAAATCAATCGCAGAACTAACTTCCCAACATTATTTATTTAAGACCCTTAGCTATGGTTTTATAGTTTTCTTAACATATATAATTATTGGAGGGCGATTCCCAGATCACGACATCGCCGCCTTTTTTTTTCGTCTAACACTTCTATGGAAATTTTTTCGACATCGTTGCAAACTTTTCGCTATGGCATGTTCGGCAACTATGGCAACCCAATCACCAAGCATCTCCTCCCATTATGGAATCGCCGGTACCCATCCGCATCAAGCTCTTGCTCTTCACGTTGGAGGAGTACGATTAAGCGCACCTTTATGTTTTGAGGCTTAATGGACTTGAGATGAGAGCAGCGGTTCGCCAAATTTTTCTTGGCTATGGCGTATGCTTTGCTTGGATGCCAAGCTACATGGCTTATCCGCAATCTTCACTGCGACGATTTATTTATGGCGAGTTCGGATGAACTGGAAGCGAGAAGGCTTCTGCCAAATTTGCGCACTTCATTCGCAATTTGTAGAAAGCTAAATTGGGCTCTTCGTAATAGTAAGGAGCACTCTCGGGGGCAAGGAAAGGCACGTTCTTAAAGCGATTCTTAGAGCAAATTTGTTGCTTCAAGCCGCTAACCTTGAGATCCCAAACCAGACGTCTATTAAACTTCTCCACTTGCGTTCCCTCTGCTTTCCTCACGCCCGGGTAATTCTCTAGGTGCTACTATACATGCAGCTCCCACCCGGCCATCCTTCTCACAAAAAGCCCAACTATACCGAAGCTAATGTAGCGTTTGCACTTAATCTGAGCATTCAATCTAGAACTTAGTTTTGTTAATACAGTAGAATTTTGAGTTTGAGCTTGGTTTAATACTTGATTCCGTTGGAGTTTAGGTAGCTTATTGCGGCAAAGCTAGAGAAAAAAAAATCAAGGAAACTTAGGCCCCAGGACCCAAGATTAACATCGCTCCTTCCGAGCAACACATAAGCATGCCTTTGGTTGGATTCTGGACGGCAACGGATATTTCTTCCCAGGCAGTGTAATTTATTCACCAAAATACTTAGATCATGGCTTCAACTCAATTCCATCCCCAAAATACTTGAAGGAGTAAAATCGCAGACGCCAGGAGGATATTTTACTGTCAAGCACTCCAATCCTTGCCAGAATTCCTGTAAATTTGTAGAATTCATGGATTGTGAAAGGAAGGCCACGAGTTCTGTGGCAGATGGTAAAAATGGAGACAGGGAGCAATGGATGCTTAAGCTGGATGAAAAAGGCCATAGCAGGGGTCCAAATTTTATGTTTGACAAAACATCAAGACCGAAAAGCTCTCCTTTTTTTTATCTGCTACTGCGATTTAGAGCTTCATTATGTTTGGTTCATAGACCTCTTCGCTCCCAGGTAAGGAACACGAGAGCCATAGGAAATTTTGAATCTAATTAGGAAATGAGACGCATGTGGATTATTATCAGTTGATTAGAAAATAGAAAAGAAAAGTATGTCGGAGCTTCTTTCTAAGCACATCGCTAAACTGCGTTGAACAATCTTATGGGTGCTTTTGATTTTGTTGCATGTTGTTGAAGCATGACTTAAAGCTGCTAAAGTTTACCTCAAAAAGGTCCGATTGCATACATTAATTTGAAGCCATTCTTGACATCCGTGGCTTTGTCTTGCTGCATGTTGCAAATGACTTAATAGTTTGCATATTTGAAAGAATGCAAAGTGCATAATTACTTTCAAATATCATTTTTATTGTGTCTAAGTGGCAAAGATATAAACAATCAATCCCAAAATTACACTAACAGAAAGCACCTTAGAGCAATGCAATTTGAGGCAAGAGAGAAACCCAATGCAATTTGAAGCAAGAGAGACTTTGTGATTAACTTCGGTGCAAATAAATTTTTTTAATGAAGCAATGACACGCAGACAAGATCAAGAAGAATGGAGCAAACAAAGCGGAGGACGGCGAGCAAGCCAATGCTAAGGAGAGAGTTACTACTTGAGATATGCTCGACTACGGGGAGGCCATTATAATCCGGTACAGAAATGGGGCCCGGGTCAGGGAAGTACACAAGCGTAATGCACATGGGAAAAGTATAGTGACTATGTGATATGAATGACACCCTCGCCAGGAATGATATCTGATTCACGCCTCGAGATCACGCGGCTGGAAAAGAGAGAGCTACAGACCCATACTGACTAACACTTATAGGATATACCTGAAAGGTACGCAACAAGAGATGTAGGGAAATTAATGGGAAAATGAAAATACAGGGCTTCAAGAAAAGAAAATAGATGTATTTGTACAATACATTCGTGAAGAAATGGGTAAATGGAACTGGAAGCACACAAAGGCATTTAAAAATGGAGATGGCTTAATGACATAACAAAAAAGTAGCAAAGGAAGTATTTGGAAAGAGAAAAAAAAAAGAGGGAAAGATCGCTCAAAACCCTCGAGTTGGTATGATGATCGATTGCAGTAAAATGTCGTAAAAAGAAGGGTCGAGAACATAAAGGGAGGGAACATACCAAGCCGAAAAAGTATACCCTCAAAATGTCGAGAACAAAGAGAAAACAGAATCTGCCTCAACACCAATGGGGGCTCTAAGCTCCACAGAAAAAAGCAACCCCTGGAATTCCGAAAGGGCTCCAAAAGAAAGGGACCGGAAATCAGAAAAAATAGTAGTACACAAGAGGAAATTGGGACGACGGTTGGGAGAAATACTTGAGAAACTTTATAAAAAACAGGCATCACCAAAGACCGATACCGTAATTACAAGGGATGGATAAACCGTGGTTTTAATACACACGTGAAGTGATGTTGGCATTGAACGTAATGGCAAATAATAAAGCCCCAGCACCTATATGGGTTAACAGATTGGAACTACTAAAAGAGTGTAGATATCACAATCAGAAAGCAAGTGATGATATTTTAATGGTATCATACCAACAGGACTACCATCCGTGGGCATATAATGGGTGATACCCTACACAAGGGAGGGAGCGCAGGAGACCCAGGAAATTACGTAAACCAGCAATGGTGAGCTCCATTTTTCAAAATGGTTTGGAAAAGTTCTAGACAACAAGTCAAGAGTTGGGCGAGGGGAAATCGAGAGCACAAGGACAGGCGGGGTTTAGCCTTAACCACCAACAACGTAATCACCACTTAGTGACACTTTCGGAGAATCCGACGTAACGTAATAGAAGCCAAGGGAAGAAAATAATATGCTTTGTTGTGGATTTTAGGAAAGTTGACCACGCAAAGCACCAAGGAAAAAGCTAATCGCAGGCTCATAGATATGCACCAAAGGATATGGTGGGGGCAATTATGTAGGTTATACTATACCGGTAATGCGAAAATGGAAGAAGAAGGAAAAGCGATAGATTGTGATTACGGGGGTCAAACGGTGCCCACTATCTCCCACATTATTTGGGATATACATAGATGCCCTCTGAGGAATTTATAGCGAAGAGAACGACAAGGGGACCACAGGCCCCTACCCTAGGGGAACACAAAAGTACCCATCATGTTATATGCGATGACTTGAGCATGATGGCCACAAAGAACAAAGGGATGCACGTGGTTACTTAAACCTGTTAGAAAACTTCCGTGAGAAAATATCGGGGTTGGGAGCTTAATCTCTAAAACCAAAATAGTCTTTTTTGGGCAAAAGGAGACATAAACCGCTCGATATGCAGGAACGTAACTAGAAGAATCAACGTCTGACGATGTCCGGGATATACTTTACATGGCACGAAAGAAAATGGGCCAAAGGGGAACACACAAGATTCCGCAGCCATCGGAAGCTACTACAATATGAAAAATTTCTCGCAACAAAAGCGGGATAATAAACGGGGAATTAAATGCTACTTGTTCGGTCAAGTGAGTTGCAACTACACGCCTATATGGGGGGGCGGAGGCCCGGGGGGCGGGTCGACGGAGAAAAAGTGGAAAAACAGAAGGGATTTACGACAAATGGCATAAGGGAATTTAAACCGAAAACTAATACACCACAAACAACAATAGTATATGAAGACGGGGGCAAAACCGATGGAAGTAAGGGCATGGGAAAGGACCATAAGATATCTTATAAGGAACAATGCGGCGGGAAACCAAGCAAGCTAGCAAACATTGGCGTCGAGAAATCAGCGTCTCCCACATAATCGGAAGAAACGGGTGGTTCAGGGATGTAGCATATGGGCGAGAAATGGGGATGAACTGGTTTTACCTCATCAATCAAGGGGAATGGAAAGACGAAAGGACAGAAAGCTAATGCGCATTACACATGGGCTGCACAACCAACCACGGGCCCCAAGACAATGTGGCTTATGGCGGTTTTAATCCGGGACAACAGATAGGGCAACAAATGTACCGGGGCGACATAATAGGAAAAGCCGGAAGAACACTCTAGAAGATCTCGGAATGGGAGTCACGAGTTAGGATTGAAAAAAGACGTAAAGCGAGGGATAGTGAGAGAAGATCTAATATGCGGAATCGCGGACAAAGGGAAGTGGAAGATGAGAATCATATGCTAAATGACCCTGGGATATGGAAAGCATCGTGAATAAGTACGTAAAGATAAGGTGGGGTCAGCCCAGGTACACATCATAATGACAGAGTCGAAACCGAGGGGACCGGCGACGCCTTAATACCTGAGATGACTACGAACCTGAAGAAGAACACAAAGAAAAGGGTTTACATTATGAGCGCCCGAGAGGCTAAATATAAACACCGAAAAAGCTTCGGCCAAAGGCGATTGATAACGACGTACCGCGGTAACTTCATGAAGCCGATCCAAAGTCAGGTGCTGATTATTAATGAAAAGTCAAGCCTAAAAGGCTACATTGTAAATCGGATGATGTGCTAGTAGCACCGGTAAAAGGGAGCCCATGCTACATAAGTCCACGCCGCCTCGGGTACAAGGGACAATAATGTATCTATCTATCTATCTATCTAATATTCGAGTTTAAAAGTGACACTAAGTTGGTAAAGAGAAATGTTCGCGACGGTCTTGGCCGCCGCGATAAATTTCTTGTAATATTAAATTTCCATAGCTAATCAATTATTTCACACATGCAAAGTGGAACCTCCAATTACATCTTTCCAGCTTAAAAATTCGTAAGGTCTTCTGACCGCAACTGCCTGTATCACCTTCAACTGCTTCTTAAGCTAGCCCCATCTCAAGGAACAAGCCTAAATAATTATTTGATATTCAAATTATTATTTAGACATTTTTATTCCTTTCCATTATTAATACGTTAATTTCAAACAACAAGTTTCTACATATTTTCTTACTTTTATTTCCCCAGTCTCCTACAACTGCACCAACTTCCCTTATGAATGCTCTCTGCTCAATCCCAGCACAATTCAGGCATGTCCACCTCATGTTTCCCCTTTTATCTTATTATATTCAATATTTTTTCATTAGTGACATTTCTTTAATATGCAACCAACACAAAATATTAACATTCAACAAATTAATTAACAACACAAAATAGGAAACCAACGAGAACTATTTCTGATCTGAAATTCGGACCCCTAGTTCAATTAAATCTGACTTGATTCCTTCATTTTGGCCCATTAGCATGCCAAATTGGCTCCAGTCATATTAGGATGCCTCAAAGTTCTAGCTCCTTCCGCGGATTTACTCCATTGCGGGGAAAAGCGTGTTGCAGCCCATGCTTAGCGGTCCGATTCATCATGGTTACTTTTGGCTTACTTAGATCCTTCTCATAGCAATCTTATCCACATAATTTCTTATCAGCCCACAAATTTAACAATAGCACAGCAGCATGTGCAAATCGAATCCATTCCTGGCAGCCTATGCAATCTCATGGAATCCAATCTATTGAAACCAAACCCCACCTGATAAGAAAAAGATCCGATGCAAGTGAAAGCTCCAAATTCTTGCCACCGATGGAACTCCTCCTCCGCTATCTTATCTCCAAAAGCTTCCAAAATTTCTTTCTCAATTTGCCTCTCTTGATCATAAAGCTTTTTTTCTTATTTATAGTTCTATCCTACATGCATGTTCTATCTTGCATGCATGCCAAACATGCATGTTCTATCTTGCATGCATGTCAAACATGCATGTTCTATATCTTGCATGCATGTCAAGCTTGTATATACATACATGAGTACATATACTGACCCATCAACTAGCCAAGATCGTTATAGTTAGAAGCGACTACTCATAAACACCATGACGGTTTTGCCCGGCAGCTATGGGCATGTCCATTAGGCCAACGTTAAGACCCCCTTCTTCCTATGTAGTAAAGCCTTGAAGGCTTCTTCTGGTTCACTTGAACTAGGCTACAAGGGAACAAATTGATGATGATTCTAGCAGCAGCAACATCCATGCAATAATACATGGTCTTCAAGCTTCCTCCTCCTCTTGCTTTAGATTTGTGGGTTTCATCTCCAGTAGCTATCTCTTCATATAATCCACGATTGATTACAAGAGAATTACGAAGACATGAATTTGGCAACAGAATTTATATTCTCAGCATGTTTGCAAACATCTGGGATTCATATAGTAGAATAGCGATGGAATTGGATAATGAAGAAGGAAATACTAACATCTTAAAACTGAACCGCATGATTCTGGTGATTCATCCTCCTCACTGCCAACCTCGACACTGGCATCCTCCATCCTATTGCTCATGAATTTGCCCAGGCTATAACCTGGGCTCTAATACCATGATAAATTACAGAGACAGACAGAATAAGAACCCAATGGGGAATTGTATTGATGAATATATATATCATCAGTAGAAAAACTCCACTGCAGCTATATGAACAGACAAAAAATGAATGGTTACTATTGTAACATGGTGACCTTTAGACCTGTGTTTGCCAGATCATCGATCTGGGAAGAATGCCAGATCATCCTTTCCAACAGAGATTACTACCTTTAAGAAATAGATCCTACAAATTGCTCCAATATATCAAGTATCAGAAAGGTTTTCAGCACTACCACAGAAAAACTTAGTTATGCTACATTCTTGAGGTTATAACCTGATGGTAATGTTGTTCTGTATAGTTGCAAGATACAGATAAAACGTAGATCGCAATGTTTATCTTGATAGTCTGATGGAGGGTTTTTTGGATAGCATCGTACTCTTCTACAAATTCTGGTATGCTTAGTTTGGTTCTGTTGAGTGTTGATGTCATTCTCCCCTTTTCCAGCAAGGGGAATATTAGGCTCTATGGATTGGCGTAGGGATAGACTATGTGGATGAAAAGGGGGATCTTATGTGAAAGCTTTGGGCGGGAGACCATAGCTTTTATATTACAAGTAGTTGTGGCCTTTGTTGGTGGATGGATAGGCACGCAGAGAGCGAATGGACTGCCCTGCAAGGGTAGGCTTGTTGGGCATCCTTCATGGTTGGAAGATAGGGCAGCTCTTATAGTAACCTTGTTTGGATGTTGTCCCAAGCCGAGTTAACGCCTCGTATAATGCTTGCTCCTATGTGATATCCAACTGCTAACTTCTTTTACGGTGGTGGAGCTTTAAATGGATACAAGCTGCAGTTTCTTGAGGGATTTCTAACCTTGTTCTCCTGGAAAATACTGTTTTTTATCCCCTATAGTTATTTAGCCCTACATATGTAACGTAACAATACAGAGACATACCATTGTATTATTGCAACATGCATTTGAAGTAGGAATTTCCCCTATATATCGGACAATCTATCATTGAGCTTAGCAGTTCCATCTTGCATAAGAGCAGAAACAATATTCATATAATCAGGATTTAGCCAACTGGCATAACATGGCAACTGCCATATGTGTAATAATGACATCTGCCATTAATGCACATTTGATGAATTATTATTCATCACCAGAGTACCCTGACTAGTATACCCCAGTAAAAGCAATCTGCATAGTCTCATATACAACCTGCATAAATATACCATGTATCTTAGTCTCATTAAAAAGGAAGACCAGATAATAGATGCAAGAGATAATAGATGCAAGGGAAAGTTTCTACACGTGTTTAATCTTCTAAATCACTTAGAGCAAAGGGAGAGAGGCATCACCAGGTGTCCCTAGTGAAATGAAGTGTCTAAAAAAAATCTGGCTTGGACTAGCTTACGCTAGACCAACATCTACCTCGGTCAATCCCTTGGCAGTATTATCATCCAAATATCTAAACTGAGCAAGCCAATCTAGAGTAGTACCTCTTTTCCCAAAGCCTAAACGAGATGCATCCTGGACTACCACAACCGGTGGGATTCGGTCGATCCTACGGCCCGAATCGCATGTTGGGGCTTGTGAGCACCTCTGGTTTAAGCCCATAGTCATTAATGATTGGAGGCGCCTATGATTTTAAAATATGAAATACGATTTCGCCTAAGGTTTTGAGAGAATATCAAACCTCTATACGACTTTGCCTAAGATTTTAGAATATGAAATATACGGGGGCTCAAATCTCTACTAAAATAACTCAATATCCTAATAAGACTACTTTAACCAATATACCAGTGAGCTAATGTGATTATTTTTTATCTTGAATCTATGTTTTTTTTTTTTATAACAACCCATTCAAATGTTTTAGGATATATGGACTATGGTTTTGTGGATTTGTTATTTTTACATCCATATAAAAATCCCTCAGAACCCCCTATTATTTTGCCCCTTGGAACCCCCGTTATTTTGCATATTCACACGGGGGTGACTCGAGGGCGAGAGTCGTTGGATAGGCATATGCACCTTTATTCCTTGATCTACACCGCACATAAAGTTCCTCGCTTTGGGGGTATGCATGTACAAGATTTGCCATCTTGTATAAGAAGATTTGCAAAATACTATAAGATTTAAGGTAATGTACTATATGGTGTTCATTTTGTACATGTGAAACATAATTTTAGGGGCTCTCGTCCCTACGTCACCCGCGGTGTGAATATGCACCCAAACCAAAGGGGTTTTCGGGGAATTTAATTATAATTGTGAAGGTTATGGTTTGTATTATGAAATTTTTTGGCCCTTCGGGGCCTTGGAAAAAATTATTCATATTTCTAAAAAGAAAAGATCGACATATAATAAGAACATAAATTTTGTGCTATAATCACATTCTTAAGGTTTTCTATTGCATAAAAAGGAAAGGATAGTGGTTGGACCATATCCTAAAAGGCGGATAAAACTTCGGATATACACATATTGCCACAAATAGAACATCATATGCCATAATTCCACATTCCGGCGCTATAAATAATGTTCTTATGTAGTCATGTGGCAAGATATTTGCAATGAAAAATAAATTCTATAATCCACATTCTATGCTACAAAAAATGTTGGTATGGACTTGGAGTTCTTTTATGAAGTCATGCACAACACCGGAAATGCTTTGGAAGGAATATCTAACATTCTTTATAAAGAACATAACATCCGGATAAAGGACATGACATCACTTTCACCACTTTGGTTATTGCTAGGCTAGATTTCTATTT
Source organism: Isoetes taiwanensis (assembly GCA_021234155.1). Lineage (NCBI taxonomy): Eukaryota > Viridiplantae > Streptophyta > Lycopodiopsida > Isoetales > Isoetaceae > Isoetes > Isoetes taiwanensis. Next base: position 319,282 of record JAJEKV010000315.1, on the reverse strand, counting down.
TTTAGAATAGGATTCATGTGGAGTTCCTCTCTTCTATACCGGTCCCAACTAACAAACTAGCATATGAGATCTTAAAACTCCAACTATGAAACTAGCACACAAGATTTTAAAAAAATGAGAAAGTTGAAGCACATGTATATATAACCAATGAGAAGGTATTCCTTATTTTACAACCTTGTGGTGAATTGGATTTCTAACAAGGAGCGTGTAAACTTTCTTTCTTCCTCCTTGTAAACTTTCTTTCTTCCTCCTCGGCTTTCTTTTTGCTTCACGCATCATGAGATTGATTGAGAAATTAAAAGTATTCTTTCATTTTTCTAGAAACAAAAAGCTTTTAATATGGCATTGCACATGAGGGAATGGGAGAAACAAGCTTGCAAGTATGACAAGAACACTAATAAAACTCAAGGCATACCGAGAAACACGGTAATAAGGGCGTATGCATGGTGAAAATAAAAACTCAATGCAAACAAATGCTTACTTCACGATGTATATCTAGCATAACCCATGAATTACAGAGACTTCTAGAATGCCGCACCTCAAACAATATAGTACATTTGCATTAAGAATATCCCGCAAAGGAAAAATGAGAGTTTTCTACTTATGTAAAAGCCTTCTCATTTGGCGCTAGTACATAAATCCACGGCCTCTTGCATCCGCGGGGTTTACCTTTTGCTCTCGAAACTTATCCATCATGAGGCTGGAAAGGTGCCATAAGGCCTCTGGAGGCGGGGGCACTGGCGAGGTTTAGGAAGCAATAAATTAATTACCCGTAAAGCCAAATCAAAGCGATGGGGCCGATGCCACATTTGCCCAAAAGAGGCCAACATTTTGAGGTAGAAGAAGCGAAGAGCTCCGCCGCTTTATGAGAATAATTCATCCAATTTTTAATATCGGACATCTTTGCATTGCACAAGTGTTACGGCGTAAAGGAATCAAATTAAGACCGTTTTGAAGCTAGGACTTACGAGGTTGTCTGGCACGGCGAAAATTTGGGAAGCCATATCTACTTAGTAGGATTTTCTCCGTAGATTCATTCAATACTAGCGCTGGCGAAGTCGAGATTTACCCCTTGCAATATCAGCGGCCATGCTCTCATACCGGACCTACCAATCAATAATAATGCCCACACAAAATAACCCGGAAATAAAAGCGACTGCATTAGGAAAATGAAAAACCCCCCCACATGCCCATATGTGGGATAGCTCGGTTCAAGTTCATATGGAGCTCGATATAAATTTCTCACCTGTTAACACAAATGCATTGCGAGAAAGGAGGCTTTAAATGACCAAGTAGAATGTCGATCCGCCTACCGATGCAAATGGAGCAACCGAGGGTGACTTACCGAGGAACGTAAGAGCAACAAGGGCAACGATGATCCCGAGCTTGAACGGTATATAGGAGACGAAATGTGGCCGAATCACGTAGAGCGACAACACGAAGAGCTGGAGCTGGAAGACCAACAAGAGAAACCTCTTTTATTCTTTTACCCCTACCCACCAAGCAACCAAAAGAAAAGGGGCCCCATACCTGATTATCACGAAAACTGCACCACACAAACCGAAGCCGACTCTTGTTTCCCCTTGTAAATGCATGGGGGCCCCATTGCTTGTCATTTGGCCGAGTGCAAAGATTGGCAAGCGGAAGAGCAAAGAATGGAAACCCTAGAATACATGAGCTTCCATCATGCATGTTGGCTTTTGATTTTAAAAAACAATTACATGGGCTATGGAAATAGGGTGTTTATTGTGAGCCCTTGATTAAGGACTCACCACTCCATCTTGGCCATTAACATAACATGATGGCACAAACGTGGGTCTAAACCATTACAAATATGAAATTAGGAAGTGAAAATACGGTCGCTCTCTAGATGTTTTATTAGTACACCTTGCAAAATCACGACCCACCAAATCATATAAAAAACCATAGGGAAAAATGTACAAAAAATACAAAACAACCCCCTGTTATTATGCTACATATTCTAAACGAGGTGCACTCTGGACTACCACAACCGTTGAATTCGTTGATCCTACAATCCAGATCGTATGTTAGGGCCTGTGAGCACCTCTCGTTTCGCTTATAGTCATTTATAATTGGAGGCGCCTATGATTTTGAAATATGAAATACGATTTTGCCTAAGGTTTTGAAAACTCTAATATCCACATAATAAAGCTCAAAGTCCGTTCGAATATTAACAGGGACTGATTTTAACATTGCAAATGTATTTTCAATTGTAGACAAAACTTTTTCCGATAATCATATGGTATGGAAGTAATTTTGAGAAGAAAGCTTATCTCGGCTTTTCTGAATTATAATCATGCAAATGACAAAGGTTATTTCGATAGAAGGCCAAAAGAGCCTTTCAAATTTCAGATGCTAGTATTCTAATATAAGCACATCATATCACTAGAAAATCATAACCAAATTGTATTACTCATAGATAGTGTCTCAAACCTGAATGAGAATATTAGATCTGCCAGGCATCATAGCGTTCCAGTCCAGGCCCATAGCTTAGCACTCTTTGCATTGAATATCATGTGTAAAGCTATAGGCCACATATAGAGCCTAGTCGAACCCTGCCCTGCTAGTTATCTGCAATGAAGCATAACTGAGCAAAAACTTATCCTATGAAGTTTCAATATTATAAGGCTGGAAATGCAGTCATGGCACTGCCTCTTCATTTTACAAAGAACAACACGCACTTTATCATTTATCCTGCCAAATTCCATATCTGTAGCAGATGGACTCCAAAGCATATTGACCACAAGGCCTGGCTATGGCGATCCTAGCAGGGCCATATGGTGTTATCATATTCAGCATTCAGCACTTATATTGTATATTGTAGCTATATCATCTCAAGCAAGTCATTTCTGGCTTTAAATCCAGCATTACATCACAAGGAAATCCGGCACTGTATTTCTAGCAGTTAACAGCAAGGATGACATCTCCAAATTATGAAGCATGCACCGTGCCCACAATGGTGCCAGATCTATGCATATCCAACCATTTTTTTATCCCGGGTAAAGCTCATCTATTTTTTCAAAATAAAGCTCATCTATCTGATCTTATGCAGTCCAGTGCAAATCCAGAACTCTGTCATATCGGCTATACCCAATAGATCTGAAAATCATATTATCTATATTTGATGCTACCAAATCGTATGCAGTCAAATGCTAATCTGGATACTGAGAGCCAGTTCTGGCCTCCCAATAAAATCGGCCCAAACATGTTGACGGCAGAGCTCTTTGTCTAGTGATCTTAGGGTTTTCATGCCCTAAATTCATGACCATATTCATGACCTAAATTCATCACCATATTTAGATAGATAGGCGGCCAGTTTAGCCCTTTCTAGGCTTATTGCACCATATTTGCATCATAGAATAGAATAGAATAGAATATGATTTTATCGTCCACGGAGACCAACTGGCCTATGGGACCCAAGTACAAAGAGAGAGCAGCAGGCGAGAGCAAAGCCCTAGCATAAAACCTAGACCATCGCTTTTTTTTTTTTTTTTTTTTTGCTTTTCTTAAACCTTAAGCTCATACAAAATTAATTTGTATATCAATCCATTTGTTTATCTGCACATGTTCTAGTATCACGAGAGATCTCTAGATCATTATTGATTGTCCAAGTGATTTTGCTTAATTGAAGCAAAATAGCATAAAAAACAATCTCAAGATCATTTTTTATTATTGAAGCTTAATTGCTTGATTGAAACAAATAAGCTCAATTTACCCAAAAAAAGAAAGAAAAAGAAAATGGATGGAAATCTCTAGGCTTTTCAATAATAAATGTGATCTGCCAAATTCTTATGGGGCATATGGAGTATACAATAATTAGGGGAGTGTGTTGACTGCTTACATTCTTTCAACCAAGTAGATCAAGGTGCTTCAAGCTCCGGTTGCCAGCCCAAGCATGGCAAACCAGTTGCCCCAGTACATATGTTGCTTTACCAGATTAGACAGTATTGATTATTTTGTTTACAGCACCCCACAGGAGGTTGAAACAGAGGAAGAATGCCAACACTTGTGCCTCAATAATTGCTCTTGTAGTGTTGCTTTCTTCAAATCCCCAAGTTCTTGCTTTCCTGTACAAGAGCTGTATACTCTAATTCAAACAAGTCTAGAAGGAATTTAATTTGTTTTCTCAAGTTGGGCAAAAGTTCCAAAAACAAAGTACTCGTTATTAGAGTTGCAGTTGGAAGCACTGCTATTTTTCTCCTCTTAGCACTGGCATCTCTTTTTATTTTCTATAAAGTTAAGAAAAGAAGAAAAGATAGGGAGGGAGGAGGAAGAGCTGGAGATCCCTCTAGCGGAACTAATGGTCGGAACATTTTCTTACAAGGAGCTTGAGGAAATTACCAATGGCTTTCAGAAGAAACTGGGTGCAGAAGAAATTGGGTGCTGGAAGATTTGGATCGGTATATAGAGGCCTCCTAAACGGGGCTGAAATGGCAGTAAAATGCTGGATAATTCCAACCACAAGATGAAACAATTTTATGATGAGTATCCATTCTTAGCCAAATTCACCATCTTCACCTTATTCGGCTTTTGGGTTTTTTCGTAGAGGGCTCCCACATAGCGATAATTTGTGAGTATGTGGTGAATGGGTCTTTAGACAATTGGATCTTTGATGCTGCAGAACCTCTTCCTTGGCAGATTAGATTCAATATTGTTGTTGGAGTGGCCGCAGGCATGGCTTATCTGCATGACAGCTACAAAGAAAAATTCATGCATCTTGATTTGAAGCCTCAAATTGGCAAGTTGAGTAACTCATATTCTAGATGACAGTGCCATCCCCTTTGACAAATAATAGTTTTTGAATGAGCAAAAGTCTATGCAAATTGCAAGAAGTTAGGTTATATAATTTAGTTGTGGGTTAGGTGAACTAATGATTTAGATGCATGTGCTAACTTAGAAGGTTTAACTTCTATTCTATTCTATTCTATTCTATTCTATTCTATTCTATTCTATTCTATTCTATTCTATTCTATTCTATTCTATTCTATTCTATTCTATTCTATTCTATTCTATTCTATTCTATTCTATTCTATTCTATTCTATTCTTAACAATTTGCATAACAACCACTTCACATGCCGAAAAGTTGTAATTTGCCTATGTAAGAACCATTGCATAATGAATTATCCATTTGAAAAAAGCTTCTCAATGCATATCTTAAATGAATGTCTACAAAATCAAAGTATAATACAAGGTCATATGACCATTGAATGGTAAGAGATGATAGCCAAATACAAATATGTGGCTTTGAAAATATTGGTACGAAAATTAAATGCCACTATTGTTATTTGCTTTAGATGCCATTGTTGTTTCAAATCTTACCCCAAGTGTCTTTTGCAATCCAAGCAATTCTTTCCTACACCTAATTACTACCAAACGCTGCCATATGTAAATTTATAGATTGGCATACAGGGCCATTAATTGCCATGTTGGAACAGTTCAATATACCTAGCATCAATATTTTTGCTATACCTTTTATGTATGTCAACAACCTCATCATACGTATGCCTGGCACGTCATTTTAATATGCAACATTTTTGTAACCACCATCATCATTGCGGTGTCAGACTTCTCTGTTACATTCAAGCTTTAATCTTAATTGGCCAAATTGTCAAAGTCATCCTAGATTTTCTATTATACCTATTTATATTATTCCTCTTTTTCAAATTTATATAGAGAGACCATTTTTTTGCTTGCATGATCTGTAAATAAGTACATGCTTGGGAGTATAGAGGGATAACTTGATTGTTAGAGTTGCTCACATTATTTTTCTCTGTTCAAATATGTGTCGAGAAAAATCATAACATTACATTGGATCTTGTATGGGAAGGGGACAAAAACACTAGAGACATCAAGCAGTAAATGCTTTGTTCAAAATGATTGAAAAAAGAAGAAGGTTCGAGGAAAATCATAACATTACATTGGATCTTGTATGGGAAGGGGACAAAAACACTAGATTCATGGCATGTTGAACCACGAGTATTTTTTTAGCTTCAAGCCAGTTGTTGCAGTGGAAATGCCCAAACTTTTGTATATGAAATACATGTGGCAAGAATGCAAATTACGTGCTCCACTGTTGGTCCTACAATCTTCAAATGCAAATCTTCATGCAATGCAACCTCTTCAAATTGTTACTAAGCCCAGCAACTCCGGGCACCATAATTAGTTCAATTTGATATAGTAAATTATGAATTTATGTTACCAATTGAAGTTGCACGCCAAATTTTTAGCATGCCACCCTAACTTCGTCTCAACCTCTTGAAGATGATTTAGAGCGCCGTAAATATCGAACACCTTAAAATCATAGATTTAACATGTTAAAATCATATCTTGACATGTTAAAACCACTCAAAAAAAAAAAAAAAAAAAAAAAAAAACTAGTCCCCTTTTTTTATTTACTTTTACCAATTTCTTTGTGATTCAAGGCTGTTTCAAGGTTGTCTCTTGTGATGTGGAACAGGGGTGGGGGGGTTGGGTTGGGGGGAGGAGGAGCATTTTGCCCCTGACTTGTAGAATCCGGTTAAGGGTGCTCCCGTGGGTCTCGCAGGGAAGGAAGGAAGGAAGGTTCTTTATCGTCCACGAGGCCAATCGGCCTATGGGACCCAAATTATACGCGTGCAAAGAAGCCCGCTGCTACCCGGATTAAAACCCCCTTAGAGGGAAAACCGTCGCAAAGAATAAACCGCCGGCAACCGCATAAATATACATATATTACATGAATTCCTCGGCACCTCGTAGGCTTCAGGCGAGGTGAGTCCGCTGATCCAAAACCAACCGGAGGTAAGAGCCAGGATCGAACCGACGTCTGCATCGGTAGCTCGTGGCGAGGCGCAACCAGTGTCGCACCAAGAGAACGTGAGCGAGCCCGACCGACTATAGGCCGAGGGCCGAAGGCATGGCTTTCATCCTCAAGGCAACACCGACAAAGCTCGCTCCGGCCCCGGCCGAATGGGCGATGGCGATCCCGCGCTTCTTCATGGGCAACCGAGAACGCAGGTAGAGCCAGGGCCTCGAACCGTGGGGGGGTTTATGTGCTTTGTTTGTAGTGTGCCATCTTTACATGTTCCGAGCATGGTGGTCCCAGAGCTTCCCCAGAAACAAGAGTCCGGGTACCTCCTCGGCCCTATCCCTACGTCGTGTGCACTCGACGCACTTATATGCGCCTACGCTCCATCAGCGCCCACCGGGCTCTCTTGTCCTTCCAACAAGCCCCGAAGTCGCTATGGGCTCATCGCCACCAGCCGTAAAGCCAAGTCGCGGAGCCGAAAGTGTCGCCCATCTTGCCACCTTCCGGAAATAAACAATGTGTCTATCGAGTGCCGCGATGCCGCAGGGGCATGAATCTGTCCCTCGCAACAAGATCCGATATGGAACCGAGGGGCTTGACCCCAAGTGCCCGCGGCAAAAATGCCTTTTGGACCTCGCTCTAAGTCGCTCCAAGTCGCCAAAGACACCACCGGGCCCCGGACCTCACCCCATACTGGAACCGCTCCACCAATGCCCTAACAAATGTGATCGGTGGCCCCAGATATACTGCCTTCGCCTGGACTATTGTTTTGCATTGCGCATAACGCCTTCCAACCTGTGGTCACCAAGGCTTAATGGATGCATCCCAATACATTGAGGACGGAAATTCCACCCCTGTGTACTTGTAGTCGGGTGTGACCCTACCATCCGCCCACGATAAAGTGAGCCGCGGGAGGTGCCGGATGACATGAGGAGGATATGAGGACCACCTTAGTCTTGGCCAGTTGACACGCATGTCCGCCGCCTTGGCGAAGGATAAAAGCATGCTAGGGTGTCATACATTAGTTCTAAATTCATGTACTATTTTGCACTAGAAAACCCGTTTTTATGTAATTTTGAATGTATGGTAGGAGGCCACGTGCTTGTCGTTATATATTTAAAAAGGAATATATTTGATTGTTTGTCATCATGACATGAAGTGGCCGATGTTGTTGTTGCGAAATTTTGGGCACAATCAATCGGATTCCCTCCGATCCAAGCAAATTCCCCAATCCATCCGGGCAAGCAAATTCCTCCAATCTACTGGTCCTAAGAATCTAAAACAAAGAAAAGAATTTTAAATTCTTGCCGGATCTTTGCATGCATATCAGTTTTCATAGTAGTAGTAGGGGCATGGCACAAGAAAATCAAAGTATGAACATAATTACTCGGTGATGTCCAAAATGAGGATGGTGATACCGAAATCGACAAAGGGAAGCGTAAAATGGTTGAACAAGATACTCTAAATGACATGTTTGAATGAAGTGACAGAGAGTGATAATCACAACAAAGGAGAATGGCGATCATATTCCGTGTACTTCACCAAAAAAAATCAGGAAAAGAGCGAGAAAAGGTTGTTGAATGCTTTAGAAATGAAGCCGCCTCTCTATCTCCTAGTGGAAGAGAGGTATTGGTTTCCGTGATCTTGCAAGATAACGAGCTCTTGGGGTTGTTTAAACACGTGATTGGGCTACCTTCGTAAAGGTGTGGTGAAACATTCATTGTTACAAAATCTCAAAGATGGATTAGAAGAGGTTAAATCTTCTAATAGCAGTGACAAGTTGGCAGACAAGCACTCTGTTTTATCCATGATTGTTGGGAAAAATGGGGAATTGAAGCAAAAAGGAGTTGCTTCAAAAATGTTGAACTGCCATCCTCGAAATTTGTCATACGCTGCAGGCAGAAGAAAGAGAATGAAAATTGCAGGTCCAACTATATGGGCAATAGCAGGCAGAAAGATAAGATCTGATTGTTTGGACGAAGACACAAAGCAATTAGTCATCCAATTTTGGTTAAACAACACCAAGGTTTCACCTAAATACAGGGATGTAAGAAAGAAAAGGCATCAGGCAATCCAGTTTCTTGATATACCACAGGTATTTCATTCTTTATTGTATGAAATGCTTCTGATCCCTCATGTATATGTTCACTTTTATTGGAATTTATAGTATCTTTCTTTGTTTTGATGTATGAATGCTTTCTAATGATTGATCTATCATTTATATATTCACTTTTACTTACTTTTACATATGCAATCACCTTTGTTGGTTTGCTTACATTTATTGACCATGTATATTATACTAAATCTTCCTTTCTTATTTATGCAGTGACTCCAAAATTCTTAACCAATGTACGTATTAGATATTTGCATAATATTGTATGTTATACATGTCTATAGAGTACATATCTTGTACTTTCGGACTTTCGAGATAGTGCCTATGGACTTCAAGAATTTACTCTAGAACATTAATATGCTCTAGGGTACAGTAATGTACCCACACTGCTACTTTATCCTTACACATGTATTTAATGTACATGTGTAATGTGTATTCTGTTGTCCTTATGTATATTGTAAGTACGTTCTGAGTACATATGCATGCATATGAGTACATTTGAGTACATTTGAGTACATCTGAGTACATATTAGTACATTATGAGTACATGTTAGTACATTTTGATTCCGCATGTACTCAATTGCACATACAAAATCTTTTATTAACTATGATGATTTGAATGCACAGCCGAAATGCACGAACTTTGTGGAGCAACACCCGTAGGCAGACATTGGCATCGATTGTTCGAATACCTCAAACCTGATTGTGTAAGGAAGCTAAAGGAAAGAAACACATGTTGTTGTGTCGGGCATGAGCAAGCAGAGAACTTCGAAAGAAGGCATTTAATTCTATGAGGGCTAAGCTCCACATCAATTGTAGCTGCAATTGTGAAGTTTGTCTTTGCTAACAAAAATGATGGAATTTGTCGTGCTCACAAGCATACATACTTTGTAATGTCGACACTCTATGGAGGAGTATGGTTTGTCCAAAAAAAGAGAATAGTGACGAGTGCAACAAATTAAATTGTATTACAAGTGATTGCAAGAACTGTGGTAAGCAGAATATTATCTTGTGTCCAAAAGAAACTGAAAATGACATTGAAAGTGAAGTCAATTGGCAAATATACTCTTATGTGGATGAGAAGTCTAAAAAAGGAGTCTCAAGAAGGCTCAGATTGGTGGACAAGACAACAAATGCACCTGTAATGCTGGATGCCATGTTTGGTCACATGAAGACATTAGCATATTTAAGAAATGTTATGTTGGCAATTAGTGTTACAAACAACTTTCAAGTTATAAACAAAGTAAAAAATTAAATATTAGTATAATACCCATCTAAAATGACAATAAATAATAGTGTAACACCCATCCAAGGTGCGTAATGTTCTTTTTGTGGAGAAAGCAAGAAATGCTACACGGAATGTTGTGATATGTGAATCCTTAATGAAAAGTTAGAACTATTATAATGAATTTAGCAAAGTTAATATCCGTCCTATATCATTTTGTAATCCACCCATAAAGACAAACACTTGGAGCCCTTCCTTTTGGGCTAAAAAGAAGCCTATCTAATCAGGATAAAAAAATTAGTTAAGCACACATAACATCTGGCAGTGCAAAATAAGTGCCAAATGGATCTACATCAATGAATTTTGCAATTTACATATTCAACATCATGATGCTTCTTTTATTTTATTTTCCTTGATATAAACATTTCAGAAATCTTGCATGCACATGCAACACTTTAGATGTCGTGATTTTCTAGTAGTTGTATTTTCAGAGGAAAACAAAGCCATCATTTCATGAAAATTGTCTCAAAAGTAGCGCATAGCGGTCTTAACTAAACACTTTTAATCTTGGTCAATGAGCACATGGTAAACTTCAACAACAAAAAGTACTTGTGGTCATCATACCTGAGGAACATGAAGGTATCATTCGCATATTCGCATATTGCATAATTGTAAATTACTCCAACACACACAAAAACTAGCAACTTCTTTCAATCTCCTCATCTCTCCAAAACCCTAGCTTTCTTCCAACCTCCTCATCTCTCCAAAACTCAAGCTTTGCCCCTAGCTTGCATTTCTGTTAGTTTTTTCTGGTCTTCTATGGAGGTAATCAAGAGAACCATCCAGTGCACCATATACACGTGTCATCTTTAAATTCTCAAATTACTTGGAACCATCTACTGCGCCATGTACACGTGTCACCACACGTGTCATTTCCAAATTACTTGTTTCAATCTTTGACCAGTAGGCCATAGTAGGCATCGCAAATAAACTTTTGTATAGGATTGTTTTTGAAGCTAAAAATGGTATGTTTCAAAGACCAATAGGCCACAGCAGGCATGGCAATAAACTTTGTATAGATTATAGAATTGTTTTAGGGGTTTATTTCTGAGTTCTTGCTTTGTGTTATAAAAACTTGGCCAACATGTAAAGGCATATTTCCATTAGCCAAAACATAGAGAACCATTGCATTTGTTATTATATTAGTATACATGAAACACCCGGCATAACCATGCATATGCCATACACTTGTTTATACAGGAGGAGATGCACAACTAATTCTACAGTCACAAAAGATAGATTGAATAGAATAAGATACTATTCGTTCAACAACTAATTCTCCAGTCACAAAAGATAGATTGAATAGAATAAGATACTATTGGTTCAACTAACTCCAGTCATAAAAGATAGACTAAATAAGATATTATTCATACAACTACTTCTACACTCCCAAAGATAGACTGAATAGAATAAGATTCTATTCTTATATAGCTATGACTTCACTTTTCAACACATTGCCAAGTTGAAAGTGGTGGTGTACTCAAATGTCTCCATGTTAATGACATATCAGCACATCTATTCCCAGCAACAATATTAAAGGGCACAACCTCCTCAATGTCCTCCATGTCCTCCTTAGAAAGACACAACCTCAGTGACGAAACATTCTCTATGAGATTATTAAGCTTTGTCGTGCCTGGAATAGGTGCGACGTCATTTCCTTTATTGAGAACCCATGCTAAGGCTAGTTGTCCTGGAGCACAACCTCTTTTTGCAGCCATTAAACTTAGCCTTTCATAGAGGACCTTATTGCGTACAATATTCTCGGGAAGAAACTTTGGACGAGTCTATGAAACAACAAATGAATGAATAAAATAACCATTTGAATAAGAGAACCATGTAATTATCTCAGGAACTCCATTAGAAAGCAGCATGTTGGAAGTCTTCTTAAGCCTATTATGACTTCGTTAAGTATGAAACTTCCAATAACATTAAGATGAATTTAGAATGCACAAAACAAAATTCTATTTCCCAATAGATGTTATAAGATTTACATGATGGTAGTGCCTGATACTTATTCAACTACTTGGAAAACAATGTCCTAGAATGCTTCGCAAGTATGTTATGTTCTAAGGTTATTTTATTCACAAAAGTTTATGAGTTGTTCAACAAAGTTATGATAAAACAAACTGGATTGCATTGCTCCAAGGGAAGCCTGCAATACAAGATCAATTGCTACTTGCTATTGCGGTCCTTTAACGGCCATATTTAGAATAAGGAAGAACTAATGCTTTAATGCTAATCTTAGGAAAGGAATATTCGTGCAGATTTGGGAACGTTAAATGGATTTAAGAGCACGATTAGACAAAATGCACAATTAGAGCACTGGGACATATGTAAAACCACAGTTATGTGACAGCGTGTGTTAAACTAACAATCACATTAAGAACAGGATAAAGGTAAGCAGATAGAAACTCCTTACCTTGCGGAAATCACCATCTGCAAGCTCTTCCACTACAGCTTTGCCAGAAAAGAAACCTCCACCAAGGGGACCATAGGGCACAATGCCTATTCCCAATTCCCTGCACAACGAGACTGCAGTTTATCGTTCATGTGTCCATGATGCATATCAAGGTATATCACAACATAATAATTCTTCAAAAACCTGCACGTAGGAATAATGTCCTCTTCAACATCTCGAGTCCAAAGCGACCATTCAAGCTGCACTGCAGTTATAGGATGAATGGCATGAGCACGTCGAATTTCTGAAGAGGATACTTCAAATAGGCCAATGTACTTGACTTTTCCTTCTTTCACCAGTTGTTTCATTGCACCAACCTGCAAAACAAAAATTTAAGGGGAAGACATATGAATTTAAAACTGTATAAAGTTGAGAAAAAGCTCACAGTTATTTCAATAGGAACTTTTGGATCAACTCTATGTTGATAGTAAAGATCAATGTAGTCCACATCAAGCCGTTTCAGGCTGGCGTCACAAGCAGCTCTCACATATTCAGGGTCTCCTCTTAATGACAATTTTCCTGTTTCGTCAAAACAAACAGCAAACTTTGTGGCAAGCTGCACCTTTTCCCTGATTTCCTTTATGGCCTGGATAAAGTTTCGTTATCACAAGGAAAACTATAGAAATGAAGCTTTCAAGTTAGAACTACAATGCATGACGAGAGCATAATGCAACACTTTCAAAACTGTAAGTTAACCATACCTTGCCCACGAGAATCTCGTTAGTGTGAGGCCCATACATGTCTGCTGTGTCTAGAAAAGTGACACCCATATTCACTGCTTCATGAATTAGGTGGATCATGTCTTCCATCGGTTTGGGCGGGCCATAAAAAGTAGACATACCCATGCATCCTAAACCGAGTTTGGAGACCTCCAGCCCCTGAGAGCCAAGCTTGATCCGCGGTACCACAGCCATTCCTGATGCTTGAAATTTTCATCCAAATGCTATACTTCTTATAAGAAAGGAAACTTTCCGTATCCATTGCTTTTAGAAGAAAGCTTCTCAGATAATAGAAACCTTGATTGCTACGTTGCTTACGAAAGGAAGTTCCCATAGAAAATACCTCCAGCCCTTGAGAGGCAAGCTTGATCTCTGATACCACAGCCTCCTTGAAGTCGTCATCCTAATGCACCATTCTTATAGAAAGGCGGAGAAGATCATTTTGCGTTTGTGCTGGTTTTAGGAGGAAGCTTCCGAAGCTCAAAATCGAGGCCCACATATATTTTGTCGCAATATATATGAAAATACCACTCCTGTTTGTTTGGGGCTCAAATGTTAGGAAAGAGCCGTGCATCATTCGGTCAAATGGTTTGCATTCAGCGCCAAGCAACACTTATTTCTGCCGTCCCTTCTATCTATCTATCCAGCGAGCGACAACCACTGTAGAGGAAAAGGTAAATTTCCTACGTAATTTAAGCTAGCACGAGAGTCTATCTATCCCCATTGGTCAAATGGGTTTGCATTCGACGCCATCTCCTCTCCATTTCAAAGTTAACTTGCAACTTTGGCGCGATGTAAGGCCTTTTTCCACGGTATCTTATCTCTAAAAGTCACATATTTTATTCAATGATGTTTGGCCACCTATTGTCTTAAAAGTCACATATTTTATCCAATGATGTTTGGCCACCTATTGTCTTAAAAGTAAATCACTTTTTCCACGGTAGGGGAGGGTGTCCATTGGCTGCGCACTTAAGGGGAGATTGTTGAATGAACATCTTGATATGAACATTCTTTGCAATGATATGAACATCTTGCATGCATGCCACATAGAAACATGCCCAACAAGGTCGTGTATCTTTCGCAAATTTTATTGTTGCATATCAAGTTGGCAACCCCATTTCGACTTATGATGTGCCAAAGTGGTAGGGGCATTGGTACCACCAAGGCTGAGGGGGCAGCCACATAGGCTATCAGGGTGGCCATTTAAGGCTCCCATGCAAATTTGCTCACCTTTTTGTCATAGTAATGCCTAAAATTATCTTTCAAGTAACATTCAGAGCTCAAAATATCCATCAAACTTATACTTTGATAAGATTGATGAACAAAAACTATTAACAATATTTAAATTCACTCGTTGTGCCTTGGATTTAACAAACATGTTTCAATCCAATAGACTACTTGGAATTTTTAAGAAACCATGGTATTCAAGACCCGACTTTTGGTGCGTATTAACACTCCTACAAACACACAATCGTATCATAACCTTTGATTTTGTTTTCCACTAATTAGAGCGCTTACAAGTCAAGAATTGGATGGCCATAATAAAAACCTCTTAGAAGCCCTTATTCACTCTGGATCAAGATGATCGGCACCAATTGTTGCCGGCCAGTTACAAATAAATTGGCCACATCTTTTCGTGCATCCTTCACTTGTATGTCACAAAAAATAATGCATGCAATTGGAAGAAACAAAAAAACAAAAGACACTCTATGGCTTCAAATGCTAGAATTATATGTCTTTGATGGTGCAATCTAACAAGTACACTTCTATAACTGAAGAATATGATAAAATATGGAAATGAATGTGGATACAAGAACTTGCCTGCATACCATTTATTGGCATTAGTTTTAAATTACGATATGGAGCTAAGACCTTCATCCGCTCTCAATAATCACCTAGAAGTATGAGAAACTCCTGTTTATAAAATTCTGCCATGACACATCAGAGTTATCTATTTGAATTGAATTAAGTATAGTCATAGGGTCAAAGCATGGAGGTGGGGGACACTTTTTGTGTCAGCGACACATGGTGCTTAGAGGGTGCTTTTCGGAGCTATTTTCTTTGTATTTTTAAAAAATATTTTCTTTTTATTTTTTGATATTTTTCCCCGAAACGCATTCATATTACGCCTTGGAATACAAAATTTCAGCTTCATCGGAGTTATAGAAAAAAAGATAAAAATAAGTAAAATTTCCCACATTAGGTGCTTATGGGGTGCTTGGCTGGCGTAAAATGCCCCCCCAGCTCCATGCTTTGACCCCATACAACAATGATTAGCATGCTTAGCACTATAAAAGATAATAAAGCCATTAAAAAAAAAAAAAATCCTTACATTCATTAACAAGGAATGCTGGCCCATCTTCATCTCTTGAAATGGCCCCTTCATATGTAAAAATCATTAGCCCTCTGATGCCAATGAATTGGCTCTTCTTGTTCCTAAATTTTGTAGAACCATGAGTGCCGAGAACCATCTATTGTGCCTGAAGTACAAGTTGCAGCATGCTGGTCAGAAACTGCAGCAAAAATATGAAATACAAAAATATGAAATACAAGAAACCACAGCAAAGGGAAGGAAAAAAATCGATGGTGCCAGAATTGAAGAATCACTTGGCATTCACAAAACATTTGTTGTGTTTTCAATCCTAAAATTCAAAAAACAATATGCTAAAACAAGAAGCCTAGATGTTTGGGCTTGAACAAGCCTGCTGAAGATCGATTTGGAGTTTGTAGATGCCCATCGACATTCAAATAATGCTAGAAGCATTCATGATCTGTCTTCTGCAGCTAGAAGCTCTGAAATGCATAGGGCAACTTTGCACCAAGTTATGGGAGCAGCTAGAGACGACATTCGGCCGATGTCTCATGATGGACGAGCATTATGCTGGTCGCTTACAGCCGCTACCTACTACGAGCCTCCGTCTCTCTGCGCGCAGCCCTAATGTTTTGCTTCACAGCCCTAATTGAAACCCTAACAAATCTGACCTGGCCATTTTTCGCATCCTTAAATGGCAACGACGCCTTGCGTGGCCACCCTCCCCTATCTTATCTCTAAAAGTCACATATTTTATCCAATGATGTTTGGCCACCTATTGTCTTAAAAGTAAATCACTTTTTCACTACAAAAATAATAAGACGTGCCTTATTTAGGTTCGGAATAAGTTTGGATACCAAATGGGGTCTTATTTTATTCCGGGGGATTTCCCCTGCCGTAAAATAAGACGCCTTATTTAAATATATAACTAAGAATAAGACATGTCTTATTTTTTCTTGCTTTTTCACTAGTATTTTATTGGTGTCATATTTTATGACTACCATGCAGTGGAAAGTTTAAATTTGTGTGTTTTATTTTTAGCCCTGGAGTCATAAATGGTGTCGCATATTGTATATGACAGCCATATTTTGTGATTAGTGTGGAAAAAGGGCCTAAGGGGTAAAAAAGGGAGAAAAACACTTGAAATTGAACATCTCCTGAAACCATTATAAATGGTCTTCAAAGCTCTGCCCATGTTCTTTGAGTTGTCATCTTGGTGTCATGAGTATACCTATAATATGTCCCCATAAGTCATGACTATGTGTATAATTTCTCCATTCAAAACTCAATTGGAAAAGTCATGACTATATATATGTTCCCATTTCATAGCTAAATTGAAAACTTTACCATGTTATTTCAGTTGCGATTATGTTGTCATGACTATGTATAATATGCCCCCATTCCAAAGCTAAATTTCAGTTATCATTACAAGAAATTTATCGTGGCGGCCTTGGCCGCCGCGAACATTTCTCTTTTCTAAATCACTACGGAGGAAGTTGTGTTAAGTCGAAAATTGTATAAAGTTAAAAATGGTGTGAAGAAGGCCCTAGTAAAAATATTTTCCCAAGTTTCCCTCGAGTTCGAAGGTTGCCGCGAACATTTCTGTTTTCCAAATCATTATAGAGGAAGTTATGTTAAGTCAGAAATTGTGTTTGTTAAAAATGGTATGAAGGTCCTAGTAAAAATACTTTTCCAAGTTTTCCTCGCTCTCTGAGTATTTTAAAACTTATCATTATTAAAATGGTGTGAAAGAAGGCCGGATTTAATACTTGAGTTCCCTGAGTATTTTAAGACTCTTGTCATTGAAACCTGTGTGAAAAAATGCTAGACCTAAAGACACATTGCCAAGCTTCCCTCGAATTTCTGTGAGTATTTTCAAGATCCCTTATACTCTTAAATGCGTTTGGTGAAAGAGGTTATTGGTCATGTGAAATTTGTTGCTGCAAATATAATATTCCAATATTTCTGTAACAGAGGGAGAGGTAGCTATTTAAAATTTTAGGTCCTGCAGAGGCAAAAAAAAATAAGCATTCACTAAATTTAGACTCAAATAAGAAAATAACACACATTGTTGCAGGTTGTTTTATGGCGAATAGCATTGTTGAGAACACGTGGTAGGACAAAATATTTTACATGTGGTTTTCTATGTATGTAGTCTCCAAAAAAACCAAATTGCCAACAGATTATACTTAATCAAATAGATGAAAATGGACATTTAAACTACTACTGTGCACTAAGCTATTAAAACTTAACAAATTAAAAGTCACTTTTCAGATAAGGAGCATGTAGAATACCGATATAGCCAGAAGTATGCACAAAAAACCACAATGATCAAAGAAAGCACAAAAAATGACCCTAGATATTATGCATGCCCATTCTTCATGGTAATCGGTAGCCAAGTTTTCAAATCAAGTTTGTTCCAACTGCATACGTGTTGCCTAAGATACAATAGTCTTCCCATCTTGGCCTTCTAACAACAACTACAGTTAGACCAAACATTGCCCATCCACCATTAACTGCCTCAATCTGATGCTTCCTCTGCAGCAATTTACTCCCATGGCATCAATTCAACATCTGATTCCTATACTGTGCTGAACTATAGAATCAACAAATAAGTACAACCAAAAGCTTCATTAGAATAACACTTATTTTGAATTCTTGTGCTCTTTCAAGATCCTCAGCAGCCCATGTTCTTGCATCCACCATAATGCCAATTTTGATTTCACTTTGAACGCGGAACGAAAGATAGAAGTTTTGTGATGCCATTCAGTCTACTTAATGTTTCATTCCCAACAAATTGACCACTTAGAACCCCTCAAGTTAACTATTATGTCAAATGTTTCTACATACTACAACATATGCAATGCCCCAATTAAATACACAGGTTAGCATCCATGCTCATAGGACCAATTTCTACATTAGCTAAAGTAAAACAGCAACACCAAAGGGTAGTTAGTCCAGGAGTAGGAGTATGAGTGCAATGAACAATGAACTCAACATCATGGTTAGCTGCTCAATTATTTAGACTACTTCAAACATCAGTGGCTCCCACAAAATCAATAAGGATTCATGAAGAATTATTAAGACGCCCATCTCATTCGAAACCGAAATTCCCAAAGTTGAAGTAATGGCAGAAATATAGGCATACATACCTTAAAATGCAACATGACCTTATTAAGCTGCTTAGCCTTCCTATCTTTCTAATTGGACATTAGCATCACAGACTCTGGGAAAAGCTCATCCCAGAAAGGAAGAAAGCTCATACTTTCCCTAATCATTTGAGAAGAGAAACTATCAGCATTCTTCTGTTTAGTAAAAAACATAGGCACCTCTAAAAGTTAATATGTGCAACAATCTATGAACAGAAAGAAATTTATCTGATAATATCTCACCCAACATCCTGCATGTCATGAGCAGGTGGTTCATATAGAAAGTCATAACATTTCAAGCTCAGCTTATTATGCTCTAATCACAATGTAGTGTAAGAATCTAGCTACGCATAACTCAAACATCCGGACTATTGAAGTTTACAAAAGTTGGAATTTATAAGAAGGTTAAAGTGTCACGAACCTGTTATGTCGCTCATCTGTTTGATCCATCTGCACAGCCCAGAGGCGTTGATACGTTGCCACATCAATCAATGTTAGCACCAACTCTTCTCATCTCTCAAAGCAGATATGAAATTCTTGTTTGATTCTACCTTTAAATAATAGCATAATGATCTCAAGGCACTTTTTGGCGGCTAAGTACCCGGAAGAAAGTAAATGGCGCCTTCAAAATATGCTTAAGGATAGAGAAGATACATACAATACCTTTCTTGGGGTCTCTAGCAAAAGGCAGAGGGGAAGGAAAACCGTCAGAGCCATATC
Source organism: Isoetes taiwanensis (assembly GCA_021234155.1). NCBI lineage: Eukaryota > Viridiplantae > Streptophyta > Lycopodiopsida > Isoetales > Isoetaceae > Isoetes > Isoetes taiwanensis. Next base: position 299,721 of record JAJEKV010000315.1, on the reverse strand, counting down.
CATCGACATCCAAAAGGGCAGGAAAACCAGAGGTAGAACCAGAACCAAAAGGACATTCACTTCTCTTATTCCAATATGACATCTTGCCTTAGAGTTCTCGGGCATTCTTTTTGCCATAGTCAAGCATGAGCATGCATTCCATTTGTATGTTCAAGATATTTCTTGGAAGAACCTTTACACTGTTCTATAGAATACTTGAGGTTATATTTCCTTAGATTCTTCAAGGCAGCGTGCCCTAATTCCAACACCTAAAGATCTGCAAGACGGATTAAGAATAAAAGCACATCAGAAAGCTCCTCTCCCAAATGCTCTTTTTTAAGCACCCGCCCATTCAATAAGCCCCCTTAAACCTCTCCTTTCCATTGAAAAATCTTAGACATCTCCAACCATGATCCTTATCCAAGAATAAGTGGTCCCTAAATGCAGTTTGACACTATATTGCACTCATGTTCACCTAACACTGCCATGACAGGCTGCAAAATTCAACATCATCATCATAATGCAGTAGTTTAAAGCAAGTTTTGCCAGATCGACCCCAAAACCACATCATAATGTAGTAGTATGAAGCAGGTTTTGCCAAATTGCCCAAAGTGCAATAAGCTTGAATCTGTTTGAACATTTATAAAGTAATTTATAGAGGACATTGAAAAGTGTTTGTTAATGTGGCAAAGAAAACCATGCCTACCATTACCTCTGATTATGGTCTCTGGCTGTTGGCTAGGAGAAGTTTATGCACCTGAGGTTAGGATGCATAAATCTTTAAAAATGAACTAGCACATCGGCTACTACTTGAAAGATAATAGCCTGTTTTGTTGAATCTACATCAGATTGTGCAGAAGAAAAACACCGATTGCTCTGAAAGTTCTGTCTCACGAAAAAGCCAAAAGCTTATGCAATTATGCGAGTTAGCGAGATTTGATGTAAAAGCACCAAACGTATCTTTATTTGGCCAAATGAGATCTGGATTCTAAGGCAAGCGAAATTATACCCGATACGCTTTGAGCACTCGCAAAGCCCATGTTATGTTAGCCTCCAAGTAAAACTATTTGCATCCTTCTAATCCGCCCTAGTCACAAAATGGTCCCAAATCTCCCAAGCGAGACCTTGATTCTGGATTTTCATGCAAACCCCTTAACTGGTTCTTGTTCTCGCGACCTGCATTTTTGAACCTTGAAAGCGATTTGCTCAAGCTTTGAAGCACGCGACATATCCAGAGCGTAGGATTGCTTCCAAAGCAAGAGCAAGAAAGACCAAAGCAAAAAATCCGGAGTCTGCCAAATTTTCTTTCTTATTTTCATTTTTCTTTTTAAAACACGTATGCCCCGTGTTTTTCCTCGGGCGTAAATATTAGGAGAAATTGTACCTGACTTATATATGTATTGATATGGCGTCATGACTATACATATAATATGTCCTCATTCCTAGGATGGTCATCCGTTGCATAAGCTAAACAAAGGTGAGAAGACTGACGAAGGCTTCTCATCGGGATGAAAACCCCTGCCCTTCTGAGTTTTCAAAGAAAACCCTAATGAGAAACGGTCGCCAACGCTCTCGAAAAATGCCTGCAACGCCTAAACTAGAATGGAGATAACTTGAAATATGTCGCGCCAAACGAAGAGATGAAGCACCTAACAATAGCGAAGACTACAACAACGAAGCTAGTCTTCACTAAGGTGAGATTATTGCTACAACTTCTAGATATTAGATCTAAGCCACTTTTAGGGTTTTTGTAGTTGGCCAAGTTGGAGCTATGCTCTATACTTGAACATTTATGCTTGAAGTACATGCAATATTGAAACAATGGATCATGTAGACATTAGGCATTATCATTACTATTTAAGTACATGGAACTTTCAAACCTTTAAAATCCATCCAACATAGCAGAGATTTGTTCCAAGTTGGAAGTACAAAGAATAGAATAGAATAGAATATAATAGAATAGATTTTTAGCGTCCACGGAGACCAATTGGCCTATGGGACCCAAACAAAAAAGAGAGCAGCAAGCATATTACTGACAGGATTAAAAAACCCCCACCCCGAAGGGTTTTCGAGGGAAAAACCTTAGCAGTAATAAGTATGCTGGCACGTTGTACGATTGTATAGGACAGTTCAATACCGTCCCGTAGGACACAAATGAGCCCGTGCATCCATAACCTCTTGGAGGTATGACCCCAACAAACCCACCGACACCGTGAGTCAATAACCGATGCAACCACCTGGCCGTGCACTAGTAATCGAACATAGCGCCTTGATATGGGCAAATGTTTGGCAGATCCGAGGGCATGACATTCATCCTCAATGGCCGGTGGCAACACCGCAAAGCCTTTGCTCTCATGCTTCCCGGCCCAACGCCCTGTTTCAATGCGGAGGCGATGTGCTGCATTTGATGGTAAAGTCAATGTGAAATTCATATGTTCCTGCTTAGATGTCCAAAGGGATTGCTTCCAAGTCTGCTTAACTATCTTATTTAAACAAAAATTTATAAAATGAAGTTCTCCTCACAATGATAAATCATACCCTAGTCATACCTAATCTGGACTTCGAATGCACATGGTGTTATTGTATTGTATAGCTATGTCCCACGTTATGTATCGACCATCGTGGTTGAATTTGACGTGGAAGCTTCTGGAATATTATCCGTAGAAGTACATTAGGTTTAGTTAGATGGTTTGTATGTTTAAGAATGTACCTGTATTTTGTTTTGTGTTTGTGCAGTGGCCTCCACCCAGTCTGAGCCCCTCCCCTTCGTAATATTCGAGGAAGATGGTTCGAAGGAGAGTGGCTCTGACTAGGTAGAGGCACATGCGACTCTACACTGGAGAGTGCACTAGAGCTTGGGCAGTTATAGGGAGGATGTGAGATAGGTAGTATGCATTGCTGTGTGTAAGGCTTGAGGGCGTACTCGACCTATCAACCCTCCTTAGCGACCATCATGAAACCCTGCAAGCTGGGCACGAGGGTAAGTGGAAGACTTTGAGTTGATCAAACGTCACTACTATTGGCCGGACATGAAGGAACAAGTCCAGGACTTGGTTTCGCATTGTCTGACATGTCAAGCTGTTAAAGCTGGCCATGGTCGTACCCCGGGACTATTGCAACCTATACCTATACCTTTGCAAAGATGGGAATGTATAAGTATGGACGTCATAGTCTCTTTTGCCTCGAACTATAAGGCGTAACACCTGCATGGGTGATTGTTGATTGCCCCGACTAAGCACGCCAAATTTGTGGCCTTGAAGGAGGATGCCATTGACCGATGTAGCAACCGCATATATGAGATATGTTTTTTCCCACAACTTTGCAGCTCAATCGGGCAAAGCAAAGAATTCAAGATGTGTTCAAAACCGAGATGATTCGGTGATATCGTGGTTGACTTTGCGTAAAATTATACATTGAAGCCTTTCAAAGAGGTTCAGCAAGTAACATTGGAATGCGCAAGTTACTATAATGGTACAGTTACCATGCTAAAGGTAAATGGCATCTTGAAGAAGACTGCTTCACTTGTATATTTCGATGACGACTCATGATACACATTTTGTACAACATGCATTTAAGCTTCATCCGAAATGGCTGAAAACGTAATGGTGGATCTCATGTACGATATCATATTGTGTGGTCTGATGGTTGTGCTGCACAATACAAGTCCAAAAGAAATTTATATTTCATTACCAAAACCATGTTGAATATGGCATTCGCTAACAATGGAACTACTTTGGTTCCGGGCATGGAAAAGGTGAACATGATGGAGAGTCCAAGGCCAAGCGTGTACTTGCAGCCGAACAATTACGAGAACATAAAAAGCGAGATTAGAGGTGCACATGATGCTTGTGTTGTCTTGAGGAGCAAGCAATTTAATGTTAACAGAGTATACTGGGAAGTGAAGGAGCCAGATATTGATAGAACCAATGCATTAGATGTGCAACCTCTTCCTGGTATTCAGAAATTGCATGCTATAGCTTCTATAAGTCCAACTGACCCCACCTTAGTAATGGTGAGACCATTATCTTGCTTCTCGCAATGCTTGCATTAACTTTGAATGGGATGCTTGTGAGTCCATTTCATTCTTGTGGGAAGTGGCAATTAAAGAAGCTAGTACCCGAAAGTAAGTACTCATTGTGAAGTAGAGAATGAGAAAAACTGCTGCTTTTGCAAATGTAAATGAAGAGCTAGAAGATCTAGTACAGGTAGGTGATATGTTTGCTTCTTTGTCTTTGCACTGTGAAATGAAGAAAATGTGCCATACTATATCCTTCTTTGCAAGACAAAAAAATTTGTTTTGCGGGAAAATGTTATTGACGATTACAAAAATTATCACCATACAGTGTGAAACAAATATCCGCCTATTACTATCAAAAATTGCCCGTTGTCACCACAAGTATAAGTTATTGGATGACAAAGAAGTTCTTGTACATGCAGAGTCCGGTTATTGGAGCAAAGTTTGCAATGCCAAAAGTAAATCATAAGGTGAAGGGTGCTTTTGCAGCCTTATGCATTGTCTACCGATGTGCATGAGATGCTACCGGGAAGTTTGCCTCGAATGCTACATGATCCGGAATAGCTTGAACAGATTATATGTTGGATGATTATATGTTGGAGAGAAGTAATCAAAAAGAGAAAAGTGCTTGGTGTAACATGATTTATATTACATTGTAATTGAGTACATCAACTTATTTCAAAAACATGTTTTTGTTATTGATAACTTTACGTAATATATCAACTTCTTTTATGCCTAACTATTACATCCTCGTGATGGCTGAAATCTCATAGGTATTGCATCCATTCTCCTAAGATTTCCGGAGCCATATAATGTTAGGACTAGTCGTGGAAGAGGCCACCGCCGCTTCTCTTGCAATTGGAAGCCCACTCCAGCCCTCACGCAAAGACAGCTTGACTCGCGGTGCACCTTGTAACTGATTCCTTCCCCAAGGATCGTGATCATAGATCTTGTGAATTGCCCAAAGTATTGTTAGCATCTCATCCCCTCGGTGCTTCGCCTTCGACTGCTCGACTGCTCCCATAATCCAGGCAGGCTGGTAAGGAATCTTGCTTCATACCCTAAGCCACAAGAGAATGGTACATCTGGAACATATTCTGCTTCAGTCCCTAAAGGAGATGATGGTTCATCTGGTTCATCCTCTGCTCCATGTACATGTACAAGTTCCTTTTGTTCTGGTTCAACCTCTGCTCCATGTATAAATTCCTCTTCAATTTCATTTTCCTCAACTTCTAATCCAACAACAAAAGTTAAAAATTATTAGCATTTATAAAGTATTAAATCTAAAACTTCCTCAACCTTAAATATTAATAATAGATATAATTTTTTTTTTTTGAAAGATCAAATTAACTAATATTAATCCAGAATAAATACAAGATGAGCGATATTAGGGTACTCCTGCCCACACCAGAGCGAGTACCCACCTAACATGTGTACCTATCTATGACTCACGTCACAAATCTGCCCAGAGCGTCTACATAATAATATTAATAATAGATATAATTTAACAAGTACTCAAAAGAGTTATGAAAGCAAATCCACATCTAGAAAAGTTACAGTAAAGCAGATTCAGTTTATCAAAGGCATTGTACATAGGGCCTTTATTCTGTTCATATCTTCGCCGTATTCATCCACTATAGTCTTGATGATAATGTCACCATATATGTCCCAAGAGTCATCCAACTTATGCTCCTTTATGCAATTGGTAAAATCTGGTGCATATTTCAACCCTACCAACCAATCAAATAAGAATGACAGATGGTTGTCGCGTTCTATCAAAGGTGTCCATAGTGGCACACAAACATAACTTTCTTTGTTGAAAAGAGCTTTGTGCTTAGACTCAAACACACCACATAATCGACCATTGTATTTAGGATATTCAATGACAATACTATCCATAAATACTACTTGAGGGGTCCATTGGCTGCGCACTTAAGGGGGAGATTGCTGTAACAATGATATGAACATCTTGCAGACCATGCATGCCACATGGAAACATGCCCAACAAGGTCGTGTATGCTGCAAATTTTATTGCATATCAAGTTGGCAACCCCAGCTCGACTTATGATGTGCCAAAGTGGTAGGGGCATTGGTACCACCAAGGCTGAGGGGGCAGCCACATAGGCTATCAGGGTGGCCATTTAAGGCTCCCATGCAAATTTGCTCACCTTTTTGTCATAGTAATGCCTAAAATTATCTTTCAAGTAACATTCAGAGCTCAAAATATCCATCAAACTTATACTTTGATAAGATTGATGAACAAAAACTATTAACAATATTTAAATTCACTCGTTGTGCCTTGGATTTAACAAACATGTTTCAATCCAATAGACTACTTGGAATTTTTAAGAAACCATGGTATTCAAGACCCGAAATTGGTGCGCATAATCCTACAAACACACAATCGATATCATAACCCCGCATTTTGTTTTCCACTAATTAGAGCGCGCTTACAAGTCAAGAATTGGATGGCCATAATAAAAACCTCTTAGAAGCCCTTATTCACTCTCCTCGGATCAGCATGATCAGCACCAATTGTTGCCGTTGTTACAAATAAATTGGCCACATCTTTTCGTGCATCCTTCACTTGTATGTCACAAAAAATAATGCATGCAATTGGAAGAAACAAAAATGAGTACACTCTATGGCTTCAAATGCTAGAATTATATGTCTTTGATGGTGCAATCTAACAAGTACACTTCTATAACCCAAGAATATGATAAAGTATGGAAATGAATGTGGATACAAGAACTTGCCTCAAGATACCATTTATTGGCATTAGTTTTAAATTACGATATGGAGCTAAGACCTTCATCCGCCTCTCAATAATCACCTAGAAGTATGAGAAACTCCCCGCTTATAAAATTCGCCATGACACATCGAGTTATCTATTTGAATTGAATTAAGTATAGTCATACAACAATGATTAGCATGCTTAGCACTATAAAAGATAATAAAGCCATAAAAAAAAACATTCATTAACAAATGGAATGCCCATCTTCATCTTAAATGGCATTCATTAACCCCTCGATGCCAATGAATTGGCTCTTCTTGTTCCTAAATTTTGTAGAACCATCTTCATCTCTTTGAAATGGCAAAAAATATGAAATACAAGCAATGCTTCAAGGAAGGAAGGTAAAAAGTATATTTTACGTCGCAGCCCTCCGACATGCCCACAAGTGAAAACAAAAATTGGCTGGGCTTCTTGTTAAAACCTAAAAAACCGTTTTGATGACCCACGAACCAAAAGCTGAGTGCAAAAAGCAACAAGCATACCTCCAACAAACGAAACTTCAACAAACGCATCTATTGTGCCGGACTCATGCACGCTACATCCTCTCAGTTAAATAGATGTCGGGTCAGATCCCAAAGAAAAATATGAAACCACTAAAATAAGAAATACAAGCCCAAAACCCCATAGAACAAAACCACAAAGAAAGGGAAGGAAAAATTGATGGTGCCGAATTGAAGAATCACTTGGCATTCACAAAACATTTGTTGTGTTTTCAATCCTAAAATTCAAAAACAATATGCTAAAACAAGAAGCCTAGATGTTTGGGCTTGAACAAGCCCGTAAGATCGATTTGAGTTTGTAGATGCCCATCGACATTCAAATAATGCTAGAAGCATTCATGATCCGCCTTCTCGCAGCCTAGAAGCTCCTCGAAAATGCATAGGGCAACTTTGCACCAAGTTATGGGAACAACTAGAGACGGCATTCTACCGATGTCTCATGATGGATTTGAAAGCATTATGTCGGTCGCCATACCGCTACCTACTACGAGCCTCCGCCTCCTCTCCAAGAGCCCTAATGTTTTGCTTCACCCCTAATTGAAACCCTAACGAATCGACCGCCATTTTTCGCATCCTTAAATGGCAACGACGCCTTCGTGTGGCCACCCTCCCCATCTTATCTCTAAAAGTCACATATTTTATCCAATGATGTTTGGCCACCTATTGTCTTAAAAGTAAATCAAAACTAAAAAATAATAAGACGGCCTTATTTAGGTTCTAATAAGTTTGATACCAAATGGGGTCTTATTTTATTCCCGGGATTTCTCCCTGCAAAAATAAGACACTTGCCTTATTTAAATATATAACTAAGAATAAGACATGTCTTATTTTTTCTTGCTTTTTCACTAGTATTTTATTGGTGTCATATTTTATGACTACCATGCAAAGGGAAAGTTTAAATTTGTGTGTTTTATTTTTAGCCCTGGAGTCATAAATGGTGTCGCATATTGTATATGACAGCCATATTTTGTGATTAGTGTGGAAAAAGGGCCTAAGGGGTAAAAAAGGGAGAAAAACACTTGAAATTGAACATCTCCTCGAAACCATTATAAATGGTCTTCAAAGCTCCATGTTCTTTGAGTTGTCATCCCGGTGTCATGAGTATACCTATAATATGTCCCCATAAGTCATGACTATGTGTATAATTTCTCCATTCAAAACTCAATTGGAAAAGTCATGACTATATATATGTTCCCATTTCATAGCTAAATTGAAAACTTTACCATGTTATTTCAGTTGCGATTATGTTGTCATGACTATGTATAATATGCCCCCATTCCAAAGCTAAATTTCAGTTATCATTACAAGAAATTTATCGCATGCCTTGGTCACGCCCTTGATTTTCTCTTTCTAAATCACTACGGAGGAAGTTGTGTTAAGCCTAAAATTGTATAAAGTTAAAAATGGTGTGAAGAAGGCCCTAGTAAAAATATTTTCCCAAGTTTCCCTCGAGTTCGAAGGTTGCCGCGAACATTTCTGTTTTCCAAATCATTATAGAGGAAGTTATGTTAAGTCAGAAATTGTGTTTGTTAAAAATGGTATGAAGGTCCTAGTAAAAATACTTTTCCAAGTTTTCCTCGCTCTCTCGAAAGTATTTTAAAACTTATCATTATTAAAATGGTGTGAAAGAAGGCTTGGATTTAATACTTGAGTTCCCCGAGTATTTTAAGACTCTTGTCATTGAAACCTCGTGGTGAAAAAATGCTAGACCTAAAGACACATTGCCAAGCTTCCCCTCGAATTTCGTGGAGTATTTTCAAGATCCCTTACACTCTTAAATGTGTTTGGTGAAAGAGGTTATTGGTCATGTAAAATTTGTTGCTGCAATTATAATATTGCAATATTTCTGTAACAGAGGGAGAGGTAGCTATTTAAAATTTTAGGTCCTGCAGAGGCCAAAAAAATAAGCATTCACTATATTTGGACTCAAATAAGAAAGTAACACGCATTGTTGCGGGTTGTTTTATGGCGAATAGCATTGTTGAGAACACGTGGCAGGACAAAATATTTTACATGTGGTTTTCTATGTATGTAGTCTAAAAAAAATAACCAAATTGCCAACAGAATGTACTTAATCAATAGATGAAAATGGACATTTAAACTACTACTGTGCACTAAGCTATTAAAACTTAACAAATTAAAAGTCACTTTTCAGATAAGGAGCATGTAGAATACCGATATAGCCAAAAGTATGCACAAAAAGCCACAATGATCAGCAAAGCACAAAAAAATGACCCTAGATATTATGCATGCCCATTCTTCATGGTACTGAAGTAGCCAAGTTTCAACTGCGTTTGTTCCAACTGCATACGTGTTGCCTAAGATACAATAGTCTTCCCATCTTGGCCTTCTAACAACAACTACAGTTAGACCAAACATTGCCCATCCACCATTAACTGCCTCAATCTGATGCTTCCTCTGCAGCAATTTACTCCCATGGCATCAATTCAACATCTGAGTCCTATACTGTGCTGAACTATAGAATCAACAAATAAGTACAACCAAAAGCTTCATTAGAATAACACTTATTTTGAATTCTTGTGCTCTTTCAAGATCCTCAGCAGCCCATGTTCTTGCATCCACCATAATGCCAATTTTGATTTCACTTTGAACGCGGAACGAAAGATAGAAGTTTTGTGATGCCATTCAGTCTACTTAATGTTTCATTCCCAACAAATTGACCACTTAGAACCCCTCAAGTTAACTATTATGTCAAATGTTTCTACATACTACAACATATGCAATGCCCCAATTAAATACACAGGTTAGCATCCATGCTCATAGGACCAATTTCTATCCAAGAAATAACATTAGCTAAAGTAAAACAGCAACACCAAAGGGTAGTTAGTCCAGGAGTAGGAGTATGAGTGCAATGAACAATGAACTCAACATCATGGTTAGCTGCTCAATTATTTAGACTACTTCAAACATCAGTGGCTCCCACAAAATCAATAAGGATTCATGAAGAATTATTAAGACGCCCATCTCATTCGAAACCGAAATTCCCAAAGTTGAAGTAATGGCAGAAATATAGGCATACATACCTTAAAATGCAACATGACCTTATTAAGCTGCTTAGCGTTCCTATCTTTCTAATTGACATTAGCATCACAGACTCTGGGAAAAGCTCATCCCAGAAAGGAAGAAAGCTCATACTTTCCCTAATCATTTGAGAAGAGAAACTATCAGCATTCTTCTGTTTAGTAAAAAACATAGGCACCTCTAGAAGTTAATATGTGCAACAATCTATGAACAGAAAGAAATTTATCTGATAATATCTCACCCAACATCCTGCATGTCATGAGCAGGTGGTTCATATAGAAAGTCATAACATTTCAAGCTCAGCTTATTATGCTCTAATCACAATGTAGTGTAAGAATCTAGCTACGCATAACTCAAACATCCGGACTATTGAAGTTTACAAAAGTTGGAATTTATAAGAAGGTTAAAGTGTCACGAACCTGTTATGTCGCTCATCTGTTTGATCCATCCGGGCATTGCGCCCCGTAGGCGCTGATACGTTGCCACATCAATCAATGTTAGCACCAACTCTTCTCATCTCTCAAAGCAGATATGAAATTCTTGTTTGATTCTACCTTTAAATAATAGCATAATGATCTGCATCACTTTTGGCGGCTAAGTACCTGGAAGAAAGTAAATGGCGTCTTCAAAATATGCTTAAGGATAGAGAAGATACATACAATACCTTTCTTGGGGTCTCTAGCAAAAGGCAGAGGGGAAGGAAAACCGTCAGAGCCATATCCATCGACATCCAAAAGGGCAGGAAAACCAGAGGTAGAACCAGAACCAAAAGGACATTCACTTCTCTTATTCCAATATGACATCTTGCCTTAGAGTTCTCAGGCATTCTTTGCCATAGTCAGAAGCAGGAGCATGCATTCCATTTGTATGTTCAGTATATTTCTTGGAAGAACCTTTACACTGTTCTATAGAATACTTGAGGTTATATTTCCTTAGATTCTTCAAGGCAGCGTGCCCTAATTCCAACACCTAAAGATCTGCAAGACGGATTAAGAATAAAAGCACATCAGAAAGCTCCTCTCCCAAATGCTCTTTCTAAGCACGGCTCCATTCACGAAGCCCCCCTTCAACCTCTCCTTTCCATTGAAAAATCTTAGACATCTCTCCAACCATGATCCTTATCCAAGAATAAGTGGTCCCTAAATGCAGTTTGACACTATATTGCACTCATGTTCACCTAACACTGCCATGACAGGCTGCAAAATTCAACATCATCATCATAATGCAGTAGTTTAAAGCAAGTTTTGCCAGATCGACCCCAAAACCACATCATAATGTAGTAATATGAAGCAGGTTTTGCCAAATTGCCAAAAGTGCAATAAGCTTGAATCTGTTTGAACATTTATAAAGTAATTTATAGAGGACATTGAAAAGTGTTTGTTAATGTGGCAAAGAAAACCATGCCTACCGTTACCTCTGATTATGGTCTCTGGCTGTTGGCTAGGAGAGTTAGGATGCATAAATCTTTAAAATGAATCGCACATCGGCTACTACTTGAAAGATAATAGCCTGCTTTGTTGAATCTACATCGACAGTGTAAGAAAACATCGATTGCTCTGAAAGTTCTGTCTCACGAAAAAGCCAAAAGCTTATGCAATTATGCGAGTTAGCGAGATTTGATGTAAAAGCACCAAACGTATCTTTATTTGGCCAGCGAGACGGTGGATTCGGCAAGCAGAAATTATACCTGATACGTTTGGAGCACTGCAGCCATGTTATGTTAGCCTCCAAGTAAAACTATTTGCATCCTTCTAATCCGCCCTAGTCACAAAATGGTCCCAAATCTCCCAAGCGAGACCTTGATTCTGGATTTTCATGCAAACCCCTTAACTGGTTCTTGTTCTCGCGACCTGCATTTTTGAACCTTGAAAGCGATTTGCTGAAGCTTTGAAGCACGCGACATATCCAGAGCAGAGGATTGCTTCCAAAGCAAGAGCAAGAAAGAGGATTGCTTCCAAAGCAAAAAATCCGGAGCCCGTCAAATTTTCTTTCTTATTTTCATTTTTTCTTTTTTAAAAACACGTGTCGCCCCCAGGTTTTTTCCTGGGGCAGAAATATTAGGAGAAATTGTACCTGACTTATATATGTATTGATATGGCGTCATGACTATACATATAATATGTCCTCATTCCTAGGATGGTCATCCGCTGCATAAGCTAAACAAAGGTGAGAAGACCGAATGAAGGCTTCTCACTCCGATGAAAACCCTCGCTTTCCGAAGTTTTCAAAGAAAACCCTAATGAGAAACGGCCGCCAACGCTCTCCCGAAAAATGCCCGCAAACGCCTAAACTAGAATGGAGATAACTTGAAATATGTCGCTACCAAACGAAGAGATGAAGCACCTAACAATAGCTAAGACTACAACAACGGTGAGACTAAGGTGAGATTATTGTTTTAACTTCTAGATATTAGATCTAAGCCACTTTTAGGGTTTTTGTAGTTGGCCAAGTTGGAGCTATGCTCTATACTTGAACATTTATGCTTGAAGTACATGCAATATTGAAACAATGGATCATGTAAACATTAGGCATTATCATTACTATTTAAGTACATGGAACTTTCAAACCTTTTAAAATCCATCCAACATAGCGTAGATTTGTTCCAAGTTGGAAGTACAAAGAATAGAATAGAATAGAATAGAATAGAATAGATTTTTAACGTCCACAGAGACCAATTGGCCTATGGGACCCAAACAAAAAGAGAGCGACAAGCATATTATCGATGGATTAAAAACCCCCACCCCGGCGGGGTTTTCGAGGGAAAACCTTAGCGATAATAAGTATGCCGCACGCTATGCATTGTATAGGACAGCTTCAATACCGTCCCCGTAGGACACAAATGAGCCTGCATCCATAACCTCTTGGAGGTATGACCCCAACAAACCCACTGACACCGTAGTCAATAACTGATGCAACGGCCGGCCAGGCACTAGTAATCGAACATAGCGCCTTGATATGGGCAAATGCCGGGGCGAATCCGGAGGGCATGACATTCATCCTCAATGGCGCCCTGGTGGCAACACTGGCAAAGCCTTTGCTCTCATGCTTCCCGAGCCCAACGCCCTGTTTCAATGCGGAGGCGATGTGCTGCATTTGATGGTAAAGTCAATGTGAAATTCATATGTTCCTGCTTAGATGTCCAAAGGGATTGCTTCCAAGTCCCGCTTAACTATCTTATTTAAACAAAAATTTATAAAATGAAGTTCTCCTCACAATGATAAATCATACCCTAGTCATACCTAATCTGGACTTCGAATGCACATGGTGTTATTGTATTGTATAGCTATGTCCCACGTTATGTATCGACCATCGTGGTTGAATTTGACGTGGAAGCTTCTGGAATATTATCCGTAGAAGTACATTAGGTTTAGTTAGATGGTTTGTATGTTTAAGAATGTACCTGTATTTTGTTTTGTGTTTGTGGCAAAGGGCTCTCCACCTGGTCCCTCCCCTCCCCTTCGTAATATTCGAGGAAGATGGTTCAAGGAGAGTGGCTCGATTTCAGGTAGAGGCACATGCTACTCTACAATCGAGAGTGCACTAGAGCTTGGGCAGTTATAGGGAGGATGTGAGATAGGTAGTATGCATTGCTGTGTGTAAGGCTTGAGGGCGTACTCGACCTATCAACCCTCCTTAGCGACCATCATGAAACCCTGCAAGCTGGGCACGAGGGTAAGTGGAAGACTTTGAGTTGATCAAACGTCACTACTATTGGCCGGACATGAAGGAACAAGTCCAGGACTTGGTTTCGCATTGTCTGACATGTCAAGTCAAAAGCTGGCCATGGTCGCATTCTCCGGACTATTGCAACCTATACCTATACCTTTGCAAAGATGGGAATGTATAAGTATGGACGTCATAGTCTCTTTGCCTGGAACTATAAGGCAGAACACTCAGGTATGGGTGATTGTTGATTGCCTGACTAAGTACGCCAAATTTGTGGCCTTGAAGGAGGATGCTACTGGACCAGATGTAGCAACTGCATATATGAGATATGTTTTTTCTCCCACAACTTTGCAGCTCACTGGCAAAGCAAAGAATTCAGAAGATGTGTTCAAAACCTGAGAGATGATTCAGTGATATCAGTGGTTGACTTTGCGTAAAAATTATACATTGAAGCCTTTCAAAGAGGTTCAAAGCGTAACATTGGAATGCGCACCAAAGTTACTATAATGGTACAGATTACTATGCTAAAGGTAAATGGCATCTTGAAGAAGACTGTTCACTTGTATATTTTTGATGACAGCTCATGATACACATTTTGTACAACATGCATTTAAGCTTCATCTGAAATGGCTGAAAGAGAATGGTGGATCTCATGTACAGTATCATATTGTGTGGTCTGATGGTTGTGCTGCACAATACAAGTCCAAAAGAAATTTATATTTCATTACCAGGTACCATGTTGAATATGGCATTCGTTAACAATGGAACTACTTTGGTTCTGGGCATGGAAAAGGTGAACATGATGGAGAGTCTGCCAAGGCCAAGCAGGTACTTGCAGCCGAACAATTACGAGAACATAAAACAGAGATTAGAGGTGCACATGATGCTTGTGTTGTCTTGAGGAGCAAGCAATCTAATGTTAACAGAGTATACTGGGAAGTGAAGGAGCCAGATATTGATAGAACTAATGCATTAGATGTGCAACCTCTTCCCCGGTATTCGTAAATTGCATGCTATAGCTTCTATAAGTCAACTGACCCCACCTTAGTAATGGTGAGACCATTATCTTGCTTCTGCAATGCTTGCATTAACTTTGAATGGGATGCTTGTGAGTCCATTTCATTCTGTGGGAAGTGGCAATTAAAGAAGCTAGTACCCCGAGTAAGTACTCATTGTGAAGTAGAGAATGAGAAAACTGCTGCTTTTGCAAATGTAAATGAAGAGCTAGAAGATCTAGTACAGGTAGGTGATATGTTTGCTTCTTTTGCTTTGCACCGTGAAATGAAGAAAATGTGCCATACTATATCCTTCTTTGCAAGACAAAAAAAATTTGTTTTGCAGAAAATGTTATTGACGATTACAAAAATTATCACCATACAGGTGAAACAGTCATATCCGCCTATTACTATCAAAAATTGCCTGGTTGTCACCACAAGTATAAGTTATTGGATGACAAAGAAGTTCTTGTACATGCAGAGTCTGTTATTGGAGCAAAGTTTGCAATGCCAAAAGTAAATCATAAGGTGAAGGGTGCTTCTGCAGCTTATGCATTGTCTACTGATGTGCATGAGATGCTACTGGGAAGTTTGCCTGAAATGCTACATGATCTGGAATAGCTTGAACAGATTATATGTTGGACAGATTATATGTTGGAGAGAAGTAATCTGAAAAGAGAAAAGTGCTGGTGTAACATGATTTATATTACATTGTAATTGAGTACATCAACTTATTTCAAAACATGTTTTTGTTATTGATAACTTTTACGTAATATATCAACTTCTTTTTATGCCTAACTATTACATCCTGTGATGGCTGAAATCTCATAGGTATTGCATCCATTCTCCTAAGATTTCCGGAGCGCCATATAATGTTAGGACTAGCTGTGGAAGAGGCCACTGCTGCTTCTCTTGCAATTGGAAGCCCACTCCAGCCCTCACGCAGCACAGTTGACTCGTGTGCACCTTGCAACTGATTCCTTCCCCAAGGATCAGGATCATAGATCTTGTGAATTGCCCAAAGTATTGTTAGCATCTCATCCCCGGTGCTTCCGCTCTTCGACCGCTCGACTGTTCCCATAATCCGTGCAGCCGGTAAGGAATCTTGCTTCATACCCTAAGCCACAAGAGAATGGTACATCTGGAACATATTCTGCTTCAGTCCCTAAAGGAGATGATGGTTCATCTGGTTCAACCTCTGCTCCATGTACATGTACAAGTTCCTTTTGTTCTGGTTCAACCTCTGCTCCATGTATAAATTCCTCTTCAATTTCATTTTCCTCAACTTCTAATCCAACAACAAAAGTTAAAAATTATTAGCATTTATAAAGTATTAAATCTAAAACTTCCTCAACCTTAAATATTAATAATAGATATAATTTTTTTTTTTTTTTTGAAGATCAAATTAACTAATATTAATCCGAATAAATACAAGATGAGCGATATTAGGGTACTCCCCGCCCACACCGCAGCGCAGTACCCACCTAACATGTGTACCTATCTATGACTCACGCCACAAAATCTTACATAATAATATTAATAATAGATATAATTTAACAAGTACTCAAAAGAGTTATGAAAGCAAATCCACATCTAGAAAAGTTACAAAGAAAGCGTATTCGGTTTATCAAAGGCATTGTACATAGGGCCTTTATTCGCTCATATCTTCACCAGATTCATCCACTATAGTCTTGATGATAATGTCACCATATATGTCCCAAGAGTCATCCAACTTATGCTCCTTTATGTAATTGGTAAAATCTGGTGCATATTTCAACCCTACCAACCAATCAAATAAGAATGATGATGGTTGTCGCTCTATCAAAGGTGTCCATAGTGGCACACAAACATAACTTTCTTTGTTGAAAAGAGCTTTGTGCTTAGACTCAAACACACCACATAATCGACCATTGTATTTAGGATATTCAATGACAATACTATCCATAAATACTACTTGAGGGGTTACACCAACCGAATTTGTGTAAGGAAGTCCCCAACATCTCTCTGCTCCATAAACAAGTTTAAATTTTGGGATGCCATCTTCATAGAGCTTGTCCAAAATTGATGTTATGATATCTAAGGGGGAGAGTTGGCCATATGGCAAATCCCAATGAAAGGAGGCATATTGAAGCATTGCTTTCATTGTTGGTCTCAGAGAAAACTCCATGTTCTCAGTAATTATGGGCTTGTAAGAGGAAATATTGATTCCCGGAGTTCTATAAAAGTAACCCGTAACACCTTGGATCTCAAATATTAGGAGTCCTGTAAGGAAGCAAAATATAATTAACATACAAGAGCACTAGGATTGCAAACATTCATTGATTACATTATCAAGATTACATAAAGCCAAATGGCTTAGTGTTGTTTCCAATAAGAAAAAGCCAATTGGCCTCATTTGATAAAGAGTTATGAAAGAAGTTAAGCACTACCATGCTTCTCTTACAGGTGCTAGTAGTGCCTGTTTCGATGAGATGGCTCTTATAATTAATCATAGCCTTAATGAGCACATGTCTCCTCGGACATGCATACTCCGCATCAAACCAATCAAGAGAATCAAAAGAATGAAAACAAATAGTTTTCGAAATCAAATATTATATAAAAAGCAATTGTTGATATGTTATCTCACCATGCTCTTAGCTCCCGCACTGGGCATCCACAAAGGCTTGCATATAAAGCCATGACATAAAGACCACAGGGAGGCCAGTCACCTTGTTGTGGAACCTCGGTCTAATTTCTTTCTCTCGAATTCTTCACATAAATATCAATCTTACGAGAACTGAATTAGTCAATGTCAGAATGATATCTTTATGAAGCCTGCAATAGAAAATAACATCGTAATTATGCAAAGATTACATCAATTAATAGTGAGTGCACTTACATCATAACCATCCTCGTGTCAACCCGCACATTCTTTTTAGCGAAGTTCGTAATAAGGATAGCCGGAGAAGACAAAGGGGTGCTTTACTGATTCTTGGCCTTATCTAAAATAATGATGACCAATGCATGGTGCATAGGATCCTCAATCTGGATTGGAATCATAATGTAATCGCATTTGCTCAATATGATTCCTCAAGCCCTTTTTTTGAACTACGTGACCAATCCAGATCGTACCATCGAGTTGCATCGGATGACAGCTTTGTTAAAGGTCGTTTCGTAGGCTAAGAAATTCTCCGAGGGAAGAAAAAAATGCATCACGCCATTTGTCGGGCATAATGCTAATCGATACCTATTCACAAAGCAAGTGAGGTTAGATGTTCGGTGAGTTAACCATAATGCAAAAAAAGAATCGGTCAAGTTACCTTCCAAATATGTCTATATGCGTTGGACATGTGCTGTCTCTCGCAAAGACCTTCCACACAATATTTAGTCACCTTGATTAGAGGCTTTTTCTTTGGAAAGGGTAGCATGGAACTATTTTCAACAAGCTCTCAGTGTCTCTATAAACCAAAGTTGCATTATTGAGAGACAAATGAATTGCAACTACAACAGAATCTTACTTACTCTCCTGTGCTTTGTCATCTCCAGATCGAGCACTTTCAGATGATGTTTGGCTTCTAGTCCTGCAGAAGTCATCATAAAATTGTTCAGATATTACACTTTAAAAGCTTCAACTAACATAATAAATATTCACCTTTTGGTTGAAGTTGTATTTTGCATGCACTCCTTCCTTTTTCTTGTCTGCTTCTCCCCCGCTTAACAACCTTGGTCTCCCGAACCTTGGTTTCCTCTATGTCATCAACCTTAGTGGCCTCAATCTTTGTTTCCTCAAATTTTTGTTTCCTCGGTTCGTTTCCTCCACTGCCACATCATCCTTTTGGATCTCTTGTACCTCCACCATCTCTTCCTCTCCCTTAATATGGCTACTATCCTCTATCTTTTCAATGGTTGCCTGAACAAAGGCTGCAGAAGATTCACCAATTTCCAACACTTCTACATAAATTAGTCACCAAAGTTAATCAGTATTGTGAATCCTAATTTTAAGTTAATGGTATACCTGTTGAATCATCACTCAACAACATTTTCATTTCCTGCTGAAATGATGGCATTGGCTTAATAGGTTTCCAAATTGGTTTCTCTGGAAATTTATATTGTGAAGAAAGACCCGAGAAATGAAACTTTATCTTGTGAAGAAAAAAAACTTGAAGAACCTACAAAAAAATGGTGTTTAATAATTGCAAGACACACAAGCAAAAAGAAGATGCAACATACCCGCAAAGTATTAACTCATCGCTTCACGCTTTAACTTTTGAACCTCTCACGCATAATCCACAAATGTTCGAATCGGTATGCTCGTGGCTATATGGAATTCCAAGTGACATATCAAGCTCATAGGACATGAAAATTAAATTCCAGGGATTGTAAATCAATCAAATGTGATATTTACTTACATGTATCCGAGGACTTCACTGGTACCTCAAGCTCTTCCTCAAAAGACTTTACAAGGTTTACAGGTGATGCCCATGTAGAAGTATTTCCCAAATCCTCCTGACCTTCTGTCAAATCCAATACCTTGGAAGAAAGTGCTGTTGGCTTCTTGCTGTCATCTACAATAGAGAGTAGAAAAAGACTTGAGATCATGATTAACAAGACTACAATATCATACCCATTTCTGGTTTCCTTATGCATTAGAGTTTTTTTGAGGTCAAATAAGGGCCCTTACTCGATGCCACGTCAAAAAGCTCGCGGGCAATGGGGAGCCGAGCTTGTACAGAATTTTTATACCGAGCCTCCTAAGTGCCTTCCAGGTGTCACCCTTAGGTAGGTTCGGCAATGCACGTGCCCCGTGCCTCTTGGTATGGGTACGATAGGACAGAAACAATAATGATGCTCCCGCCCTCAATTCCTGCCCAAGGTTTTTTATTTCAAAACTTAAATCACAAATTCGTGCCAAGAGAGCTCAAATCGATATGCTCAAATCAATGCACCTTGTTCATTCGGTTGAAGTAAATTTGATGAGCTTCTCTTATTAGTACGTCTATTCTGCCACTCCATAATATTTTATGTATCGTTTTGTTGCTACAATGGGTAACAAAACATACAACAAATAGTGTCAAAGATGTGAAATAAAATACTTTTAAGTCCATTGTGAAATTGTGAAGTGCTTAAACAAAATAGTGCCCACGGTGCGAATAAGCGTCTCCTTTTGGCAAAGGAAACATGCTTTTCGCACCGTGACCACTATAGCTTTTTGTTCATTTTTTTCCTTTTCTGCAAGTCTAATTGCTCCCAAAATCTGTTCTGGTAGTTCTTCATCACTTTGAGCTTCAATAAGGAAGGCAAGATCAACGGTTATAGTTGTAATATAACCTATGGCAAAGTGAGGGATTTCTGAGAAAGGTTTATATCTGCTTATTGGGTAGTCAGCCCCTTGTTCATATTCAAGCTCTGGCTATGGCGGAGCTTTCTTTTTTATGTGTCCTCCTGCCGGATTTAATTTTAAGCGAAGGGCGGAGGAAGGGCTTGCTTTTGAAAAGGGAAGAAAAAGAGCGCTTAATGCATGATAATATATGGGGTTAAAGACGATTAAAGACTAACTTTGAATTGAAACAATTTGCTTTACTCAATCCATGCATATAATTGTTAACCAAAGATTCATCCCACCGCAGTTCTCGACAAATTCGACTTGCTCTGTTTGTAAAATTCGCGTTTATGCGGTTCCTCCTCCAAGAACTCTTGCCCCGTATTCCAAACGCCATCTTCCTCACCTAAAAGCTTGAATGTGAGAGGATTTTGAAGGCCCAGCTTTGGCTCCAGGCTTCTTAGATTTCGTAGATATGCCGGAGACCAGATAAAGAAGAGCCCACAGAAACCTTAAATTCCATTCTGTTTTTCCAATATAAGGGACCTTCCTTCCTTCGCCAGAGCTGAACAAAGGATCCGACCCACACCCACGCAGAGGGCGCCAAATCTGTAAAAATACAGAGCAAAGCACTCAAAGCAGAGGGCGCCAAATCTCTAAAAATACAGAGCTATGGAATAGAACAACCACAAAGAAACTCCAAGCTCGGCTATAGAAGAGGGCAACCTGCAGATAGGTGGAGGAAACCGGTCCACATGGCCTTTGCACACCGGACTATTAGAGCTGCCCTTTTTCTTGAAGCGAGGAATCGAGTGGTGCCCAAGAATTTACTATAAAAATTTAGTACCCATGATTACCACAGGGAAAGAACTGCATCGAATCCAAAGCATCTGGCAAATTCGTCTCCCATTGAAGAAACATACGATGGAGTATATAAGCGAACCTAGAGGTGCATGAGAAAGGGGCACCGCCATAGCTGGACCGTAAGCTTCCATGCATAAATAACATGATTGATCCATTACCGGAAGCTCGATATGCTCGGATTTGGGGAAGCAGCGGCAAGATATGAACGAACATGATTGATCCATTACCGGAGGCTCGATATGCGCTTTGCCAATCCCGCAGTGCATAAAGACTCAAACAAGGGAAATATGACCTCCCAATTTCCCCCCAATTTTCCCGCCACACGCATATGTTATTATTGTCTTGTTTGTAATTAATAAAGCAGTTACGAACAAGACAAAAGATTATTATAGGTTTGGGATGGCTTTTTGCCCGAGGCTACAGGTTCGGCATGCCATGTTGGCATTTCTTAGAAGGCCCTTAATTGACCTCAAAAATCCTCTAATGCTACCAAAATCACCTGCCATCGTCAAACATTGAGTATATCAGATCATCAGCTAAGAAATGTATTCTTAATGTACTTTACAAGTACTGATCCAATGAAAAAATTAACCCGACAATGTACTCCAATGTATCCATCCGCTAATGTACTCGATTTATCAAGTAAATGTACGCAATGTACTGTTGAAATGTCTTGAATGTACTCTGAAATTCATTGTTCAAGTACAATCAATGTAAACAAAAAGCTAGCGATATTGTACTACGCCTAATCGATGAGTCATGAAGTATTCATTAATAACTCAAAATGTAATTTTGACACAACAATAGCAATGTATCCGTCGCCAATTGCTACACTATACAGTTCTCAATAACAAGTAATTAGCTACCTACATTATCGAGTTGATGTGCACATGAAATTAAAACCCTCATCTTTAAAAATAAGTAGTCTATTTGGCGATTATACATGATCAACCCACATTATCCAACTACAAAAACTATGTATCTAAATACTCAATGTAAATGCAAGCCTAAAACCTTCATGCAAAAAAAAAGAATCTAACTATTAAAATAAGAAAAGAAATTGTAATTCAAATGTACATGTACTAACCTTTTGTTGCAAGCGGTCCAAGTGCTACAGTAAATTGCTATTCCATGAGCAAATGGGGATCAACACATGAAATCTTTGTGCTAGCAAGATAGGATATACACAAAGAGACAATAAGGGTGTTCTGCGGGTGCCGTAACCACCGGATTCACACCAAAAAGATTGCTCACAATATGTACATGAAGAAAAAAGTGAACAATAATAATCGATCTGCAAGAATTGTAGACTGAGAGGAGGGGTCAAAGTAAGGATCGAGGAATAATCTAAAAATTCCCTGAGTTCCATAATTTTTGTGTCTCACGCCTCGGTCGAAGCTCATATCAACATGTAGCTTCAATCTTTGCATCTACATGTTTCAATTCGGTAAGATTCATGTCAATATGTTTCGAGCTTCGGCCGATCCTCGCATTCTAGATTCCTTTTTGCTCGATAGCATCCTCAACTTTCCATTTTAGGTGCTGAAATCTTATTGAATGTTTGGTCCAGTTTTGATTGTTGATCCTCAATGCTTATTGCACTTTCGGATGTTTGGTCCAGCTTTTGATTGTTGATCCTCCATCTTTGCCATTTTTGCTTCAACATTCCTCTCTGCTTCCTGGACCAACCTAATATAAACCGCTCTCTCCCCTTCCTTGTGCTTCAATGTATCAAGGATCTCTTGCCTTCTTTCCTTTAACTCGGTTAATTTCTTGCTTAAAGATGTTTTCACAATAGATCTGTTGTCTAAAGAAGTTCTTGAAAAAACTTCTAATTGCTCCTTTGTGTAACTCTTAGTCGGGTTCTTGGGGCTTTTGCATTTGCATTGCTAGATTTCACCGTCACCACCTCACTAGATAGATCGAGAATCCTTTTGCTTCGATCCGCCTATGCTTTGACATCTTCCCAACCCACTTCGCACCTTTCGGATGCAATGCAAATGCCCTTCGCAATCTGAGAGGGACATAGTGATTCATAACATCTTTTCTTCCAAAAGCAAATTCATACCATTTGCGTAATTCTTCTGTCCCACTTCATATCAATTACATCATCCTTATAGCCATACACTGCTTGGTGCTTCATCACCCCATATCTCTCTTACCATAGCATCATCTTTGCTTTCGTAAACATCACAAAAATTTCAGTTATGCGAGCTGTCTTCGTAAAAACACGGTATCATCGAGGTAAAATTTCCTTTTGGCATGCGAACTTGAAGCTTTCTTATTTGTTTGGAGGCTTTCCGGTCCTTGGAGACTTTCTTGAACCCTTGATTGGTGTCTTCTTTGGGGTCTTTGCCATGTTCACAGTACCTGCAAAATGAACAAAGCAACAAATTTGATTTCATAAGATAAATTTGCCCAAAATATTTGAAGATCAGACCTTAAACCAAACGCATTGTTTATATTCATGTTAAACCTACATCGATTTAGCTTGAAAAATAACGCTTTTCGATTTTTAATCCATAGAACCAGTTCTGTTACTTCTTAAATTCATTTTCGGACTGAAATCACAGAAAATTAAAACTACAAAATAAAGAAAACAAAACTTACAGGGCAGATCACACGGATATGCAGTGCTCCGAGCCGGTTCAAACGATCTAGCAGTGCTAATTTTCGGAAAACAAAGCAATTCTTGCTCCACTCGGTTAGCCAAGAAACAGGGGGAACAAAATGGAGGGAATTTTTGGTACACTCGAATAATGACATTTTCTTTAATGATGGCAATCAAAAACTTGCTATAATTAAAATATATAACGTTATATGTAATGTATTCGAATGGCCCTTTTTTATTACCCTAGCGTGCTTATACCCAGAATGTGTCCAGGGCATCTAGGTGTGTGCATGCCCTCTGGTGTATGGGCCAAGAGGTCCACATCATCCGCATAGATGAGTCACCGGATGACTGGTGCAAGAGAGGACAACCATCCCTCCCTCCATCGTTAGCTAGGCAAATGAGTCAATGTAAAGTCCAAAGAGGTTGTGGGTGAGAGGGACAACCTGCGTCACGGCAATGATCGCCCTTCTCTCGTACCGTCAGACCCTTTGACATCAAGGTCTGCAGATCCATAGGGAGCCCCGGATGGTGTAACTGCCCACAACTTTTCCCCGGCATCAGGTCGAAAGCTTTTGCAAAGTCCACAAAGCGGCGGTCACGGGGTCCCTCCCCACGGTTCCCCGTGTCCCCACCGTGGCCCCGAAAGGTGTGAAGATGTGATCAATGGTCGCATATATGGGTTGAAGCCTCCCGGGTGAGTGCCCCTTCCTTCACCTCTGCCCATCTGGTTACCTTACCCGAGTCGGCAAGAATGCCTGATCCCTTCCTATTCCGCGACGTCAAGGCAAGAAGTTAACCGGATTCTACTGGTTTCATAGTGATTTGCCATTCTGGATTAGAATGGATTTAACCGTATTCGGCCGTTTTCATAGTGATTTGCCATTCGATTAGAATGGATCGCGAGAAATCACGGAAAGGCCCTCCCACTTGTTTTGAGGAGGCAAACAAGGAGCCAATTACTAGCTGGCGGAAGCAGGCTACCGCAACCGATCGGCGCTGTTGCGGAGTAGCACCCCCTGCCAAAGCCAGGAATCAGCGACTTGTTTGCCTTCCACAGCGTCAAGGTAAGCAACAACGAATTCAAGATCAGCGATCGTGTAATCCAACGAAATTGGAATTCAAGGTTGGCTATAGTGCATTTTCGGATTCAAGCTTATCAATAGTGCTTCAGCGATGATGCATTTTTAGCGAAAATTTTGAGCTCACCATGGCACAAAGCTGCAGGCTCTTATGCCCGCCATAGCCACAGCACGGATTCAGAAATCCAGCGAAGCCACAGCAGGGGTTTTCAAGTAGGTAACTTGTTGTAACAGGTCGTTCAAGAATGCTCTACCTATTTGTCATTCTTGATTAGGATGATCGCCACATGTCGACATCCCATTGGATAATAAACAAGAATGGATACCAACTTATCTTGACGTAGTCGTCCTCACATTATCGTCCTTGGGTGTGTTTGTTAGGCTATAACATATTGTCGGTAGGCTCCATTTGCTTTAATTTTCTTTAACTTTGAAGCCATCTATCTATATTCTATTTTCTTAGCATTTGGCTTTTGTTTATCGGATTAGGGGCAAAAGAATGACCTCTACCAGAATCCTCTCTCTTGCAACGATGGAGCTGCTTCTTCTTCTTCTAGTCCTATGCAATCTCCTCTCTACCCATGCACAAAATTCTTATTATTACGCTGGACAGGAGGCTGTTGTGAATAACAATAGCACCGCCCTCCTCTATCCTTTGGGCAACGGATTGACAGGAAGATTTGCAGGATTCAGAAATAATCGAACTGCTAATGTGCTAATAGGGCTATGATTTGTCAACTTCACATCCGACGCATACATGCTCTCCCTTGTTGCATACAAAAATTTTCCAGTAAAAAGTTTTGCCCCTGCTCGGGTGTTGTGGACTGCTCGGGAAAATGCTTCGCTACTCTTTGACGACGGAGGAAACCTCTCCCTCCGAGATGCAGACAAACGGCTTGTTTGGACCACCAATTCTACCGGCAAAGGAATTCGATACTTGGGAATAACCCCACAGGGAGGGATGGTTCTGGTCAGAGATGATTATACAACGGAATGGGCTAGCTGGGATTATCCAACAGATACTCTTACACTTCTGCAGATATTGAGAAGAGGAAGCAGACTTGTTAGCTGGGTTTCGGATACCAATTCATCCGAGGGAGCTTATTCCCTTGTTATGGAGCCTGCAGGTATTGCACTCTTTTATAACTCCTCTGACTCTCTTCCCTATTGGGTTTTCACCACTTCTGGAGTTGATAATTTGAAGTCTGCTACAAATGCAAACTCTTCCTTAGCAATCTATGCTGCCCTTTGTTGGAGTGAGGAAGGCGTTACAGTCTAGATTTGAGATCGGACTTTTCTCTGATTGATACCTTTCATGAAATAGATCCTTCAAATTGCTCCAACATAACAACTCACGATCGCAGAATGGTTTTCAGCACAACCACACAAGACATTTCTTATGCTACATTCTTGAGGTTACAACCTGATGGCAATGTTGTTCTGTATGGTTGGCAAGATACAGATAAAACGTGGAAGGAGCTCACTAGGTTTTTTGATAATAAATGCGATCTGCCAAATTCTTGCGGGGCATATGGTGTATGCAATAGGGAATCAGGGGATTGTGTTGACTGCTTAAGTTCTTTCTACAGGGTGGATCTTGCTTTCCTATACAAGACGTGCATACTCTAATTCAAACAAGTGCTGGAAGCAATTTAACTTGTTTTCTCAAGCTGGGCAAAAGTTCCAGCAACAAACTACTCGTTATAGGAGTTGCAGTTGGAAGCGCTGCTGTTTTTCTCCTTTTAGCAGCACTTGCATCTCTTCTTATTTTCTGTAAAGTTAAGAAAAGAAGAAAAGATAGGGACGACGAAGAGCTGGAGATCCCTCTAGCGGAACTAATGGTCAGAAG
This sequence comes from Isoetes taiwanensis, assembly GCA_021234155.1. Lineage (NCBI taxonomy): Eukaryota > Viridiplantae > Streptophyta > Lycopodiopsida > Isoetales > Isoetaceae > Isoetes > Isoetes taiwanensis. The sequence goes on along the minus strand of JAJEKV010000315.1, from coordinate 273,025 downwards.
ATTTTCTTACAAGGAGCTTCAGGAAATTACCAATGGGTTTCAGGAGAAACTGGGTGCTGGAGGATTTGGATCAGTATATAAAGGCCTCCTAAACGGGGCTGAAATTGCAGTGAAAATGCTGGACAATTCCAATCACAAGATGAAACAATTTTATGCTGAAGTATCCATTCTCAGCCAAATTCACCATCTTCACCTTGTTCGGCTATTGGGTTTTTGCGCAGAGGGCTCCCACAGAGCGATAATTTGTGAGTATGTGGTGAATGGGTCTTTAGACAAATGGATCTTTGATGCTGCAGAGCCTCTTCCTTGGCAAACTAGGTTCAATATTGCTGTTGGAGTGGCGACAGGCATGGCTTATCTGCATGATGGCTGCAAAGAAAAAGTCATTCATCTGGATTTGAAGCCCCAGAACATTCTATTGGACCAAAGTTTCACACCCAAAATCTGTGATTTTGGAGTATCTCGGCTGATGAGCAGAGATCAGAGTTTCGACGTTACAGCAAACATGGGTATCTTGCACTTTTGGGTATCTTGCACCGGAAAGTTTGGATGGCAGTTTCACAGATAAGTCTGATGTTTACAGCTTTGGCAAGGTACTCATTGAAATCTTAAGTGGGGAAAATCTGTGTACGAAATTGCAGCAGAGAGTACATTGATCGATAGCAGTTTGCCAAAAGATACAGTGAAGGAAGAAGAAGCAAATAGGATGCTGACGACTGCCAAGCTATGTCTTCAAGCAGATCCTTGTGCAAGACCTAAAATGGGTATGATTGTGCAAATCTTACAAGGAACCCTTCCATTTCCTGAACTAGTGGTCATGGGTAACAGGGAAGCTATGGCTAGATGGGCAGAGTCAACATATGAGACTTCGTCAACGCAGGAGACTTCTTCAACCGGCAGTTCCACTACTATTAGCGTCACCAAGAGATTGATCACTGTTTGATTTGATTATTCCGTTGTTGTTTGTACTCAATAAGAAGCATTTTTTTGCTATCCATCTATTCAATTTAATTCAACCTAATAATAAGCATACACAGCTTTATCTAATTATTTAAAATGTTCTAGCCTTCTTGCTTTTGTCTGTACAAGGCATATTTCATATATAAAGTTTAAAGTGAGGCCATCTCTAGCCTACTTGGTTTTTCCTAATTTTAGTTAGTGCATTAAGCTAAAATGCATAGTACTATAAGCTTAGGAGCTCTGAGTAAAATAGAAGGAAGGAATCGACTATGCTTGCCCAAGTTGCATGTTTGAGCTTCAAAAATTTCCCTGTTTTAAGATCTTGTGTAGTTGGAGGCTCTAAATACTATTGTGGCAACATATAACATGTTTTCATTTTTTAGGAAACAGAGTCTGATATATGCCACATGTATCCAACTTCAAATAGTTTGCTTTTCAGTTTTCAAAATCATTGCACCAAAATCATTCCAGGTACTACTTTTCAGAATTTCATTTTAAACATGCACTTAAAATACATTTATCTAGCGTCCTTTCAGATGTCTAATAATCTTATTCATTTGTACAGGCTACTAGAATGGGACAAATTACTGAAGTTACTCACTCACAAGTCCCATGTACAGCCTTGATTGTAACACTACAAGAGAATGATTGTTAGACGTCAAGAAAATCGTCAGATAGTCTTCACAAAATATGCAACTGTCTGTATCTTCTGGCTGACGAATTGTCCGACGAGTGTCTGACGAATGTTATCTGACGTGTAAACGTCAGATTATACGTCAGTTTATTCGTCAGTTTTTCTGACGATATAACGTCAGAAGAGCGTCACATTTTTCGTCAGCCTTTTCGTCGTATTTAGCGTCAACTACATCGTCAGCGTTTTCGTCATAGGTAACGTCAGGAGTAGCGTCAAAATTATCGTCAGCTATAGCGTCAGAATTACCGTCAGCTACTACGTCAGCAAAAACGTCAGAAGCTACGTCAGCAAAACCGTCAGCCATAGTGTCAGCAAAAACGTCAGAAAACGTCAGGAGCTTCATCTACAAAATCATCCTCATTTTCGTTTTGAAAGGAGCAATATTCTCACTTTTATTTGATCCTCTTGTCTGAATTTTTAACTCTAAATCCTATTCGATCTTAGCAGATTAGGGCTGCTTGAATTTAATGTGAATTTACAAGGAAATAAGAGTGTATAAAACAAGAACTCTTTTATTCAAAGGTAATAGTTACATAACAAGAATGAACAGTTTTTACAATGCCAATAAGAAACTTCTTTGAATGTTTTAGGCAACTTCACTCAACTAATCGGCTCAAACTGTCGGTTATTGAACACTTCAAGTCTCTGCCTTACATCTTTTATGTCGCTTTAAAGGAGCTGGCTTCCGAATCAACGAACTCAAAATGTCTTCTAGAAAACAAAATGTCTGACAGAAAACATACTTTCCATGTGCCGTCTCTCCCGAAAGCATTATTCCATCTGCACCTTCTCGGACTGCAATTGCAATATTATCCGATACTTCGCCCGCGTAGGGGTTGGCGGTTAATCATGCTCTCCAAAGATATTAGTTGCTACTATCACGGGCCTCCTAAGCTTCTGCGTAGGATCTAACGATTTCTTCCTAGAAATCAGAGCATGAAAACAGAAGTAAGATAAGAGGAGATAATCAACAGAAACGGTAGAAGAAATGTTTTAGGGAACATTGATACCAAGTAAAAGGAACCTCCTCAACTGGAAGCTCTGCACCAAGGTTCACAAATGTTAGTGGAATATTTGAAGGCCAGATTATAGATGTTAGTATTTTTTCAAATTTAGACTTCATGTGCTACTTGGGCCAATCCACATAGGATATTTCAAGGTCGATTTAAGATGTTGCACCAAAGCCCAAATCAATCACAATTTCTCTACCATGGTTTTAGATTGCCAAGACGTTTACCATGTTTTGTGGCACTTACCAAATTGCCAAAGGTTACTCCACAATGCCGGTCATATTTCGTAGATAATTTATCTAGTGCCACAAGGTTTTTATGCTTTTGCCACCCATATCCTTATAGTGTGTGTACAACTTGCTCATGTTAGTGCTACATTCAAACAACACTATAGGTCTAGTTTCGGATCAAGAGATAAAGGCCCAAAAGCAAACTGCATATTGTATGTACAAGCCATTAATGAATGTAATTCTCGCCACCAACTTTGCCATTAGAGTGCCACACTTTCAAATGGTCACCGCTTCTATATTTATGCTAAATGATGGACACCAAATCAAAAACGTAGAAATGATGCGCACATTGTAACCATTAATTTGTAGAAAATGGAGCCTTAGCCCGGTATCATTACCATTAGTACATGTGATAGTTCAGAGCCAACATGCACGGTCAATCCAAACATCTAAAATGTAAGTTTACCAAAGCAACTACAAAATTAGTTGTTCAAAGAAATGGTTTGCCCATGGCTCAACTATAAAATATTATTGTCTTTGAGTAATATGAACTGGCCACTAAGTAACCATTGAAAATATCAAAATTGAGGATAATCACAAGTGTAGAGCCACCGGGTAAAGCTTTAATTTTGCAAGTATAGGTTTGAACAAATTTGCAAAGATCCATGGATTCTTCGTCCGACTAAAAACAAAGTTGTCCCGCTATGACTTACAATCACCTTCAAGAATAAGAACCAAACACATGCAATACCGTAAAGGGAAGGAAAGAGATCCTTACCCGCCCAAGAACATTTCGATCTCATCAATAAACAAATAACCTTGCCTTCGCAGATCCTCTACCTCTTTCAACACGACCCTTCGGTGCCACATCAAATTCACCCCTATACTTAGCTCATTCAAATCTATGTCTCCATTGTGGAATTTTGCCTCCAACTTTCCATAATATTGAAAGCACCATAATATTTTTAGGTAAATACAATCAAGCAAATACAATCATACGCCTTTTTGATGAATATTTCAGCTCACAATCATCTAAAAAGAGATATTAAAACATTATCAAACACCTGTACTTATGCTAAAGCCAAATACAACCTGGATTAATTGAAAGATCATGTTCTTACATCCAAATTATAAGGCCTCAAAATACATTTCGAGTTAAAAGCATCCGTGAAGCTACAATGTACATCCAAAAATTGATCGAGTAAAAGTTGATCACTTTCACCGCATAAGCAAAATATAGTTGGGAACCTCGCTTCCCCGCAGCTTTCCTTCTTGTTCTTAGGGTATGATAAGAAGGAAAGAAAAAGTTACAACAAAAGCTCAACAATAAACATACTTACTTGATTCTAAATTCTCATTTGCCTCTTTGAAGAGACTTATATCCAAGCAATATTTTTTGGCAACAGCAGCCTCAACAAAGTCCTGACTTAAGTTTCTACCAATGCCTTTGCCCTTCTTGTTTTTCTTGCCTTTCTTCTTGTTATGCCCCTCTTTTTCCAAGTCTTCTGACCCCTCCTCTTCCACCATTTCTTTTGCCCAAGTAGGAGTCATATTCGCTTCCCCATTTCCAAATTTCATCATGCCCAACAAGATGTTCATCCGTCAGCCTCCCTCTCGCTCTACTCTATAATCAATATGGTCTTCAATTTCCATGTCCAGATTGCCTTCCCCATGCTCAAGACCACCTTTTTCCAAGCCATCAAACCCATCTTGCTCGTGGATTAACATGCTCTTCATATATGAGGATAAAGATCCTCTTCATGACGTTGGAGGTCATCTCCTATGTCTTCAAGGTGATCTTGATCTTCAGTGCAGCTCTATATTTTCATCTCCTCCTAAAACAAAATACAAAATTCAATTTCTCGCCAATAAGGGTGTATATATGGAATTTTGAAATAATAACTGAAAAAGCCACTTTGTTGTACTTAATCGAATGGAGATAAAGCATATGGAGCTTATAGAAAAAGACCAATGTAACTAGAATTTAGGCTTACAAAATATACACAACTAATCTTTGCACTAGAATTCAGTCGCACAAGTAAACACCAAAGAAGCTACCTTCCTCACGCCTTTTCCACTTTTGTTCTTCTTTTCCTTCTTTGCCTATGTGATCTGCGCTCTTAAACTATAAAGCACGTAAGCCACGCGGTTAGATTGAACACATCTAATAATTTATCTACAAGGCCAAAATCAAATTAAGATTCTCTATACAACTTATATGTATGTTTAGCTTCTATTTTCTTTAAGGTGGCTGCGCATCGAGAAGGCGCCCCAATCTCGATACTACAAATGACACAAAATCAGAATTTATTGGTTAAAAAGGAGTTGGCATTACACAACCCTTACATAGTCAAGAGACGCTCAAAGAATACCACGCCTGCCCCACCTTTGCCTTTTTTTCTCCTGGGCAAGGCATTTTCTTTTCTCATTGTGGTATGGTTTTTATGACTTTCTTTGGAACCTTGTCCGCATATCGGTAATATATAGCGGGTTGATTGTGTTTTGCTTCTAGTCAAATAGTCCCTATCAAATAACAAGAAAAACAACTAAATACACAATTTTAAAACAAGGTAACGATTAATTCAAATAGGTTACTTTACTTCCAATGGTTGTACATGCGACTAGCCCTCAGATAGAATGTCCCTTCCCATCACCCCCGGCCAAACTTAGTGTCCATATGATCCACTATCCGCTTCTTAACGCCTCACGATATTTGTTTCCAAACCAAGTCAATATCTTCGACATTTAGGTTTTTTGAGATAGAAAAGGGCCTTCAAAACATGCCAACTAAGCCAATGAAGATAAAATGAACTACCAATCAAAAATCAGAGTTTGATTCCGGGTTCAAAGAAAATCAAAGATACTAATTCATCGATCACATTTTCTAAGTATAACTATTGATAGAAAAAGTCAAATGAGCTTCATTTAGTGTAATAGATAGATCTCATTGAAATCTTTCAATCTTAGGTGTTTTGCACATATTTTACCCACTTATGATTGTCAAAACTCCAAAAAATGTGGTTTTTACCATTTTTTTACTATCCTACGGGGTTAAAAGATATGCAAACCACCCAAGGTTGGAAAGATCTCAATGCGATCTATCTATTGCACCAAACAAGAGCGCATTTGGACTTTTCTATCAACACTTATGCTAGAAAATGTGATCCAAAGGAGTTAGTTATAACCGCTTTTGTCACCGGATTACCGCCTGCTTTCCTCGATTGCTAGTTCATATAGCTTAGTCAGCAGTTCTTAGAAGGCCCTTTTATGATCTCAAAAAATCCCTAATGGAAGAATTTAACCGCATGGCCAAGGGCTTTACTCCACAATTGGCCATTCTCGTCCATGTGAACGCCACCTCCTCGGACCATTGTGACCTATAATAGGTCACAATAAACAAAAATAGAAATCAAAAACATAAAATAGCATAGAACCATATAGAAATAAAAATATAAAAACAAAGTTAGCAATCATATGTTGCGCTTCCTAGAAAGTCTTCAATGTCACGTCCTCGTCTTCCAAATTGTTTGGATCATCATCCTCCTCCAGCTCCCTCGCTTCGATCTCGTGGTCTTCATCATCCGGGGCATTTACGGACTTTTGGCGCAAAAGAAAACAAGTTAGTCCATCTACCAACAATTCTAATGCCAAAATAAAGGTTTCATATACTAAACCTCGATCTTCCTCAAGGCTCTTAGAAGAGCTCGAACCATTTTTTGGCTCTTGGACGCCCGCTTGAGCCGCTTATCTAGCAAAGATTTGAACTTAAACAATTTCCCTTGTGACATCTCGCTAAGCATATTCTTCAAGTCCATCGTTGTGCTAACTATCCTCATTAGTGCTGCCTTTCCCGTGACGCTTAGCTCCATTCTTAGACTTATTCTTTGGGGCCACTAAAGAGCATAACGGCTAAATCATATAAGAGTACTCAACAAAGCAAATGAGGCAAGTGGAAGCAAATGAAATTATGCCGTAATACAAAGCAAACGAGGCAAGTGGAAAAATCTTACTTCTCTCAGAAATAGTGATCCAAAGCTACCGATATATGCAACAACTCCCGAAAAACAACAATGAGGTGAGAAAAAAGTTCCCTTTACTTGATGTAAACCAAATACCAAGGCAAGCCAACACCGCAATAAATGTATTTAAATGTAAACTAAAGGAGCAAGCAAAAGCAAATGAAATTATGTTTGTAATAATGATTTTTCTATTCCTTTGATAGAGTAATATAATTTGGAGGATAGATTCCCCATAAATTAGTGCACAAGCATAGAAGAGCCTCGCATTAAATGGACATGTAAACAGAGAAGCAAAACAACTATTGAATGGTGAAGTGTCACATAGAATACATAAATAAAATGCATAAGAGTGCACGTGCTTTTTTTTTATCGTGTGAGGTAGTGTGAACAGCCCATATTGTCGTAAAAATATCCATATTCACTTGATAACACCAAAGCAAAGATGTACAACAAAGAGTAGTATAATGCGACCGCTAGCCCTACCGAAGCTATGAGCAAGTTTGGCAAAGCAGTGATCATAAAATCATAGAAAAAAGACAACTTAGAACATCTAAATTATCAAGTCTGTTCATTTATTCAAAGATTATTATATGTAGTATTGTGGATAAATGTGCATAAGCGTGCATACCGATAAAGGGTATCCTGAGGGTCAAAAAATAATAAGTGCAGTAGCATACCAGACGTCAAAAGTATCTACCCATAGGTCATCAAAAGTATCTACCCATAGGTCATCAGCTCCGTCATGGTGATATTTCTGATGTGCCCATGAGAAGAACTCCACATGATTGGTTGAAGACATGGAATGATCATGACCCAAACGAGGGTAAACATCCACCCGGCATGAAGATATATTGGTCTAAGTTAAAGATTGCACATCTCTTAGATCCTATGCACATTTTCAAAAATGTGAGCCATTCACTTTGGCGACATCTTCTTGAGAATGGGAGACTCTAAAAGCTAGGAATGATCTAAAGGATAAGGGCATCAAAAAGTGAATTGTGGCCAATTGAAGAAGAGGGTAGAGCTCCTCGCTTTCTTCGAGGTCCTTGGGTGTTGAAGAAGGATGAACTCAAGCAAGTAAAAATGCTTATCAAAACCTTGCGCATCTAACCGGTTATGGATCTTCCTTAGAAGGGCATTTACGAAAGATGGAGATCTCACAGGCTTAAAGTCACATGATTGGCACAAGTTTCTACAGGTATATACATAATATACAAATTGAAGAAACATGACAAATGTCCAAAGTCCATTACTAATTTCCTTTTATCTTCAAACTTATAACCCTATATGTTGGTGACATATAATTTGGCCTTCTTATAACAGCATGTTCTTCCATGTGCCTTGGAGAATTGCCTCACACCACGCATTCGGAAGGTTATTTATAGACTTGCAAGCTTCTCTAGGTGGATCTCTTCTAAGCAAATTGTAGCTGCTGATATTCCCGCTATGGAAATAGAGATTGTAGAGATATTATGTGAACTAGAAGATCTATTTCCCACCAGTTTATTTGATCTTCAGGTATAATGTAGCTATTCTAAAAAAATTTCGTGTACCAAACGCAGCTAACAAATGTGATTATTAGGTACATTTGTTGGTGCATCTGCAGCAAGAAATATTGCTTGTGGGTCCAAACCCTTCAAGATGGATGTTCTTTTTAGAGAGATATATGAAGGTATTAAAAGGCTTTGTGCGCCAGATGGCAAGGCCCGAGGGATGTATGGCAGAAGGACATCTTATTGAAGAGACATTATTCTTCTTGACAGACGCCACTAAGTCAAAAGATCCAAATGCACCAAAGATTTGGAAGAAAGAGATTCCTGATTGGTTAGAAGGCGAAGTCTTGCAAGGTCTAGGTAAACAACGGAGGTTAAGCGATGAAATGTTTGAAGGTATCAATAAATTTGTTGTGAACAATACAGATAGTCTTAGTAGGTGGGTGGAGTTGTATAAAATTGACAAGGCAGAAAGAGATAGCAATAGGAAAGCGTATGCTGCAAAGAACCGTCGAGGACATCATAGGAGAGTCATACAATACCCTCGAGAACTAATGCCTCTACCTGATTCTCCACCCCATTGGTGGTTATCGCAAAAGCTTAGAGAAGCTGAAAAAAATGGAGAAAAAATTCAAGAAGATGACCTCAACATTGCATTTGGTTCTGAAAAATCGGCAAGTTCCTATTTCTTGTTGTCATCAATATATATTTTGCATTTGTTAACCATCTCATGTCACTTTTATTTTACCAATCTGCAGGCTAGGTTCCATAATTCAATGTGGGCATATGGTGCACACTTACGAATTGATGACATTGACAAAGCTCGCGTCACTTTTGATTCTGGAATCATTGCCTCGTTTAATCAAAAGAGTCAAGCAAGCATTAGAGATGATAATCCTATTGATGGAGAACTTGAATATGTTGGAGTTATTACCGATATTATTGATGTGGATTTCCGATCATTTCGACAGACTATACTGAAGGCAAAGTGGTTCAAACCTTTATATCGTGGACGAAATCAAACAATGCGACCACATCCTTCAGGTTTCTTTGAAGTTGACTCCACACATGTTTTAGTAGACAGAAGCGAGCCATATGTGTATCCTCATCAAGTTCAACAAGTTTTCTTTCATGTCAACCCTCAAAACAATGCGTGGTGGATTGTAATTCCCACGGAACCAACGTCACGTCGATATATATGCAATAATGACTCATTGTGGATGAAGGGCGTGAGGAGCAAGAAGAAGAGGTAGAATATGAGCAAGTAAGCCAAGAAACATAGCAGAATATGAGACTCAAGAAGGAACGAGCAATCAAGGATTAGAAGTGTCGATGCATTTTGATGAAGATTCTATTGAGGAGGGAGTTGAAGAGGGAACAAACAATCAAGAAATGAGATCACCAATGCATTCCGATGAAGATTATATTGAGGAGGAGGAAGATATTGAGCTCCAAACTCCAAATATACGACGAAGACTACTCTTACAACTAGATGATGATGAATGGGATGACATTGAGCATGATTTTGTGGACGAGGGTTTGATGCCTAGCGAATAAGAAACAAACTTTCATCTTATATTGAAAGCATTTTGATGATTTGAAAATACTAATGTGTTCCCCATATATATACGTTCATACTTTGATTAAAATAGTATATGCTTTCTTTTCTTTTGTTAAACTTTTGTGCCTTTATATCTTAGGAGCTTGAACTTTTATTTGCTTGATTGGATATGTATGTGATCGTCGAGATATTAGTAAATTGCCAATTTACAAGGATTTCAAAATTACTACCCTAGCATCCGGCTATACAATAGTTATTGTGTATTTATTAAAGGCATTGACTAAGTATATTTGGTTGGTTTGAAGGATGTAAAGTTTATGAAATGATTCGAATATTAAGTTTACAATAGGAATATAGAATGTGTAGCCTTAAGTTTAAGCGTCCCATAAGCGCATAAGTATGGGATGTACAAATACAAGGCCCATGAGATGCGTTCAAACACAAGGCCCATGACAACAACCCAATGCTAATGATATGAATAAAGGAAAACTTAAAGATAGCATTCTTACATACATAGAAGATGGTTTACCTACAATGCTCTAGCTAGGGTTGGAAATTTATAGTTTTTTGCACCAAATGAGATAATCAAGGTTAGATAAACAGTACACCATTAGATATATCAAGGAGAGAGCTTTCCAACGCATCAAATTTCATAAAAAACGGGTTGTTAGATCGAAAGTTATGATAAAAATTGTATTTATGAAAAAATCAGTTCTTTGACGAAATTGCTGACGTTTTTTCGACGAAATTATCGACGAATATCATGACGAAATGTCCGACGATAACTCGACAATAATGTATTGACGAAAAATTTGACGATTAATGGCTGCTTTTCCCGACGGTTAACGGCGGCGATTTTCCAACGATATTCTTGACGTATTGTCCGACGACGTTTTGACGTTATATACGACGCTTATCCCGGCGATAATTCTGACGCAAGTTCGTCAGATAAAGCGTCAGAGTATTTTACGTCAGGTTACTCGTCAGTATACACGTCATGACAAGTTTTTTTATACAGTCTGACGATTTTTCTGACGCCTAACCCTCATTCTCTTGTAGTGTAACTCATTTAGTAAGTTAATTAGTCTCAGAATGCGGTATTTTTTTATGGAGGGCAGTCAAAAAGCAATCCTAAATTTATTAGTGAAGATCAGCCATATATTGTGTTCTACCATCGCTTGAAGACAATGCAATAATTAATAGATGGATGCATTATGAAAGCTAAGCAATCGACTACTGAGGCATAAGGGAGCTACAATGAGGCATCTTAACATGGTCTCAACCACATGTGCATCTGCTACATCTTTGGTGGATCATGTTCATTGTATTAGTTGCAGCCTTCATAAGTTGTTGAGTGTAAACATTTGAAGATTGGAGATCATTTGGTTCGCGTGCTTTTTCTCTTGAACAATATGAGACACTCATGTCCTTTAGCCCGGATTGTGTAAAGCCAAAGAAATGATCGCATACTGACCAAAGAAATGACCGCATGGTCCAAATCAACCACATGTGCATTTGCTACATCTTTGGTGGATCATGTTCATTGTATTAGTTGCAGCCTTCATAAGTTGTTGAGTGTAAACGTTTGAAGATTGGAGATCATTTGGCTCCGTGCTTTTTTCTCTTGAACAATATGAGACACTCATGTCCTTTAGCGGATTGTGTAAAGCCAGCAAATGACCGTGATACGTGAGCTATAATGAGGTATATTAACATGGTCCAAATCAACCACATCCGTGATCCGCTACATCTTTGGTGGATCATGTTCATTGTATTAGTTGCGGCCTTCATAAGTTGTTGAGTGTAAACGTTTGAAGATTGGAGATCATTTGGCTCCGTGCTTTTTCTCTTGAACAATATGAGACACTCATGTCCTTTAGCAGATTGTGTAAAGCCAGCAAATGATTGCATTCTACTACCAGCCATATATTGTATTCTACCATCGCTTGAAGACAACGCAATAATTAATATATATATGGATGCATTATGAAAGCTAAGCAATCAACTACTTAGGCATAAGGGAGCTATAATGAGGCATCTTAACATGGTCCAAATCAACCACATGTGCATCTACTACATCTTTGGTGGATCATGTTCATTGTATTAGTTGCAACCTTCATAAGTTGTTGATTGTAGACGTTTGAAGATTGGAGGTCATTTGGCTCCATGCATTTTTCTCTTGAACAATATGAGACACTCATGTCCATTAGCGGATTGTGTAAAGCCAGCAAATGACTGCATTCTACTACCAAGCATTTGATTGAGCATGGTAGGGGAAGAATGCCAGCGCTTGTGCCTCAAGAATTGCTCTTGTAGCGCTGCCTTCTTCCAACCCCCACGTTCTTGCTTTCCTATACAAGAGGTGCATACACTAATTCAAACAAGTGTTGAAAGCAATTTAACTTGCTTTCTCAAATTGGGTAAAAGTTCCAGCAGCAAAGTACTCATTATAGGAGTTGCAGTTGGAAGCGTTGTTGTTTTTCTCCTCTTAGCACTAGCATCTCTTCTTTTTTTATGTAAAGTTAAGAAAATAAGGAAAGATAGGGACGACGTNAAGAGCTGGAGATCCCTCTAGCGGAACTAATGGTCAGAAGATTTTCTTACAAGGAGCTTGAGGAAATTACCAATGTGTTTCGTGAGAACCGGGTGCTTGGAGGATTTGGAACAAGATACAAAGGCCTCCTAAACGGGCTGAAATTATGTGAAAATGCCGGACAATTCCAATCACAAGATGAAGCAATTTTATGCTGAAGTATCTATTCTCAGCCAAATTCCACTACAAAAAATTTCTGATTCTCCAAATGGAAAATTAAGGGAAATTTTACCTTCAGTTTGCCATGTATTCACCCGGAGATCACCTTATTACCATATGAAAAAATTTCACCTTAAAAATAATGGAGAATGAGCGGTGAAACTTGGGAGACTTGATGGTGAATCTTGGACTGAATTCACCCTTTATTCACCTATAGATTACCATTAAAATTTCCCCTTCTATTCTCCATATATTCATCATCAATCTACCATCCAATTTCTACTTTCATTGTCCATGCATTATCCATGCAATTCCAACAGGTTCACCCCATCATTTCTGAAAATTTCTGATCTAAACAAGAGTATAAAAACAGCATTAAATTTCTGATCTAAATATTAAAATAATTAGTTTAGTGGGTGCGCCACTCTTGCTTGCTGAAAATTCATCCTAGAATTTTTGATGACTCACTAGTCTTTTGTAGTGAAGAACCATCCAACAAAAGCATAAAATCAAAAGAACATAAAGCAAATCACAAATCCAACATTCTATTATATTTACCGTGACACATCTAGCTGCTCCAATTTACGTATTTTTCTGTTGGATGCGCCACTCTTGCTTGCTGAAAAATCGTCCTAGAGTTTCTGATGACGCACTAGTCTTCTTTAGTGATGGACCATCCTTCCCTGCTCAACAGAAGCATAAAATCTAAAGAACATAAAGCAAATAAAGCAAATAATACCATGATCTTCATCTCGAGGTTGTGAAGATATCTCGTCATCATCATGTGTCTGTTGAGTTTTTTTGCTTGCTATACTTCCATTGGTTGTTGTTGTTATCTCGAATCTTCTCATATAAAAGCTCAGGAGTCTAATAAATAGTTATACCAAGCAATAAGTGGGTCTATAGAACAAAGTTCAATTCGGATGGTTCAATAGTAAAACATAAGGCACGCTTAGTAGCAAAAAGTATGCAAACTTAAACTATGGCATGGATTACACCTTGCACCAAATACGACGTATGGACACCGTTAAAGGCGTCATAGCTTAGCCGCAACTAAGGGATGGTCATGTAAATTGTTTCTTCAAATCTCCTAACCACGCCCATTGGTTGGCGACCAAGCACTATGCAAGGAAGAGTTGTTTACCATATACAAGAAAGTTCACAATTGGTCTTTTATACGATGTCGACCATGCGTGAACCGATATTGATCTTTGAAAATCTACTACTCGTTATGTTTCTCTTTTGGTACTAGTGCTCTAACATGGACTTCAAAGAAACATATTGTAAGTCTAAGTACCACGTAAGGTAAATTAAAGCGCCATCAAGGCACTCAAGAATAAATGATCTCAAGTTACCGTCTATTTCAAGAATTGCAAAGACACGAGCTTGAAGAAATCGTGATTCACAAAATTTATGAATGTAAAATTTTACCTTCTACTTGATAAATGTACCAGTGGCTTCAATAAAAGCCCATATCTAGCATTATAACAGGGGTTTTTTTTTTTTGTTTTTGTAATGCGCTCTCTAAGGTTTTCATATGATTTGGTGGCCAGATTCATCCGTGTGTACTAAATAGTATTTCTAGAGTGCACCCTTTTGTTAGCCGTTGATTTTAGAAAAGGGGGCCAAATCCCGTGGTGAATATCCTCCCATTAGTTTTAGGGTTTTTTTAGGGTTGTGTGGATTAGGGTTTGGTTTGGTTTTTTTTAGGGTTGCTAGGTCATGAGAGAACCAAGTCCAACTGCACATAGCATGACGAATTGAAAAGGTTGGGACCTGGTTGTCAAAAGCAAAATATGTAAGAAATTCAACTGTCCATTCCACAGGACATATCTTCACGTTTGCTTCAAGTTGGCATACCTCCTATCCTTCTAAGCAGTGAGATATAGAATGCTCCACATGAAAGGACATTAACAAAAAGTGTCGCTAAAACCTGTTAAAAAATTCAAGGGGATATCGCTGCAGAGGAACTTGCAGAAAGTACAGAATAGGCTAAGGAGCTTTTATATCTGATCTGAAGATGGATGGCCTACTACATTGAATTGGCCAAGCAAGCAAAGGGAACAAGGTAAAGATCTTGGCTTTCAAGATATGCAACTTGGTAGTCTGTTCATGTTGAATCTGGTGGTGCTTAACTTAGGCTTCCTAGTTGTATCTGATGGTCCTTAACTTAAGCTTCCTAGTTGTATATGTGACTTTATTGTTGCTTTAGGTAGACTCAGGTGAAAATTTTGAAGCCTAATATTGTCAAAGAAAAGATATCTGGTTTAGATTACGTCTGTCTCTCTTGGCTTGAGCTCATATGCATTGCACATGTTCACTATATGCATGTGTGTCAAATGCCTTAAACCTTAACATGTATATTGTCGCAGCTTGAGCCTAATTATTTTGGAGTAATCTCATTACTCATCATATTTGCACTTGCTATTAATTCACTAGGTATTTGAAATCTTTTGACATGTTTTGTGTCTTTTCTATATTGTAAATACCAAAATTTTAACTTTACATGTTTCCCTTTTGTCAATGTAGGGGAACAAGCACATCCATTTATTCATTTAGTAGAGCTTGTAATGAAGTTTTGCTTAAAATTGTAGGGCCATCTTTTTATTGTTACTTGAAATGGTAGATATGAAGTGTAGTAACAATAATACTTTGTGACATATTTTTGCGTTATTATTTTGGCTCATGTTGGAGTTGCATCATTGATTGCAAGCACAATATTAAAAGCATGTGACATACAAAGATTTATCAAAATCACTTGGATTGTATATGGTAACCGTCTTTGAGTGGTTCACCTGATTCATTCTTTTATCACATTACCAAGTGGTAGTATTTGTATTAGCCGAGAAACATCTTTAAGGCATTGAGGTAAGATGTGCAAATGCTCGCTCATTCCAAAGCCCCCATCAATTTCTTGAAATATTGCATGACCTTTCTCATCATGCCAAAGGTCTTTGCTACAATGCCGGTTGCAATGCAATGTGCGAGACTCGAGGGTTTGGGCCTCTAGTGTCGCCTCTAGTGCTGCTACAATGCCGTTTGCAATGCAATGTGCGAGAGACTTCGAGGATGTGATCGAGCATTGTGCTTTATAATTCCCTTTGAACAAATATCACCGTGATGGCAATGTTTTATATGAAGCAATGTCTATCTTATATATATGTCGTATAACATGCATGCCTAATTGTATTCCTTAAAGATTCTTTTCCTTTAAAATTGTTGGGCGGCAGCACATGGTTTCAGCCTTCCCATCGGCAAACTATTTGTTCTAGCATCTATAGCAACCTTGGATAAAGAATTGGATCTTGCACCAATACCAAATGCTAGGCTGGTCACAATGGTCACGGCAATGCAAGTAGAATTGCACCTTCATGTATTATGGATTCCGGAGAAATTCATTTATTTTGTCTACAGGCAATCGGCTACCCACAATTCATTGGGGATGTGTCAATTCATGCGCCCGATTGGTTCTTGGGAGTTTGGACATCGATCCAACATTTGGGGTGACTCTTGTGCATGCATAATAGTTAATGCATGGGCTAAATCCTTGGGTAGCGTAAACGTTCTTTCAGCCTCTAAAAGTGTTCCAAAGATTAGAAGCTCCCCCTTAGCTTGATAGGAGGATATAATTTTTCTTTTCTTTAATGTAGGAAATAGATATTCAACCGCTATGGACGATCCTTCAATAGAAGACTAAGGACTATCGACGATGATTATGTCATTAAGATCCCGGATTATAAAGGGAATAGCACTCACACATTCAGTTATTTAAAAATCCTAGTGTTAAATGCAAGGTGGCTGTAAAAGATTATATAAATGCCAAAATATTGTTGTATCATAGTTATTATTGAATACATTCTTTTCGATCACATTATGGCAGCATTTAATCTTTATTCACAAGCAAATTTCCTTTTCGAACTTAGTGCAGCCCGATTTTTAATATTCAGCTCTTTCAACAAATACCTAATAGAAGAGCTTTTAATTCAATCTTAGCTTGCATCGATGAAGGCATTTTAGGAAGGTCTCAACCATCAAATTTATGAGCCCTTTGAAAGCTTTGAAACCTTCCTGTTGGTAATGCACTGGTGGATATGTATGAAATGTGGGTCACTAGAAATGGCACGTGAAGTTTTTGACAGGCCTCAACTTCGAGACTACCTTTTATAGACTTCATTGACAAAGGATTATGGCTCTATCTTTTAAGATATTTTTTCAAGTCATCCTTTATACCTGTGAAATTAGACATTGCTTTCTATGAAAAGAAGATTTGCGAAGGGTCGATTGCTCAAGAAAGTGCACTATATTTGTTGATCGTTTAAGGGAAAAAAATTATTATGGTCCACAACATCTTATATCAAACAATTCAATCTACGGTGCTTTACAACATGGAATGGACTCTTGATGTGTAGAGCGTAAATATGGTAAAATCTAGTGTTTGCTCTTACGTTTATAATTAAGTATTTCATTTTATTCTCGCATATGTCATTAGCCACTAAATCTAAAATGACAGATAGCTTGCAATTAGATTTGTAAAAAGAACTTTACAAGTGTAATTACTCATGCACAAATACCATTATTTGAAGAAGCAAGACAATTATTTGTGTAACAGGATTAACAATATGAATAATGTGTGCATATCTCTTTAAACTGTAAATGTCAGACTTGATTGTGTTGTGCAAATAAACGATTTAGCATACACAATAGTCTTTCAATAGCTTAGAGTTTGGACTTTTAAATGCAAATAAAAACCACTAAGAGAAGTCGTTGCCCATAATTATTTGTTTTGTGCAAATTTATTGGTGTACCCTTACACACAAGTTTCTAGCATTGATGATTTTGTTTCTAGCGTTGTGATATGCAGCCTGGTCTGACCACATGTGAAATTCTCGAGACTTGTTAAGGATATTTTTTCTAGTCATCCACCGGTATTATGGCTAGTCAGAATCGTTCGATTCACTCAAGTATGCTCATTCAATACCTATCTAATACTAGCGTACTAGGAAGAACTACATGCATGTATTTTGTATCGATTTTCATGTTTGGGGTAGTGGCAACAAGGGATACATTATTGGCAGGATAAATTGGGCTTCAAAATTATTCCCAGGCAATTCCCGGGAATATGAATTAGCATTTCCATAATAAAACTAATTTGAGGATATGTGTTCAAAGAAAATTGATACAATTTCAAGTGCTTTTTGCTCACTGATTGTTATAGAACATGGACGATCTAAGAAATAAGGTAAATAAATATATCTCAAGTTATACTTATGTTGTTTGTTAGACACGTGCAAATTCACAAAACTAAAACTATTGTCTGAACATTCAAAGCTATTTGCGTATGCTGGTATATGTCATATATGAACAATAGGATTACGTAGGGAGTAAAGTAAAAGTCTATGATGCTTAAAGTTCCAGTGGTAGAACATCATACCTGCTGACATAATATCTATTCGTGGATTATGAAATCTTCCCTTTGGGCTTCCCGCCAACAGACATTTATAATTGCAAAAGGCTTATGTGAAACACATTTATGGAGAATGATCTAATAGTCTCACAGAAATACAGGAGATAAAAGTTTTCATTTTTTTTTTGTCATGTTTTGAATGAAAACTCAATATTAGCCATTGACATTGAGACAATAAGGGGAATACAATAATGAGCAGTACCGTAATATAGTAAGCTTCCATTTTGGATGGCCCAAGCTCTTCAAGTAAAAATAAAATGGCATGCTAAAATAAAAATGTATGCAATCATGTATGTCCATCTGCAAATGCAAGACATGGGTGGCTATAGTCTTTCTTATTTTTTATGGTTTAGATGTTGTTGTCATTGCCACCTACGAGGAGGAGTGCCAATTTTTTGAGAATTTGGGAGTCAAATAGTAAATAGAATAGAATAGAATAGTTTTTTTAACGTCCACGGAGACCAATAGGTCATGGGACCCATACAATGGGCTAGTACAATCATTACTACTAGGATTAAAAAACCCCTGCCTCGAAAGGTTTTCAAGGGAAAAACCTTTGCAGTAATGATGATACTAGACAAACGGAGATAATGACTACTGAGGGCTCAGTAATTGCTGATGTTTATCTAGAACCTCAAGTATGTATAATGTCAAGTCATGCACAGATGGTGCTCTAAGAAGTTGTGGAAGCGTGGAATGGAATGCTAAGGTCAAAAAATGATTCCAGACTATCTCAAAAGCAGGGCAACTCAGAAGAGTATGGCTTTCATCTTCAATAACCTCAGAATCGCAACAAAAAGCACATAGTCCCGCTTCGCGGGCAATTCGCGGCCCTCCCATCTACCGCCTCAATCCGTAGCCTGTGGGATCCCGTGCGAATTGATGCAATAGCTACAAGCTTGTTCCTGGACAATGAAGCAAGCAAATAAGCTTGGGGCCCTGGTGCCAAGGTGGGATTTATGTGTGCATGATAATGACCAGTTTTCACTTGGGCCAAAGTAACTGCGTCCCATATCTTTTGAGAAAAACGACCATTGAGATATTGTTGCAAAAGCTCGGGATCGAATCGGCAAGCATCGCAAGGTTTCGTTGCTTAATGTTCCAACGGGCAAACCATGTAGTGCAATGCTCTTTCCAACATCGTTTCAAACGCCGAGGAGATTCAAATGCATGGCAAGTGCAAGAACAGATGCCTAACATCATTCATGTGGTGCACCTTGCGTATATAGTGGAGATGACGCTTCATGGCGTAATGTTGAAGAGGCCAAAAACCTGTCTCTTGTAAAAGAATAGCATAGGGCACCGTTGTTTTAACTCCAAGGCTGTAAGTGAGAAAGGACTTTTGCACCCGCTCCAAGCTCTCCCAAGCACTAGCACTAATGGCGTGCCCCCACACTTCGTAACCATACAAGAAAAAGTGCTACCAAAGCCCAAAACAAGTGGGCTTTCCGTGGTCAATCAATCATGAATTTCTGCCGCAAAACAATTGTAAAGAATAATGCCACTACACTAAAAACATTTAGGGATGTTCAATGTTTACACCAATATGTAAGGAAGTTGTAAGAAATACCTAGACCGTGGAATTTATCTTCTTTATGTTATCACAAATGCAAAGTTTGCCATGTGGTATGCACCCTCCTTTAAAGTATCAAAAAATGATCTCTTGGAATGTTAGGGGGATCTTGTGCGAATCTAGTTGCATCCTTCACACTTGGTGTGTTTTGCATAAAATGTTAGGAGGAATGGTGCAATGGCTCATAATTGATTTATCAACCAAACAAAGCATATTGAAAACTTGGCATCAGAATGCAAGTTTTGTTGTTTCTTTATAAGTACAAGCTTTTGATGCATGTGAAATATGACATTAGGCTTAAGCATAAGCATAAGGAAAACATGGCACCAGAACGCAATACAAGCATAAGCTTTCACTGCATGCGAAATTTTGGAATTAGCATGACCCTTGCTCTTACACGCTATAACTTATGCCTGCAACACAAATCAAGGGTGATAAAAATCCGCATAAACATTTTATTCACAAATTAACTTATGCCCACAAATGGTCGAGGGTGGTAAAATCTTCATAAACGCTTTTAATCACAAATTAACAAATGATTTTGTAATGCAAACATGCAAGAACCTTATGTCTATGGTGTGCTTTGTAGTGGATCTAGGGTTTCTTTAAGGAATCTTGGTATAATCTTAAGAGATTCCCGGTAATCTTAAGGGCTTCTTTAAGGAAACTTGGGTAATCTTATTAGGTTCCTAGAAAAACTCAGAGAATCTTATAGTCTCTCTAGAGTATTGGATAGTTTTAATGAAATGTTGGTCACATGCTTGAGATTGTTTGTCAACATTGCATCTTAAATATCTTTGACCACATAAGCTTTTTTATTATTCAAGTTCCATCGACTAGAGAGCATGGCCAGCTCCCGATAGTCCGCTTCACCCTCCATGACTTTGAGGTATATTTTCTTTATCCAAATCGGAGCCCATACTTTTACCTTTAATTTCATCCCAAATGTTTACATTTCTCAAGTCCTCCAATTTATTAAGGTCAGCCTTATGCCATTGCATGTACTTCTAATGTGTTGCAAGGCTAAGCATCCAACTTCCTATGCGGCTAGATCAGGGTGCCAAAAGAAGTCATCTTTGCTTCTAGCACTAAGCATAGAGGGCCTCAAGCAAAGGGAAGCTTGGTTTCAGGCTTCTAACATCCTTCTTAATGTGAATGAACATCACATAACTAAAATACATGGTAGCCTTCACTTGCAGGCTGCCTGGGATTGGGTTAGAAATCTGTTTCAGGTGAGATTGACTAGCTAGCAGTTGCTGCTTCATGTGTATCCTGGTGCTTGGCCGCTCTTGCGGCAGCAAGCCTTGCATCTGTGCGTGGCTTGGTTGGTGTGGCTGATTTGGAATCGGGCGCGGCAAGCATGGATCTTTCGGGGATTCAAAAATGCGGCCTCTCTCTCGATTCCTCTACCGTACAAGCTATTTCAAAGCTTTACGGTGTTCCCGGATTAGTAGAGCGGAAGTTTGTCATTTGGCGGGACTTCTTGGGTGTTGTAGATGGTGATGGTCGGTTTGTACAAAGAAGTAGAGTTGCGCTTTTTCCGTGAGTTTGTTGTGGAGTGTCGAGGTATCGCTGTCTCTTTGGGGCAGTTCTCCTTCCTCCTCACTTGCTTTGTAACATTACCATTTTTTTAATATATTGATGACACAGTTCTTCAAAAAAAAAAAATCTATATGAACTAAAAAAACTCTTAAAAAAACAAAAAAGCCACAACCTGCTAACAGCCCGGTGCAAATGAAACGATGGAAAACATAAACAGTAGCCTCCAAGTACTCATTTAATGGATTTCAATAATCCTATAGGTGTTATTGAACAACATTGCAGGTGGAATTGCATTCATTGCCATCGAACCATTATTAGCTTGGAAATTTGATTGATACTTGATGCAGCACATGCATCATATGAGAATCTTTACAGGGGAACCCTGACGTAATCTTGGAAAATCTGGGGGAATCTTCATAGAATCTAAGGAAATCTAGGAGAATCTTGGGATAATCTCCAGGAGTCTTGGGGAATCTCAAGAGAATCTTAGAGAATCTTAGAGAATCTTAGGAGAACTTTTGACAATCTAGGAAAATCTAAAGGAAGCTTCCTATAATCTCAATGAAAGGAAATTTATAACAATTATTCACCTGCAATAATACGAATCGCCTCATACAGGTCCGTGCATCACCTCATACAAATCCCTAAATAATAAGGGACTTGTAAATATAGGATTCATGCGATAATACCAACCATGAAAAAAACAACAAACCACATAAATCATAATCAAATGCTTGTAACCAACAAGAGATCAATCTCTTGGCAACGTTAGTCGTAGGGACGACAAACTGCCGGTTGAAGAAGCCTGCTGCGTTGACGAAGTCTCCTGTGTTGACTCGGCCCATCTCACCATCGTTTTCATGTTATCCATGACCACTACTTCAGGAAGTGGAAGGGTTCCTTGTAACATCTGCACAATCACAAACATTTTAGGTCTTGCACAAGGATCTGCTTGAAGACATAGCTTGGCAGTCATCAGCATCCTATTTGCTTCTTCTTCCTTCACTGTATCTTTTGGCAAGCTGCTGTCGATCAATGTCTCCTCTCCTGCAATTTCGTACACAGATTTTCCCTTGGTCCTTTTTCCACTTAAGATTTCAATCAGTACCTTGCCAAAGCTGTAAACATCAGACTTATCTGTGAAACTGCCATCCATACTTTCCGGTGCAAGATAGCCAAAAGTGCCCATCATGTTTGCTGTAACGTCGAAACTCTGATTTCTGCTCATCAAACGAGATACTCCAAAATCACTGATTTTGGGTGTGAAACCTTCGTCCAGTAGAATGTTTTGGGGCTTCAAATCCAGGTGAATGACTTTTTTCTTTGCAGCCATCATGCAGATAAGCCATGCCTGTCGCCACCCAACAGCAATATTGAACCTAGTTTGCCAAGGAAGAGGCTCTGCAGCATCAAAGATCCATTTGTCTAAAGACCCATTCGCCACATACTCGTAAATTATCGCTCTGTGGGAGCCCTCTGCGCAAAAACCCAACAGCCGAACAAGGTGAAGATGGTGAATTTGGCTGAGAATTGATAATTCGGCGTAAAATTGTTTCATCTTGTGATTGGAATTCTCCAGCATTTTCACAGCAATTTCAGCCCCGTTTAGGAGGCCTTTATACACCGATCCAAATCCTCCACCACCGAGTTTCTCCTCAAACCCATGGGTAATTTCCTCAAGCTCCCTGTAAGAAAATCTTCTTACCATTAGTTCGGCTAGAGGGATATCCAGCTCTTCCTCCTCCTCATGTTTTCTTCTTTCCCTAACTTTACAGAAGATAAGAAGAGATGCAAGTGCTAAGAGGAGAACGCTTCCAACTGCAACTCCTATAAAGAGTAGTTTGTTGCTGGAACTTTTTCCCAACTTGAGGAAACAAGTTAAATTGCTTCCAGCACTTGTTTGAATTAGAGTATGCACCTCTTGTACAGGAAAGCAAGAATGCGGGGGTCGGAAGAAGACAGCACTGCAAGAGCAATTCTTGAGGCACAAGCGTTTGCATTCTTCCTCTGTTTCAACCTTATGTGGGATGCTGTAATTCTTAGCAAAATAATCAATGCCATCAAATCTGGTGAAGGAAGCGTCTGTATTGGGGCAACTGGCTTTGCCTTGCTTGGGCTGGCAACCGGAGCTGGAAGCCTGTCGATCCACCCTGTAGAAAGAACTTAAGCAGTCAACACAATCCCCTGATTCCCCTGATTTCCTATTGCATACCCATATGCCCCGCAAGAATTTGGCAGATCGCATTTATTATCAAAAAACCTAGAGATCTCCTTCCACGTTTTATCTGTATCTTGCCAACCATACAGAACAACATTGCCGTCAGGTTGTAACTTCAAGAATGTAGCATAATTAAGGTTCTCTGTGGTATAGCTGAAAACCTTTCTGGGGCTCGATTTGTTGGAGCACTCTGGGGTTCTAATTTCGTGAAAACTATTGACTGCAGACAAGTTGGATCTTAAATCTAGACTGGTAACTCCTCCCTTATTCCAACAAAGGGCAGCATAGACATGTGCTAAGGAAGAGTTTGCATTTGTAGCAGACTTCAAATTATCAACTCCAGAAGTGGTGAAAACCCAATAGGGAAGAGAATCAGAGGAGTTATAAAAGAGTGCAATACCTGCAGGCTCCATAACAAGGGAATAAGCTCCCTCGGATGAATTGGTATTAGAAACCCAGCTAACAAGTTTGCTTCCTCTTCTCAATACCTGAAAAAGTGCAAGAGTATCTGTTGGGTAATCCCAGCTAGCCCATTCCATAGTCTTATTATCATCTCTAAGCAGAACCATCCCTCCCTGTGAACGTATTTCCAAGTATTGAACTTGTTTGCCGGTAGAATTGGTGGTCCAAACAAGTCTTTTGTCTGCATCTCGAAGAGAGAGGTTTCCTCCTTCGTCAAAGAGCAGAGAGGCATTTTCCCTTACAGGATCATTGCGGTTAGCAGTCCACAACACCTGAGCAGGGCCGAAACTTTCTGTTTTATTTCTGTATGCAACAAGGGAGAGCATGTATGCATCGGATGTGAAGTTGACAAACCATAGCCCTATTAGCACAAAACTAGGACTATTTCGATTATTTCTGAATCCAGTAAATCTTCCAGTCAATCTCGGTCCTGTGCCCAAAGAATAGAGAGTGCCATTATTCACAACCTCCTTCCCAGTGCCATAGTAAGTGTGATTATATGTGTATGTAGAATTTTGTGCATGGGTAGGGAGGAGATTGCATAGGACTAGCAGAAGAAGAAGCAGCTCCATCTCTGCAGAGAGAGAATTCTGACTGGGGATGCAGAGGACCCTTCTTTTTTTTTGCCCTTGATCCGATAAACGAAAAGCAAATGTGAAAGAATAGACGCCTTGAAAATAAATAGAAAATTAAAGCAGATGGAGCCCACCGCACTCAATGACAATAAGGCATCAATGATGGATGTTATAGTAGCCTACCACACCCAATTAAGGAGAATAATAAGACATCCGACAGTACGTTATAGCCTACCACACCCAATTAAGGGCAACAACATGGCAACTGGGGAGCCCATTCCGTCTTCGGAATGGAAAACGGCACTCAAATTCTGCTCAACAGGTCATGAACAGGTAATCGGCTGCTAAATCCCTTCTCCCCAGTTGCCATGGGGTGGGGGGATGAAGTTGGGTCGCTGATTCCAGGACCCCATCCCGGCTGCCGCCGGTCGCAGGACCCCCTGGAATCAGCTTCCCAACTTCCATCCCCCCATACAGTAAGGCATCCAACACCCAATTAAGCGCAACAAAAAGGCATCCGACAGTAGTAGAAAGGTCACGACAAGTAGAAGAGACTAATTTCAAGTTGGAAAAACTACCAAACTACCCCTACGAGTTTGTGTAATTACCAAAATGCCTTTATGAGTTTTAAAATTACCAAAATGCCCCTACACACCTACTATACACAAGGGCATTTTGGTGATTTTGAAACTCATAAGGGTATTTTGGTAATTACACAAACTCATAGGGGTATTTTGGTAGTTATCTTTTTTAGTTTCCTCGCGATAAAGTCTTTAGGCGCTTCACAAAATTTTCGGTTAATTTAAAAAAATTTTGGTTAACATATAAGGATTTTTCCCAATAAAGTTATAGGATATTTTTATATGGTTGGTTAGAAATCCCCTTTTTTTAATAGTTCTCTAATTATATTGATGTATTCCTATGCGTAACGAATGCCAGGGCCAAGCCAAAGAAATAAAATTCAAAATTTTCTATTCCTTCCTTTCACCTAACAAGGATCCGATAATAGAAGTTTTGGCACCCGAGGCGTGCCTGGTCAACCGTAGATTCTTTTCTCTTTTTCTTGCTACTTCCTATGCCGGATTTTGCCATTGCGGGTCTACGATTGCCATATCAAAAATGTTTCGGATGATCAAATTAGTACTAGCGTGCATACCCATTTAGAAGATCTTTCGGACTGATTAATTGGCGGCATCCACGCTAATGCCTAATGTATTAGAAAACCGTGATGGGCCTTTTCTCAAAATGTTCTATACTGCAGCTTAGCTCCACATTACTTCAATCTAGGGATCCTATTACATTATCGAAATAATGCTTTGTTGCACCATGCCTTGTTTATATTCTTTTTGGTTGGAATTGATACAATGTTATTGCTCATTCTTTTCTTTTTTTCAAGGGGAACCATCGACATTTTTTTTCGTGGGGACGGACATTCGGCCAGTATCGCCTTTTGGCACCACCGCTTTTACAATTGTGGCGTAGATTCTTTCTCGTATTCTCTCTTGCAAAGGCGAAGGCATCTTGTATGGTCTTCCAACGAATAATGGTTCACAGGAGATCTGTAATTAGTACGCAGATGACACTTTCTTGTTCTTAATGGTCGATGAGCACAATTTGCAGATTTGTCATTTCCTTGTTGGACATTTTCTTTGGCTTCGTATCTTTGTGGGATGGCAAAGTGCACCGCCTTGTGGGCCCTAGACTCTCCAAAGGTCAGCTCTTCGGATTGCATCCATGGAAGGTTCTTCCTCATGGGAAGGCAACTAGACTTCGGCATTATAGCTTGGTATACACCTCTCATCCGAGATGCGGGATGTTATTGTTAAGGGGTTGGAAAGGCATTTGTTCCGTGGTCCCGCTAAGTTATCCATGGTCGGCCGCAGAATCGCGGCAAAGTCGGTTCGAGAGTAGTACACATGTCTATATGGCATCCATCTTGCTTGCACCACGCACAAAGATGCACCTCATTGTTCGTTACTCTCATGAAGTTTATCCGGGTGGCAATCGAAGGAGCTGATGTTAAAATTAGTTGGGCTAAGGCGCAATTATGCCTAAACTTTGTGGGGGTCGGGATGATTCACTTTCTTCTCCGAGCAAGGTGCTGATTTCTAAGTTCATATGGCGGATTCTAAATAATGCCGATAATTCCCCGTCTACGTCTCATTCACGAGTCTTTATAGATGTATATTTCCTTTGGCTCTCCATCCATTAAGCCACTCCTACAAATGGGCATGACGAAAAATACTATCTATCTACTATCTATCTATTTTCTCCATCCCAATGCCTCCCCTTTCCTCAAGGAGTTGCTAGTCGCTGGGAGATCAGGCGCACTTTGTTTCGGGCCCATCCTATGGTCTTCACACGGCATCCTACAGCCATTCCGGGTGGATCTCTTTGGGTGACGGCCAGCGGATTGTCCCCCGATCTCTTCTCGTCCATCCATTGACACAAATAGTCCTTGGGCGAAGCAAATGGGTGTGCTCACAAAAGATCTGCATGGTAAAATGAGACAAGATTGTTGGCGTGGAATGAGTTCGATTGAAGTTCCTTCTTTTTCGTTGGGATTGTGGCATTTGGGAAAAAGTAGCCGCTACTCTTCCTCCACATCTACAAGACATGGCCCCCTCGTCCGGGTGGTTCATGGCAAGTGTTAAGGAGGAGCACCGGTGCACTCAATGTATGTGGTCCCCGCCGTCCCGGCAGTTGCCTCCATCGCCAAAGTGGCCTTTAGTTATTCCCCGAGCCTCATCAAAAAGCAATCGGTGATGGGTATGGGGTAAATTGCTCCATCTTAAGCTATCTATCTTATGGTGGCGGATCATTCATAGATATGTACCGCGGGTAAACACCGTTGTTCATAGATTTCGGCCCGAAGTCTCTATGATCGCCCTCTTTGCATGCAGAGGAATGAGACAATTGAGCATCGCTTTTTTCTTGTGTCACCATGTTCAACTTGCATGGCAAAGGCTTTTGAGTCTTTTCCATTGTGACTTGAATAGTCACAGGTCCTTATTGGTCTTGTCTATCCTAGTTCTTGGGACAAGTTGGCGAGAGGGCTTTCCACGTAGCATCCGCTTGGATCATCCAAGTCCATCCGGAAGAGAGAAATCTCCTCATCAAAGGATGACGCCAAGAGTGTCATTTGGAAGTGACATCTTTGGATTCAGACTTACTCATAACAAACAGTTGTGCTCGTGGTGATATGTATTCTCTTCTTTTCTGTGTTATGTATGTGGTGGGTAGTGTTGCTCTAGTGGATACACACTCACCCCAACATTTGGTCCACAGCTGAAAACAACAGTAAAAACAAAATACGGATTGTTTTTTTGAAGATTTGAAAAACACCTACACGTAGTTATATGGAGGTGTGGTTTTTCAAGGATATACTGTAGTTTTTCTTAGGGAGCGTAGTTTTTTTTTTTAAGAACATGTGGTTTCTTTTAGGAGGTGTAGGTTTTTTTAAGGATGTGTTGTTTTTCTCGAAGCGTATGGTTTTTGAAGGGATGTCTTTTTTTTTAAGGTGGTGTTTTTTAAGGAGTATTTTTTTTTTAGGTGTGGTTTTTTATGGTTTTGTAAGAATCCATGTATGACCAAGTTGTCCACATGCCATTACTGCCACAAAATTACATAAAAAGATAAAAAGAGTCATGGTATATGCTTGGATGCACTTATTAGCATTTGACTTCATACATGTGTGTGTGTGAGCTTGTAGAGCTGAACTTGAAGATAGCCATCACTTGACAATTTGTAGAAGACATTGATGGCGAAGAAGCAAAGGTGGACACTGGTTTGACATCATATAGGCATTTCTTGAAGGACTAAAACATGCCACACCCAATGTAATGCCAATGGGCTCCAACATGCCAAGGTGGCTCAAACATGTCACGTGGGCTTCAATATGCCACCTAGGCTCCAACATGCGAAGGTGACTCAAACATGCCACGAGCTCCAACATGCCACCTAAACTCCAACATGCCAAGGTGGCTCAAACATGCCAATGGGCTCAAACATGCCACCTTGGCTCCAACATGCCACCTAGGCTCAAACATGCCAAGGTAGCTCAAACATGCCATGCGGGGCTCCAACATGCCACCTAGGGCTCCAACAAGCCAAGGTGGCTCACAACATATGCCACCTAGGTTCCAACATGCAAAGGTGGCTCAAATGTGCCACATAGGCTCTAACATGCCACCTAGGCTCAAACATGACAAGGTGGTTCAAACATGCCAAGGTGGCTCAAACATGCCACCTTGAGGGCTCCAACATGCCACATAGACTCAAACATGCCAAGGTGCCATGAGGACTCCAACATGCCAAGGTGGTTGAAACATGCCAAGGTAGCCCAAACATGCCACGGGGGCTCCAACATGCCACCTAGGCTCCAACATGCCATCTAGATTCAAACATACCAAGGTGGCTCAAACATGCCATCGCGGGCTAACGTGCCACCTAGGGCTCAAACATGCCATTTAGGCTCCAACATGCGACCTAGTCTCAAACATGCCAAGATGGCTCCTGGATATGCCACGTGTGCTCCAACATGCCACCTAGGCTCCAACATGCCAAGGTGGCTCAAACATGCCAAGGTGCTCGACATGCCAAGGTGGCTCAAACATGCCAAGGTCACTCAAACATGCCACCTAGGCCACCTAGGCTCAAACATGTCAAGGTGGCTCAAACATGCCAAGGTCACTCAAACATGCCACCTAGGCTACCTAGGGCTTTAAACATGCCAAGGTGGCTCAAACATGCCACCCAGGCTTAAACATGCCGAGATGGTTCAAACATGCCAAGGTGCCTCAAACATGCCATGCGCTCCAAGGCCACCTAGGGCTTCAACATGCCGTGGTGGCTCAAACATGCCAAGGTGGCCCAAACATGGCACCATGGGCCCCAATATGCCACCTAGACTCCAAGATGCCAAGGTGGCTCAAACATGCCACCTCGGCTCCAACATGCCACCTAGACTCAAACATGCCAAGGTGGCTCAAACATGCCATGCGGCCCAACATGCCACCTAGGCTCAATCATGCCACTTAGGCTCCAACATGCCACCTAGGCTCAAACATGCCAAGGTGGCTCAAACATGCCATGTGTGCTCCAACATGCCAAGGTGGCTCAAACATGCCAAGGTGGCTCAAATGCCAAGGTGCTCAAACATGTTGTCTAGGCTCAAACATGCCACCTAGGCTCAAACATGCCACCTAGGCTCCAACATGCCACCTAGGCTTAAACATGCCAAGGTGGTTCAAACATGCCAAGGTGGCTCAAACATGCTATCTTGGCCCCAAGGCCACCTAGTCTTCAACATGCCAAGGTGGCTCAAACATGGCACCGGGCTCAAACATGCCACCTAGGCTCGGTGATACCAAGGTGGCTCAAACATGCCACCTGCCCAACATGACACCTAGGCTCAAACATGCCAGGTGGCTCAAACATGCCATGTGTGCACCAACATGCCACCTAGGCTCCAACATGCCAAGGTGGCTCAAACCTGCCACATAGGCACCAAGGTGGCATGTTGGAGCCCATGTGGCATTGTTGAGCCACCTTGGTATGTTGGACCCTACGCGGCATGTTTAAGCCACCTTGGCATGTTAAAGCCTAGGTAGCATGTTTGAGCCACCTTGCATGTTGGAGCCTAGATTGCATGTTTGAGCATATAGAGAACCGTGTAAGCTGGGGTAAATGTTACTAAAATCAATGGGTGCCTATAATTGCCAGATAAGTTTATAAAAACTTTAAAGATGTTGGTCATGGTTGTGTCATAAAGAACCTTCTACGGTATTGGTCATGGTTAATGACACATCATAGGGTAAATATACAATCCAAATTGATTAGAGTTAGGCTCAAATCCATTTCTAGATCTGTTGGGAAGAACTAGCAGGTGTTGGCAATAAATTAGGGCTTCTCTACCGTAGTCTACATTCCATTGCACCTCCGGTAGTTTGTAAATCTAGGCTTTGTTTATTCAAGCTGGCAAATTTCTGTGAAACTCCCGGACAAGATCCCTCGGCTGTAATTATTGTGATATCTCACGTCATGTCGGAGACTTCCACCCATGCTTCAGACTGCAATGGAATACCAATAATGGTGTTAGTTAGTTACTTGTGGCTCCCTGATTTGTACCTGTAGCAACTGATGGCGTAGTGGAAGCTAGGCCATAGTTGATGTCATTGACGACAAATACTTTCACAATGTTTATTGGACATTTTAAATTTCCAATATTGTCTGAAGGTGTAATATTGTTAGAATCATAGGTTCATCACATATTATCTGAGTTAAAGATATTGCTACAAGATATCCCAAGTGCACAAGCAAATTTAATCCATGAGGTTACAGCTTGAGTGTCTAAGGAAATTCAAGCTCGCTGAGGTTACCTTGACAAAGTATTAAGCCTTAGTGCTTATGCAAAGACGAATGACCCAATAGTCCTAGGTTGTTCAAACTTAAGAGTTGAAGATATCTTAACCATTAAATTAAGGGTTAACAGCTTTAATGGTCCAAATTTGTCCCGGCGCGAGTGTGGGATATAGTTGCTATTCTAAACGAAGCCTAAGAAGGCAAAAACATGGAGGCAACACCATTTGAATGGCTCCATCCAGATAACAACCAAAACCGACAAAAAAATCGCCGAGGAATCACCCGTATAAATGTACATAGAATTCACATAATAGGCTAAGGAGCTTTTATATCCGACCAAGATGGATGGCCTACTACATTGAATTGGCCAAGCAAGCAAAGGAACAAGGTAAAGATCTTGGCTTTCAAGATATGCAACTTGGTAGTCTGTTCATGTTGAATCTGGTGGTGCTTAACTTAGGCTTCCTAGTTGTATCTGATGGTCCTTAACTTAAGCTTCCTAGTTGTATATGTGACTTTATTGTTGCTTTAGGTAGACTCAGGTGAAAATTTTGAAGCCTAATATTGTCAAAGAAAAGATATCTGGTTTAGATTACGTCTGTCTCTCTTGGCTTGAGCTCATATGCATTGCACATGTTCACTATATGCATGTGTGTCAAATGCCTTAAACCTTAACATGTATATTGCTGCAGCCTTCTTAGAGCCTAATTATTTTGGAGTAATCTCATTCAGTATCATATTTGCACTTGCTATTAATTCACTAGGTATTTGAAATCTTTTTGACATGTTTTGTGTCTTTTCGATATTGTAAATACCAAAATTTTAACTTTACATGTTTCCCTTTTGTCAATGTAGGGGGAACAAGCATCCATTTATTCATTTAGTAGAGTCAGTAAATGAAGTTTTGCTTAAAATTGTAAGGGGCCATCTTTATTGTTACTTGAATGGTAGATATGAAGTGTAGTAACAATAATACTTTGTGACATATTTTTGCGCTTATTATTTTGGCTCATGTTGAGTTGCATCATTGATGACCAAGCACAATATTAAAAGCATGTGACATACGATTTATCAAAATCACTTGGATTGTATATGGTAACCTGTCTTTGAGTGGTTCACGATTCATTCTTTTATCACATTACCAAAGTGGTAGTATTTGTATTAGCGGAGAAACATCGTTAAGGCATTGAGGTAAGATGTGCAAATGCACCGCCATTCCAAAGCCCCCGTCCAATTTCTTGAAATATTGCATGACCTTTCTCATCATGCAGTCTTTGCTACAATGCCAGTTGCAATGCAATGTCGCGAGAGACTCGTGGGGGTTTGGGCCTCTAGTGTCAGCTTCTAGTGCTGCTACAATGCCGTTGCAATGCAATGTGCGACTTCGTGGATGTGATCGAGCATTGTGCGCTTTATAATTCCCTTTGAACAAATATCACCGTGGATGGCACGACCTTATATGAAGCAATGTCTATCTTATATATATGTCAGGTATAACATGCATGCCTAATTGTATTCCTTAAAGATTCTTTTCCTTTAAAATTGTTGGGCGTGCAGGCACATGGTTTCAGCCTTCCCATCAGCAAACTATTTGTTCTAGCATCTATAGCAACCTTGACAGCAATTGGATCTGCACCAATACCAAATGCTAGGCTGGTCACAATGGTCACGGCAATGCAAGTAGAATTGCACCTTCATGTATTGCGGATTCCAGAGAAATTCATTTATTTTGTCTACAGTGCATCGGCTACCCACAATTCATTGGGGATGTGTCAATTCAGACGCCTGGATTGGTTCTTGAGTCGGTGGACATCACCAACATTTGGGGTGACTCTTGTGCATGCATAATAGTTAATGCATGGGCTAAATCCTTGGGTAGCAGAAACGTTCTTTCAGTCTCTAAAAGTGTTCCAGCATTAGAAGCTCCCCTGTACTTAGCTTGATAGGAGGATATAATTTTTTCTTTCTTTAATGTAGGAAATAGATATTCAACTGCTTATGGACGATCCTTCAATAGAAGACTAAGGACTATCGACGACATGATTATGTCATTAAGATCCCGGATTATAAAGGGAATAGCACTCACACATTCGGCTATTTAAAAATCCTAGTGTTAAATGCAAGTCGGTCAAAAGATTATATAAATGCCAAAATATTGTTGTATCATAGTTATTATTGAATACATTCTTTTCGATCACATTATGGCAGCATTTAATCTTTATTCACAAGCAAATTTCCTTTTCGAACTTAGTGCAGCCCGATTTTTAATATTCAGCTCTTTCAACAAATACCTAATAGAAGAGCTTTTAATTCAATCTTAGCTTGCATCGATGAAGGCATTTTTAGGAAGGTCTGAACCATCAAATTTATGAGCCCTTTGAAAGCTTTGAAACCTTCCTAATGGTAATGCAATCGTGGATATGTATGAAATGTGGGTCACTAGAAATGGCACGTGAACTTTTTGACGTGCCTCAACTTCGACTACCTTTATAGACTTCATTGACAAAGGATTATGGCTCTATCTTTTAAGATATTTTTTCAAGTCATCCTTTATACCTGTGAAATTAGACATTGCTTTCTATGAAAAGAAGATTTGCAGTGGTCAGATTGCTCGAAGAAAGTGCACTATATTTGTTGATCGTTTAAGGGAAAAAAATTATTATGGTCCACAACATCTTATATCAAACAATTCAATCTACGGTGCTTTACAACATGGAATGGACTCTTGATGTGTAGAGCGTAAATATGGTAAAATCTAGTGCTGCTCTTCTGTTTATAATTCGTATTTCATTTTATTCTCGCATATGTCATTAGCCACGCCCAACGAAATGACAGATAGCTTGCAATTAGATTTGTAAAAAGAACTTTACAAGTGTAATTACTCATGCACAAATACCATTATTTGAAGAAGCAAGACAATTATTTGTGTAACGTGATTAACAATATGAATAATGTGTGCATATCTCTTTAAATCAGAATGTCGACTTGATTGTGTTATGCAAATAAACGATTTAGCATACACAATAGTCTTTCAATAGCTTAGAGTTTGGACTTTTAAATGCAAATAAAACCACTAAGAGAAGTCGTTGCCCATAATTATTTGTTTTGTGCAAATTTATTGGTGTACCCTTACACACAAGTTTCTAGCATTGATGATTTTGTTTCTAGCGTTGTGATATGCAGCCTGGTCTGACCACATGTGAAATTCTCGAGACTTGTTAAGGATATTTTTCTAGTCACACCATTGTATTATGGCTAGGCTGAATCGTTAGATTCACTCAAGTATGCTCAGATTCAATACCTATCGGAATACTAGCAGTACTAGGAAGAACTACATGCATGTATTTTGTATCGATTTTCATGTTTGGGGTAGTGGCAACAAGGGATACATTATTGGCAGGATAAATTGGGCTTCAAAATTATTCCCGTGCAATTCCCCGAATATGAATTAGCATTTCCATAATAAAACTATTTTGAGGATATGTGTTCAAAGAAAATTGTTTCAGTTTCAAGTGGTCTTTGCTCACTGATTGTTATAAAACGTGGACGATCTAAGAAATAAGGTAAATAAATATATCTCAAGTTATACTTATGTTGTTTGTTAGATGCATGCAAATTCGTAAAACTAAAACTATTGTCTGAACATTCAGTGCTATTTGTAGGGCGTTGGTATATGTCATATGTGAACAATAGGATTACATAAGGAGTAAAGTAAAAGTCTATGATGCTTAAAGTTCCAGTGGTAGAAGATCATACCTGCTGACATAATATCTATTCGTGGATTATGAAATCTTCTCTTTGGGCTTCGCATCAACAGACATTTCTGAATGCAAAAGGCTTATGTGAAACACATTTATGGAGAATTATCTAATAGTCTCACACAAATACAGGAGATAAAAGTTTGCATTTTTTTTTGTCATGTTTTGGATGACAACTCAATAGTAGCCATTATAAAATGGCATGCTAAAATAAAAATGTATGCAATCATGTATGTCCATTTGCAAATGCAAGACATGGGTGGCTACAGTCTTTCTTATTTTTTATGGTTTAGATGTTGTTGCCATTGCCATCTACGAGGAGGGTGCCAATTTTTTGAGAATTTGGGAGTCAAATAGTAAATAGAATAGAATAGAATAGTTTTTTTAACGTCCACGGAGACCAATAGGTCATGGGACCCATACAATGGGCTAGTACAATCATTACTACTAGGATTAAAAACCCACGGCTCGAAAGGTTTTCAAGGGAAAAACCTTTGCGGAATGATGATACTAGACAAACCGGAGATAATGACTCATGAGGGCTCGCACGCCGATGTTTATCTAGAACCTCAAGTATGTATAATGTCAAGTCATGCAATGATGGTGCTCTAAGAAGTTGTGGAAGCGTGGAATGGAATGCTAAGGTCAAAAATGATTCCGGACTATCTCAAAAGCGGGGCAACCTCGAAGAGTATGGCTTTCATCTTCAATAACTCAGAATCGGGTAAAGGCACATAGTCCCGCTTCCGCAAGCAATGCGCGGGCTAGCTCCCATCTACCGTCTCAATCCGTGAAATGTGGGACCCTGCGTGCGAATTGATGCAATAGCTACAAGCTTGTTCCCTCGACAATGAAGCAAGCAAATAAGCTTGGGGCCCTGCCAAGGTGGGATTTATGTGTGCATGATAATGACCCGTTCACTTGGGCCAAAGTAATCAAGGTCCCATATCTTTTGAGAAAAAAACGACCATTGAGATATTGTTGCAAAAGCTCGGATCCGAACCGGCAAGCATCGAGGCTCGCTGTAATTTGCCGCGAATCCGGGCAAAACCATGTAGTGCAATGCTCTTTCCAACATCGTTTCAAACGCCGAGGA
Source organism: Isoetes taiwanensis (assembly GCA_021234155.1). Taxonomy (NCBI): domain Eukaryota; kingdom Viridiplantae; phylum Streptophyta; class Lycopodiopsida; order Isoetales; family Isoetaceae; genus Isoetes; species Isoetes taiwanensis. The sequence goes on along the minus strand of JAJEKV010000315.1, from coordinate 237,255 downwards.
GATTCAGCCATGGCAAGTGCAAAAACAGGATGCCTAACATCATTCATGTGGTGCACCTTGCAGATATAGTGGAGATGACGCTTCATGGCGAGAATGTTGAAGAGGCCAAAACCTGCCTCTTGTAAAAGAATAGCATAGGGCACCGTTGTTTTAACTCCAAGGTCAAAGTGAGAAAGGACTTTGCACCCGCTCCAAGCTCTCCCAAGCACTAGCACTAATGGCAGGCCCCCACACTTCAGAACCATACAGTAAAACAGGCTCTACCAAAGCCCGAAACAAGTGGGCTTTCCGTGGTCAATCATGAATTTCTGCGCGAAAACAATTGTAAAGAATAATGCCACTACACTAAAAAACATTTAGGGATGTTCAATGTTTACACCAATATGTAAGGAAGTTGTAAGAAATACCTAGACCGTGGAATTTATCTTCTTTATGTTATCACAAATGCAAAGTTTGCCATGTGGTATGCACCCTCCTTTAAAGTATCAAAAAATGATCTCTTGGAATGTTAGGGGGATCTTGTGCGAATCTAGTTGCATCCTTCACACTTGGTGTGTTTTGCATAAAATGTTAGGAGGAATGGTGCAATGGCTCATAATTGATTTATCAACCAAACAAAGCATATTGAAAACTTGGCATCAGAATGCAAGTTTTGTTGTTTCTTTATAAGTACAAGCTTTTGATGCATGTGAAATATGACATTAGGCTTAAGCATAAGCATAAGGAAAACATGGCACCGTAACGCAATACAAGCATAAGCTTTCATCGCATGCGAAATTTTGGAATTAGCATGACCCTTGCTCTTACATCGCTATAACTTATGCCTCGCAACACAAATCAAGGGTGATAAAAACTGCATAAACATTTTATTCACAAATTAACTTATGCCCACAAATGTAAGTCGAGGGGTGGTAAAAATCTTCATAAACGTTTTAATCACAAATTAACAATTGATTTTGTAATGCAAACATGCAAGAACCTTATGTCTATGGTGTGCTTTGTAGTGGATCTAGGGTTTCTTTAAGGAATCTTGGTATAATCTTAAGAGATTCCCCTGGTAATCTTAAGGGCTTCTTTAAGGAAACTTGGGTAATCTTATTAGGTTCCTAGAAAAACTCGAGAGAATCTTATAGTCTCTAGAGTATTGATAGTTTTAATGAAATGTTGGTCACATGCTTGAGATTGTTTGTCAACATTGCATCTTAAATATCTTTGACCACATAAGCTTTTTTTTATTATTCAAGTTCCACTGACTAGAGAGCATGGCCAGCCCCTCGATAGTCGTTCACCCTCCATGACTTTGAGGTATATTTTCTTTATCCAAATCGGAGCCCATACTTTTTTACCTTTAATTTCATCCCAAATGTTTACATTTCTCAAGTCCTCCAATTTATTAAGGTCAGCCTTATGCCATTGCATGTACTTCTAATGTGTTGCAAGGCTAAGCATCCAACTTCCTATGCTAGATCGGGTGCCAAAAGAAGTCATCTTTTGCTTCTAGCACTAAGCATAGAGGGCCTCAAGCAAAGGGAAGCTTGGTTTCGTGCTTCTAACATCCTTCTTAATGTGAATGAACATCACATAACTAAAATACATGGTAGCCTTCACTTGCGGTCAGCCTCGATTGGTTAGAAATCTGTTTCGTGTGAGATTGACTAGCTAGCGCTGTCGCTTCATGTATCCTTGGTGCTTGGCCGCTTTTGCGGCAAAGCAAATTGCATCTGGCGTGGCTTGGTTGGTGTGGCTGATTTGGAATCGGGGTTTATGGATCTTCGAGGGATTCAAGAATGACGCAGCCTCTCTGATTCCTACTCGTACAAGCTATTTCAAAGCTTTCTGTGTTCCCCGGATTAGTAGAGCGGAAGTTTGCCATTTAGGCGGACTTCTTGGTGTTGTAGATGGTGATGGTCGGTTTGTATGCAAGTAGAGTTGCAGCTTTTCCGTGGAGTTTGTTGTGGAGTGTCGAGGTATCATTTGCCTCTTTGGGGCAGTTCTCCTTCCTCCTCACTTGCTTTGTAACATTACCATTTTTTTTAATATATTGATGACACGTTCTTCAAAAAAAAAAATCTATATGAACTAAAAAACTCTTAAAAAACAAAAAGCCACAACCTCAAGTAATGCCCGGTGCAAATGAAACGATGGAAAACATAAACAAGAGCCTCAAGTACTCATTTAATGGATTTCAATAATCCTATAGGTGTTATTGAACAACATTGCAGGTGGAATTGCATTCATTGCCATCAACCATTATTAGTTTGGAAATTTGATTGATACTTGATGCGGCACATGCATCATATGAGAATCTTTACAGGGAACCCCCGACGTAATCTTGGAAAACTGGGGAATCTTCATAGAATCTAAGGAAATCTAGGAGAATCTTGGGATAATCTCCGTGGAGTCTTGGGGAATCTCAAGAGAATCTTAGAGAATCTTAGAGAATCTTAGAGAAACTTTGACAATCTAGGAAAATCTAAAGGAAGCTTCCTATAATCTCAATGAAAGGAAATTTATAACAATTATTCACCTATGTGCAATACGTAATCGGTCCCCATACAAATCCATGTCGGTCTCATACAAAATCCCTAAATAATAAGGGACTTGTAAATATAGGATTCATGCGATAATACCAACCATGAAAAACAACAAACCACATAAATCATAATCAAATGCTTGTAACCAACAAGAGATCAATCTTTGGCAAACGTTAGTCGTAGGACGACAAACGCGGGCTGAAGAAGCCCCACCAAGTTGGACGAAGTCTCCCAGTGTTGACTCGCCCATCTCACCATCGTTTTCATGTTATCCATGACCACTACTTCAGAAGTGGAAGGGTTCCTTGTAACATCTGACAATCACAAACATTTTAGGTCTTGCACAAGGATCCGCTTGAAGACATAGCTTGGCAACATCAGCATCCTATTTGCTTCTTCTTCCTTCATCAGATCTTTTGGCAAGGCTGGCATTGCCGATCAATGTCTCCTCTCCCGCAATTTCGCATACGATTTTCCCTTGGTCCTTTTTCCACTTAAGATTTCAATCGGCATTACCTTGCCAAAGTTGTAAACATCAGACTTATCTCGTGAAACTCCGCCATCCAAACTTTCGGTGCAAGATACCCAAAAGTGCCCATCATGTTTGCCGAAGCGTCCGAAACTTCGATTTCTGCTCATCAAACGAGATACTCCAAAATCAATTGATTTTGGGTGTGAAACCTTCGCCCAATAGAATGTTTTGGGGCTTCAAATCCGTGTGAATGACTTTTTCTTTGCAGCCATCATGCAGATAAGCCATGCCCGTAAGCCACTCCAACAAAGAATATTGAACCTAGTTTGCCAAGGAAGAGGCTCTCACAAAGATCAAAGATCCATTTGTCTAAAGACCCATTCGCCACATACTGTAAATTATCGCCTGTGGGGAGCCCTCTCAAGAAAAAAACCCAACAGCCTAACAAGGTGAAGATGGTGAATTTGGCTGAGAATTGATAATTCTACAGAAAATTGTTTCATCTTGTGATTGGAATTCTCCAAAGATTTTCACAAAGAATTTCAGCCCCGCTTAGGGAGGCCTTTATACACCGATCCAAATCCTCCACCACCGAAGTTTCTCCTCAAACCCATGGGTAATTTCCTCAAGCTCCTCAGAAGAAAATCTTCTTACCATTAGTTCGCTAGAGGGATATCCAGCTCTTCCTCCTCCTCATGTTTTCTTCTTTCCCTAACTTTACGTAAGATAAGAAGAGATGCAAGTGCTAAGAGGAGAACGCCTCAACCCAACTCCTATAAAGAGTAGTTTGTTGTCGGAACTTTTCCCAACTTGAGGAAACAAGTTAAATTGCTTCCAAAGACTTGTTTGAATTAGAGTATGCACCTCTTTGCACAGAAAGCAAGAATGCGGGGTCGAAGAAGACAAAGATCGCAAGAGCAATTCTTGAGGCACAAGCGCTTGCATTCTTCCTCTGTTTCAACCTTATGTGGGATGCTGTAATTTTAGCAAAATAATCAATGCCATCAAATCGGTGAAGGAAGCGTCCAGATTGGGGCAACCGGGTTTTGCCTTGCTTGGTGGCAAACCGGAGTCGGAAGCCCGGTCGATCCACCACAGTAGAAAGAACTTAAGCAACAACACAATCCCCGATTCCCCGATTTCCTATTGCATACCCATATGTTAGAAATATGTAAATATGATCATATAGATCAAGATAGCCGACATGGCAAGAGCCATGTGGCCACGCCGATGTGGCAGTCCTAGTCATGCAGAGAGTCGTGTCTTTTAGGTGAATAGACATGTCCATCCACTATATTTGTACATGCTACGTTGGGGTTGTTCCCAATCTAATCCAATCTACCACAAAGATTCTATATTTTATCATGGTATCGAGCCAAAGTGCTCTTAGATCCTGACCCGTGAAGAAGCGATTAGAGAAAGCAAAATGAATGAAGATGTAGGAGAACCGCCTCCAATTGCTGAATCAAGGATGAGATATTTCCAAACCATCTCAAAGAAAGATTGAGCAAATTTGTCAAGCCATCTTGATACTATTTTTATGGAGGTATGGGTTTACTCATCGTTGAAGCATTTAATTCCTTAAGAGAGAAATGCAAGAAGGGTAATAACAAATCGGACTCTTGCTACCGCAAAGTCAAAATTTCGTGATTCACCAGTATTGGAAATGATTCTCGTGATGAATTAATCATCTTGAAGTATGTAGCCGATCATGGATTCTGTCTATCCAAAATTAGACATGAAAGATTCATAACCAAAGCAAAAGAAGAAACGTGGCTCTTGGCCAAACAGAGGCCAATGACGTAAGTAGACAAATCGCTTTTTACCAAACCCAACCGAGATTTGATATGATTCCGGAGGGATGCCTCCTGAGGCTGCCGTAAATGCAGAATGGGGTAAAACTCTTGCACCCGCATTGTAAATACGTAAGAGCAAGATCAAGGAAAGAGACGAATTTCAAAAGCAATTTCGTATACAAATAATGAGTTGGGCAACGATGGGATTGAGGCCATTGGTAATGATGGAGTTCATGCCACTAGAAGACATTCGGAAGAGGATGAAGGTATTCTTGTTCAAAAAGATGCAATCCAAGAACCAAATCTTAAATATCTCCCTATTTGCAACAAAGGGATTGAAGCATAAAATTATATTTGGGGCTAGTGAAGAGGTCAAGATCTTTATTTAAAAAGTGGCGCACTATTAATTCCCCTATTTGCTTGAAGAATATGGCATCTGGCTAGAGGGCAGTGGCAAATTAGATGCCCGGATTTAAAAAGAACTCATTTTATGGCAAATAAAGGAAATGCATTTGGGCCATTCCATTATGAAGATTCCAAGAACGATTAGAAGCTGCATGAAGAGATTTCAGATCCTTATAAAGTAATTATGAAGAGCCAAGAACAAGAAGCAGCAGTTGGAGATAACCCTGCTGGGTTTACGATTGAAGAGCCCAAATTTCTTGTTGCAGATAAAGAACTGTGGTATTATGAAGATTGCAGCAATGAGAATTATGCAAAGCATATGGAACTAAGCCCACTAGCAAAACAAAGGCAAAAGGAGGATATTGGAGATGTACTGGATCTATTTGGAGATGATCCTGAGATAATGCATGCCCTAATTCAAGATAATGGAGCAGCAGCTGTATTGGATGAAATCTTGTTTAAAGCCAATCCATCTGATGAACATCTGGAGAACAGAAGCACGCCGCTGCCCATGCCTCGACAGCCCCACACTGTCCCCACGCTGCATCCACTCGGGCATCTGCTGGCCGAAAATCCTAATGGGTCATTTCTAGATCTTGAAAAAGCAGATTGGACACATGAATCTAAGTCACAACAAGAACCAAGAGCAGAGATGCGGGAAGACCTCTGTCATGACTCCAGACGAAGCTTAGGCATCCTCGTTGAAGGCAAACCGAAGATCTGGCAGGGTTTCACGGCCGGATATGGAGGGACGCAAACGCAGCCGTTCTTAACTGGCCGTGAGGGAAAACCTAACCAGGTTTTATTAGTTCTTCGAAATAATGATAATAATGATGTGAAAAATTACAAGGATAAAATATTTGTTCGAAGCATAGGAAATTCAGTTCACGATGAAGGCCCATGTTTATTGGGAAAAATACTATAAAGAAAATATGTGAAGTATTCTCTAGAGAGTCATTTAGACGTCCTATAAATGAGGTCCCATGTAATGGTTAAGCATAATGGATGCTTGATCAAGGGGGAGTAAATGCCTACTATATGTGATCAAGGCATCCTTAAGTCTAGAGTTTTTGTCTAGAGGAAATTTTATAGTTTTTCTATTAAGGGGGAGAGAGAGTTCATACTTAGAATTTTCTAATCCTTCTTGATCTATTGATCAAGGGGGAGTGTTAGAAATATGTAAATATGATCATATAGATCAAGATAGCTGACATGGCAAGAGCCATGTGGCCACGCTGATGTGGCAGTCCTAGTCATGCAGAGAGTCGTGTCTTTAGGTGAATAGACATGTCCATCCACTATATTTGTACATGCTACGTTGGGGGCTGTTCCCAATCTAATCCAATCTACCACAGCAAGAATTTGGCAGATCGCATTTATTATCAAAAACCTAGAGATCTCCTTCCACGTTTTATACAGATCTTGCCAACCATACGAACAACATTGCCGTCGAGTTGTAACTTCAAGAATGTAGCATAATTAAGGTTCTACGTGGTATAGCTGAAAACCTTTACGGGGCTCGATTTGTTGGAGCACTCACGGGGTTCTAATTTAAAAAAAAAACTATTATTTGACCAGACAAGTTGGATCTTAAATCTAGACCGTAACTCCTCCCTTATTCCAACAAAGGGCAGCATAGACATGTGCTAAGGAAGAGTTTGCATTTGTAGCGCACTTCAAATTATCAACTCGTAAGTGGTGAAACCCAATAGGGAAGAGAATCGGAGGAGTTATAAAAGAGTGCAATACCCGCCAGGGCTCCATAACAAGGGAATAAGCTCCCTCGGATGAATTGGTACTAGAAACCCAGCCTAACAAGTCTGCTTCCTCTTCTCAATACCTGAAAAAGTGCAAGAGTATCCATTGGGTAATCCCAGCTAGCCCATTCCATAGTCTTATTATCATCTCTAAAGCAGAACCATCCCTCCCCCGGTGGAACGTATTTCCAAGTATTGAACTTGTTTGCCGGTAGAATTGGTGGTCCAAACAAGTCTTTTGTCCGCATCTCGAAGAGAGGTTTCCTCCTTCGTCCAAAGAGCAGAGAGGCATTTTCCCCTTACAGGGATCATTGCGGTTAGCGGTCCACAACACCGAAAGGGCGAAACTTTACGCTTTTATTTACAGATGCAACAAGGAGAGCATGTATGCATCGGATGTGAAGTTGACAAACCATAGCCCTATTAGCACAAAACTAGGACTATTTCGATTATTTACGAATCCAATAAAATCTTCCACAAAATCTAGGTCCTGTGCCCAAAGAATAGAGAGTGCCATTATTCACAACCTCCTTCCCATTGCCATAGTAAGTGTGATTATATGTGTATGTAGAATTTTTGTGCATGGGTAGGGAGGAGATTGCATAGGACTAGCGAAGAAGAAGCAGCTCCATCTCCTGGAGAGAGAATTACATTTGGGGGATGCAGAGGACCCTTCTTTTTTTTTTTTTTTTTTGCCCTTGATCCGATAAACGAAAAGCAAATGTGAAAGAATAGGCGCCTTGAAAATAAATAGAAAATTAAAGCGGATGGAGCCCACCGCACTCAATGACAATAAGGCATCAATGATGGATGTTATAGTAGCCTACCACCCAATTAAGGAGAATAATAAGACATCCGACAAACGTTATAGCCTACCACACCCAATTAAGGGCAACAACATGGCAAGCGGGGAGCCCATTCCGTCTTCTAATGGAAAACGGCACTCAAATTACGCTCAACAAGGTCATGAAACAGTAATCGGTGCTAAATCCCTTCTCCCCGGTTGCCATGGGGTGGGGGGATGAAGTTGGGTCGCTGATTCGGGACCCCATCCCGGTACTGCCGCCCGGTCGGGACCACAGAATCAGCTTCCCAACTTCCATCCCCCATCTGATAAAGCATCCAACACCCAATTAAAGCGCAACAAAAAGGCATCCGACAGTAGTAGAAAGGTCACGACAAGTAGAAGAGACTAATTTCAAGTTGGAAAAACTACCAAACTACCCCTCTACGAGGTTTGTGTAATTACCAAAATGCCTTTATGAGTTTTAAAATTACCAAAATGCCCCTACACACCTACTATACACAAGGGCATTTTGGTGATTTTGAAAACTCATAAAAGTATTTTGGTAATTACAAAACTCATAGAAATATTTTGGTAGTTATCTTTAGTTTCCTCGCGATAAAGTCTTTAGGCGCTTCACAAAATTTTTGGTTAATTTAAAAATTTTTTGGTTAACATATAAGTTTTTTTCCAATAAAGTTATAGGATATTTTTATATGGTTGGTTAGAAATCCCTTTTTTAATAGTTCTCTAATTATATTGATGTATTCCTATATGTAATCAATGCGGGGCCAAGCCAAAATAAAATTCAAAATTTTCTATTCCTTCCTTTCACCTAACAAGGATCTGATAATAGAAGTTTGGCACCCAGAGCAGGTCGGTCAACCAGAGATTCTTTTCTCGCCCTTTCTTGCTACTTCCTATGCCGGATTTTGCCATTGCGGGTCTACGATTGCCATATCAAAAATGTTTCGGATGATCAAATTAGTACTAGCGTGCATACCCATTTAGAAGATCTTTCGGACCTGTACTAATTGGCGGCATCCACGCAGTCGTCTAATGTATTAGAAAACTGTGATGGGCCTTTTCTCAAAATGTTCTATACTGCAGTTAGCTCCACATTACTTCAATCTAGGGATCATATTACATTATCGAAATAATGCTTTGTTGCACCATGCCTTGTTTATATTCTTTTGGTTGGAATTCGATACAATGTTATTGCTCATTCTTCTGTTCTTTTTCAAGGGGAACCATCGACATTTTTTCAGGTGGGACGTGACATTCGCCAGGGCTGTCTTTTGGCACCACTGCTTTTTACAATTGTGGCAGAGATTCTTTCTCAGGTATTCTCTCTTGCAGTGCAGGAAGGCATCTTGTATGGTCTTCCAACGAATAATGGTTCACAGGAGATCTGTAATTAGTACGCAGATGACACTTTCTTGTTCTTAATGGCTGATGAGCACAATTTGCAGACTGTCATTTCCTTGTTGGACATTTTCTCTTTGGCTTCTGGTATCTTTGTGGGATGGCAAAAGTGCACTGCCTTGTGGGCCCTAGACTCTCCAGTGTCGTCTTCTGTGATTGCATCCATGGAAGGTTCTTCCTCATGGGAAGGCAACTAGACTTCTGGGCATTACAGTTGGTATACACCTCTCATCTGGAGATGCGTGGGATGTTATTGTTAAGGGGTTGGAAAGGCATTTGTTCTGGTGGTCCGGCTAAGTTATCCATGGCTGGCCGCGTAACTGTGGCAAAGTCAGTTCGGAGTAGTACACATGTCTATATGGCATCCATCTTGCTGGCACCACAGACAAAGATGCAGCTCATTGTTCGTACTCTCATGAAGTTTATCTGGGGTGGCACTGAAGAAGGAGCTGATGTTAAAATTAGTTGGGCGAAGTGCAATTATGCCTAAACTTTGTGGGGGGCTGGGGATGATTCACTTTCTTCTCCAGAGCAAGGTGCTGATTTCTAAGTTCATATGGCGGATTCTAAATAATGCTGATAATTCCCCGGGTCTACGTCTCATTCACGAGTCTTTATAGATGTATATTTCCTTTGGCTCTCCATCCATTAAGCCACTCCTACAGCGGGCATGACGTAAAAATACTATCTATCTACTATCTATCTATTTTCTCCATATCCTAATGCCTCCCCTTTCCTCAAGGAGTTGCTAGCTGCTTGGGAGACTGTGCGCACTTTGTTTCAGTTCCATCCTATGGCCCACACAGATCCTACAGCCAGTTGCTGGTGGATCTCTTTGGGTGACGGCCAGGCGGATTGTCCCCTGATCTCTTCTGTCCATCCATTGACACAGCGTCCTTGGCGAGCAGCGGGTGTGCTCACAGTATCTGCATGGTAAAATGAGACAAGATTGTTGACGTGGAATGAGTTCAGATTGAAGTTCCTTCTTTTTCGTTGGGATTGTGGCATTTGGGAAAAAGTAGCTGCTACTCTTCCTCCACATCTACAAGACATGGCTCCCCAGCTCTGGGTGGTTCATGGCAGTGTTAAGGAGGAGCACCTGGTGCACTCAATGTATGTGGTCCTGCTTCGTCCTGAAGTGTTGCCTCCATCGCCAAAGTGGCCTTTAGTTATTCCTGAGCCTCATCAAAAAGCAATCGGGTGATGGGTATGGGGTAAATTGCTCCATCTTAAGCTATCTATCTTATGGTGGCAGATCATTCATAGATATGTACGGGTAAACACTGTTGTTCATAGATTTCGTCCAGAAGTCTCTATGATCTGCCCTCTTTGCATGCAGAGGAATGAGACAATTGAGCACTGCTTTTTCTTGTGTCACCATGTTCAACTTGCATGGCAGTGGCTTTTGAGTCTTTTCCATTGTGACTTGAATAGTCAGCAGGTCCTTATTGTCTTGTCTATCCTAGTTCTTGGGACAAGTTGGCAGAGAGGGCTTTCCACTTAGCATCTGCTTGGATCATCTGGTCCATCTGGAAGAGACGAAATCTCCTCATCAAAGGATGACGCCAAGAGTGTCATTTGGAAGTGACATCTTTGGATTCAGACTTACTCATAACAAACAGTTGTGCTCGTGGTGATATGTATTCTCTTCTTTTCTGTGTTATGTATGTGGTGGGTAGTGTTGCTCTAGTGGATACACACTCACCCCAACATTTGGTCCACAGCTGAAAACAACAGTAAAAACAAAATACGGATTGTTTTTTTGAAGATTTGAAAAACACCTACACGTAGTTATATGGAGGTGTGGTTTTTCAAGGATATACTGTAGTTTTTCTTAGGGAGCCGTAGTTTTTTTTTTTAAGAACATGTGGTTTCTTTAGGAGGTGTAGGTTTTTTTTTAAGGATGTGTTGTTTTCTCAGGCGGTATGGTTTTTTGAAGGGATGTCTTTTTTTTTAAGGTGGTGTTTTTTAAGGAGTATTTTTTTTTTAGGTGTGGTTTTTTATGGTTTTGTAAGAATCCATGTATGACCAAGTTGTCCACATGCCATTACTGCCACAAAATTACGGCATAAAAGAGCTGTGTATATGCTTGACAGACTTATTAGCATTTGACTTCATACATGTGTGTGTGTGAGCTTGTAGAGCGTGAACTTGAAGATAGCCATCACTTGACAATTTGTAGAAGACATTGATGCGAAGAAGCAAAGGTGGACACTGGTTTGACATCATATAGGCATTTCTTGAAGGACTAAAACATGCCACACCCACTGTAATGCCACGTGGGCTCCAACATGCCAAGGTGGCTCAAACATGTCACGTGGGCTTCAATATGCCACCTAGGCTCCAACATGCGAAGGTGACTCAAACATGCCACGAGCTCCAACATGCCACCTAAACTCCAACATGCCAAGGTGGCTCAAACATGCCACGGGCTCAAACATGCCACCTTGGCTCCAACATGCCACCTAGGCTCAAACATGCCAAGGTAGCTCAAACATGCCATGCGGGCTCCAACATGCCACCTAGGCTCCAACAAGCCAAGGTGGCTCACAACATATGCCACCTAGGTTCCAACATGCAAAGGTGGCTCAAATGTGCCACATAGGCTCTAACATGCCACCTAGGCTCAAACATGACAAGGTGGTTCAAACATGCCAAGGTGGCTCAAACATGCCACGCGGGCTCCAACATGCCACATAGACTCAAACATGCCAAGGTGCCATGAGGACTCCAACATGCCAAGGTGGTTGAAACATGCCAAGGTAGCCCAAACATGCCACGCCCGGGCTCCAACATGCCACCTAGGCTCCAACATGCCATCTAGATTCAAACATACCAAGGTGGCTCAAACATGCCATGCGGGCTGCAACGTGCCACCTAGGCTCAAACATGCCATTTAGGCTCCAACATGCTAACCTAGTCTCAAACATGCCAAGATGGCTCCTGGACATGCCACGCGTGTGCTCCAACATGCCACCTAGGCTCCAACATGCCAAGGTGGCTCAAACATGCCAAGGTGCTCTGACATGCCAAGGTGGCTCAAACATGCCAAGGGCACTCAAACATGCCACCCAGGCCACCTAGGCTCAAACATGTCAAGGTGGCTCAAACATGCCAAGGTTACTCAAACCTGCCACCTATGCTACCTAGGCTTAAACATGCCAAGGTGGCTCAAACATGCCACCTAGGCTTAAACATGCCGAGATGGTTCAAACATGCCAAGGTGCCTCAAACATGCCATGCGGCTCCAAGGCCACCTAGGCTTCAACATGCCAGGGTGGCTCAAACATGCCAAGGTGGCCCAAACATGGCACCATGGGCTCCAATATGCCACCTAGACTCCAAAGATGCCAAGGTGGCTCAAACATGCCACCTCGGCCCAACATGCCACCTAGACTCAAACATGCCAAGGTGGCTCAAACATGCCATGCGGCTGCAACATGCCACCTAGGCTCAATCATGCCACTTAGGCTCCAACATGCCACCTAGGCTCAAACATGCCAAGGTGGCTCAAACATGCCATGTGTGCTCCAACATGCCAAGGTGGCTCAAACATGCCAAGGTGGCTCAAATATGCCAAGGTGCTCAAACATGTTGTCTAGGCTCAAACATGCCACCTAGGCTCAAACATGCCACCTAGGCTCCAACATGCCACCTAGGCTTAAACATGCCAAGGTGGTTCAAACATGCCAAGGTGGCTCAAACATGCTATATGGCCCAAGGCCACCTAGTCTTCAACATGCCAATGTGGCTCAAACATGGCACCTGGGCTCAAACATGCCACCTAGGCTCCAGTATGCCAAGGTGGCTCAAACATGCCCCTCGGCTCCAACATGACACCTAGGCTCAAACATGCCAAGGTGGCTCAAACATGCCATGTGTGCACCAACATGCCACCTAGGCTCCAACATGCCAAGGTGGCTCAAACCTGCCACATAGGCACCAAGGTGGCATGTTGGAGCCCATGTGGCATTGTTGAGCCACCTTGGTATGTTGGACCCTACGCGGCATGTTTAAGCCACCTTGGCATGTTAAAGCCTAGGTAGCATGTTTGAGCCACCTTTGCATGTTGGAGCCTAGATTGCATGTTTGAGCATATGAGAACCGTAAGTCGGGGTAAATGTTACTAAAATCAATGGGTGCCTATAATTGCCAGATAAGTTTATAAAAACTTTAAAGATGTTGGTCATGGTTGTGTCATAAAGAACCTTCTACGGTATTGGTCATGGTTAATGACACATCATAGGGTAAATATACAATCCAAATTGATTAGAGTTAGGCTCAAATCCATTTCTAGATCTGTTGGGAAGAACTAGCAGGTGTTGGCAATAAATTAGGGCTTCTCTACCGTAGTCTACATTCCATTGCACCTCCGGTAGTTTGTAAATCTAGGCTTTGTTTATTCAAGCTGGCAAATTTCTGTGAAACTCCCGGACAAGATCCCTCGGCTGTAATTATTGTGATATCTCACGCCATGTCTGGAGACTTCCACCCATGCTTCGTATCGCAATGGAATACCAATAATGGTGTTAGTTAGTTACTTGTGGCTCCCTGATTTGTACCTGTAGCAACTGATGGCGTAGTGGAATCTAGGCCATAGTTGATGTCATTGACGACAAATACTTTCACAATGTTTATTGGACATTTTAAATTTCCAATATTGTCTGAAGGTGTAATATTGTTAGAATCATAGGTTCATCGCATATTATCTGAGTTAAAGATATTGCTACAAGATATCCCAAGTGCACAAGCAAATTTAATCCATGAGGTTACAGTTGAGTGTCTAAGGGAAATTCAAGCTCAGTGAGGTTACCTTGACAAAGTATTAAGCCTTAGTGCTTATGCAAAGACGAATGACCTAATAGTCCTAGGTTGTTCAAACTTAAGAGTTGAAGATATCTTAACCATTAAATTAAGGGTTAACAGTTTAATGGTCCAGTTTGTCCCGATGCGAGTGTGGGATATAGTTGCTATTCTAAACGAGTCGGTTAAGGCGCAAAACATGGAGGCAACACCATTTGAATGGCTCCATCTGTATAACAACCAAAACCGACAGCAAAATCGTCGAGGAATCACCTGTATAAATGTACATAGAATTCACATAATAGGCTAAGGAGCTTTTATATCTGATCTGAAGATGGATGGCCTACTACATTGAATTGGCCAAGCAAGCAAAGGGAACAAGGTAAAGATCTTGGCTTTCAAGATATGCAACTTGGTAGTCTGTTCATGTTGAATCTGGTGGTGCTTAACTTAGGCTTCCTAGTTGTATCTGATGGTCCTTAACTTAAGCTTCCTAGTTGTATATGTGACTTTATTGTTGCTTTAGGTAGACTCAGGTGAAAATTTTGAAGCCTAATATTGTCAAAGAAAAGATATCTGGTTTAGATTACGTCTGTCTCTCTTGGCTTGAGCTCATATGCATTGCACATGTTCACTATATGCATGTGTGTCAAATGCCTTAAACCTTAACATGTATATTGCTGCAGCTTCAGAGCCTAATTATTTTGGAGTAATCTCATTCTGTATCATATTTGCACTTGCTATTAATTCACTAGGTATTTGAAATCTTTTGACATGTTTTGTGTCTTTTCGATATTGTAAATACCAAAATTTTAACTTTACATGTTTCCCTTTTGTCAATGTAGGGGAACAAGCACATCCATTTATTCATTTAGTAGAGCTGTGTAATGAAGTTTTGCTTAAAATTGTAAGGGGCCATCTTTATTGTTACTTCAGAATGGTAGATATGAAGTGTAGTAACAATAATACTTTGTGACATATTTTTGCAGTTATTATTTTGGCTCATGTTGAGTTGCATCATTGATTTGCAAGCACAATATTAAAAGCATGTGACATACGGATTTATCAAAATCACTTGGATTGTATATGGTAACTGTGGTTTTGAGTGGTTCGCTGATTCATTCTTTTTTATCACATTACCGGTGGTAGTATTTGTATTAGCGGAGAAACATCTTTAAGGCATTGAGGTAAGATGTGCAAATGCCTGCTCATTCCAAAGCCCCTGTCCAATTTCTTGAAATATTGCATGACCTTTCTCATCATGCCGGTCTTTGCTACAATGCCGGTTGCAATGCAATGTCAGAGACTTCGGGGTTTGGGCCTCTAGTGTTGCCTCTAGTGTCTGCTACAATGCCGTTGCAATGCAATGTGCGAGACTTCGTGGATGTGATCGAGGCATTGTGCGCTTTATAATTCCCTTGGAACAAATATCACCGTGATGGCACGACCTTATATAAAGCAATGTCTATCTTATATATATGTCGTATAACATGCATGCCTAATTGTATTCCTTAAAGATTCTTTGCCTTTAAAATTGTTGGGCGGCAGCGGGCACATGGTTTCGACCTTCCCATCAAAGAACTATTTGTTCTAGCATCTATAGCAACCTTGACAAAGAATTGATCCGCACCAATACCAAATGCTAGGGTCGGTCACAATGGTCACGGCAATGCAAGTAGAATTGCACCTTCATGTATTAAGGATTCCGAGAGAAATTCATTTATTTTGTCTACAGCAATCGGCTACCCACAATTCATTGGGGATGTGTCAATTCTCAGACGCCCGGATTGGTTATTGGGATGTGTGGACATCGATCAACATTTGGGGTGACTCTTGTGCATGCATAATAGTTAATCGCGGGCTAAATCCTTGGCGTAAACGTTCTTTCGGTCTCTAAAAGTGTTCCAAAGATTAGAAGCTCCCCTGTACTTAGCTTGATAGGAGGATATAATTTTTTCTTTCTTTAATGTAGGAAATAGATATTCAACTGCTTATGGACGATCCTTCAATAGAAGACTAAGGACTATCAAACGATGATTATGTCATTAAGATCCTGGATTATAAAGGGAATAGCACTCACACATTCAGTTCTTTAAAAATCCTAGTGTTAAATGCAAGCTGGCTGTAAAAGATTATATAAATGCCAAAATATTGTTGTATCATAGTTATTATTGAATACATTCTTTTCGATCACATTATGGCAGCATTTAATCTTTATTCACAAGCAAATTTCCTTTTCGAACTTAGTGCAGCCCGATTTTTAATATTCAGCTCTTTCAACAAATACCTAATAGAAGAGCTTTTAATTCAATCTTAGCTTGCATCGATGAAGGCATTTTTAGGAAGGTCTGAACCATCAAATTTATGAGCCCTTTGAAAGCTTTGAAACCTTCATGTTGGTAATGCACTGGTGGATATGTATGAAATGTGGGTCACTAGAAATGGCACGTGAAGTTTTTGACAGGCCTCAACTTCGAGACTACCTTTTATAGACTTCATTGACAAAGGATTATGGCTCTATCTTTTAAGATATTTTTTCAAGTCATCCTTTATACCTGTGAAATTAGACATTGCTTTCTATGAAAAGAAGATTTGCAGTGGTCAGATTGCTCTAAGAAAGTGCACTATATTTGTTGATCGTTTAAGGGAAAAAAAAATTATTATGGTCCACAACATCTTATATCAAACAATTCAATCTACGGTGCTTTACAACATGGAATGGACTCTTGATGTGTAGAGCGTAAATATGGTAAAATCTATTGCTGCTCTTCTGTTTATAATTCGTATTTCATTTTCTTCTCGCATATGTCATTAGCCATGCCCAACGAAATGACAGATAGCTTGCAATTAGATTTGTAAAAAGAACTTTACAAGTGTAATTACTCA
This sequence comes from Isoetes taiwanensis, assembly GCA_021234155.1. Taxonomy (NCBI): domain Eukaryota; kingdom Viridiplantae; phylum Streptophyta; class Lycopodiopsida; order Isoetales; family Isoetaceae; genus Isoetes; species Isoetes taiwanensis. The sequence continues at coordinate 220,393 of JAJEKV010000315.1, read as the reverse complement.
TGCACAAATACCATTATTTGAAGAAGCAAGACAATTATTTGTGTAACAGGATTAACAATATGAATAATGTGTGCATATCTCTTTAAACTGTAAATGTCAGACTTGATTGTGTTGTGCAAATAAACGATTTAGCATACACAATAGTCTTTCAATAGCTTAGAGTTTGGACTTTTAAATGCAAATAAAAACCACTAAGAGAAGTCGTTGCCCATAATTATTTGTTTTGTGCAAATTTATATGTGTACCCTTACACACAAGTTTCTAGCATTGATGATTTTGTTTCTAGCGTTGTGATATGCAGCCTGGTCTGACCACATGTGAAATTCTCGAGACTTGTTAAGGATATTTTTTCTAGCTGTCACTGGTATTATGGCTAGCTGTAATCGTTCCGATTCACTCAAGTATGCTCAGATTCAATACCTATCGGAATACTAGCAGTACTAGGAAGAATTACATGCATGTATTTTGTATCGATTTTCATGTTTGGGGTAGTGGCAACAAGGGATACATTTGGCAGGATAAATTGGGCTTCAAAATTATTCCCAGGCAATTCCCGGGAATATGAATTAGCATTTCCATAATAAAACTAATTTGAGGATATGTGTTCAAAGAAAATTGATACAATTTCAAGTGGTTTTTGCTCACTGATTGTTATAGAACATGGACGATCTAAGAAATAAGGTAAATAAATATATCTCAAGTTATACTTATGTTGTTTGTTAGACACGTGCAAATTCACAAAACTAAAACTATTGTCTGAACATTCAGTGCTATTTGCAAGGCGTTGGTATATGTCATATATGAACAATAGGATTACGTAGGGAGTAAAGTAAAAGTCTATGATGCTTAAAGTTCCAGTGGTAGAACATCATACCTGCTGACATAATATCTATTCGTGGATTATGAAATCTTCCCTTTGGGCTTCTCGCCAACAGACATTTATAATTGCAAAAGGCTTATGTGAAACACATTTATGGAGAATGATCTAATAGTCTCACAGAAATACAGGAGATAAAAGTTTTCATTTTTTTTTTGTCATGTTTTGAATGAAAACTCAATATTAGCCATTGACATTGAGACAATAAGGGAATACAATAATGAGCAAACTGTAATAATATAAAGCTTCCATTTTGGATGGCCCAAGCTCTTCAAGTAAAAATAAAATGGCATGCTAAAATAAAAATGTATGCAATCATGTATGTCCATTTGCAAATGCAAGACATGGGTGGCTACAGTCTTTCTTATTTTTTATGGTTTAGATGTTGTTGTCATTGCCACCTACGAGGAGGAGTGCCAATTTTTGAGAATTTGGAAGTCAAATAGTAAATAGAATAGAATAGAATTGTTTTTTAACGTCCACGGGAGACCAATAGGTCATGGGACCCATACAATGGGCTAGTACAATCATTACTACTAGGATTAAAAACCCACGCCTCGAAAGGTTTTCAAGGGAAAAACCTTTGCGAGAATGATGATACTAGACAAACGGAGATAATGACTCAATGAGGGCTCGGTAATTGCCGATGTTTATCTAGAACCTCAAGTATGTATAATGTCAAGTCATGCACGGATGGTGCTCTAAGAAGTTGTGGAAGCGTGGAATGGAATGCTAAGGTCAAAAATGATTCGGACTATCTCAAAAGCGAGGGCAACCTCGGGAAGAGTATGGCTTTCATCTTCAATAACACAGAATCGGCAACAGGCACATAGTCTCGCTTCGCGGCAATTGCGGCCGCTCCCATCTACACACCTCAATCCGTGAGTGTGGGACCCGTCGCGAATTGATGCAATAGCTACAAGCTTGTTCTGGACAATGAAGCAAGTAAATAAGCTTGGGGCCCCGTGCCAAGGTGGGATTTATGTGTGCATGATAATGACCGGCCACTTGGGCCAAAGTAATCAAGGTCCCATATCTTTTGAGAAAAACGACCATTGAGATATTGTTGCAAAGCTCGGGATCGAATCGGCAAGCATCGGCAAGGCTCGTTTGCACATGACTCAACGGGCAAACCATGTAGTGCAATGCTCTTTCCAACATCGTTTCAAACGCCTGAGGAGATTCAGCCATGGCAAGTGCAAGAACAGGATGCCTAACATCATTCATGTGGTGCACCTTGCAGATATAGTGGAGATGACGCTTCATGGCAGAATGTTGAAGAGGCCAAAAACCTGTCTCTTGTAAAAGAATAGCATAGGGCACCGTTGTTTTAACTCCGAGGCTATAAGTGAGAAAGGACTTTGCACCCGCTCCAAGCTCTCCCAAGCACTAGCACTAATGGCGTGGCCCCACACTGAGAACCATACAAGAAAAAACAGGCTCTACCAAAGCCCGAAACAAGTGGGCTTTCCGTGGTCAATCATGAATTTCTGCGCGAAAACAATTGTAAAGAATAATGCCACTACACTAAAAACATTTAGGGATGTTCAATGTTTACACCAATATGTAAGGAAGTTGTAAGAAATACCTAGACCGTGGAATTTATCTTCTTTATGTTATCACAAATGCAAAGTTTGCCATGTGGTATGCACCTTCCTTTAAAGTATCAAAAAATGATCTCTTGGAATGTTAGGGGGATCTTGTGCGAATCTAGTTGCATCCTTCACACTTGGTGTGTTTTGCATGGAATGTTAGGAGGAATGGTGCAATGGCTCATAATTGATTTATCAACCAAACAAAGCATATTGAAAACTTGGCATCAGAATGCAAGTTTTGTTGTTTCTTTATAAGTACAAGCTTTTGATGCATGTGAAATATGACATTAGGCTTAAGCATAAGCATAAGGAAAACATGGCACCAGAACGCAATACAAGCATAAGCTTTCACTGCATGCGAAATTTTGGAATTAGCATGACCCTTGCTCTTACACGCTATAACTTATGCCTGCAACACAAATCAAGGGTGATAAAAATCCGCATAAACATTTTATTCACAAATTAACTTATGCCCACAACAGAAGTCGAGGGTGGTAAAAATCTTCATAAACGTTTTAATCACAAATTAACAGTCGATTTTGTAATGCAAACATGCAAGAACCTTATGTCTATGGTGTGCTTTGTAGTGGATCTAGGGTTTCTTTAAGGAATCTTGGTATAATCTTAAGAGATTCCTGGGTAATCTTAAGGGCTTCTTTAAGGAAACTTGGGTAATCTTATTAGGTTCCTAGAAAAACTCAGAGAATCTTATAGTCTCTCTAGAGTATTGGATAGTTTTAATGAAATGTTGGTCACATGCTTGAGATTGTTTGTCAACATTGCATCTTAAATATCTTTGACCACATAAGCTTTTTTATTATTCAAGTTCCACTGACTAGAGAGCATGGCCAGCTCCTGATAGCTGTTCACCCCTCCATGACTTTGAGGTATATTTTCTTTATCCAAATCGGAGCCCATACTTTTACCTTTAATTTCATCCCAAATGTTTACATTTCTCAAGTCCTCCAATTTATTAAGGTCAGCCTTATGCCATTGCATGTACTTCTAATGTGTTGCAAGGCTAAGCATCCAACTTCCTATGCGGCTAGATCAGGGTGCCAAAAGAAGTCATCTTTGCTTCTAGCACTAAGCATAGAGGGCCTCAAGCAAAGGGAAGCTTGGTTTTTGGGCTTCTAACATCCTTCTTAATGTGAATGAACATCACATAACTAAAATACATGGTAGCCTTCACTTGCGGTGCCTCGGGATTGAGTTAGAAATGCATTTTGAGTGAGATTGACTAGCTAGCGATTCTTTGCTTCATGTGTATCCTCGGTGTTGGCGCTCTTGGCGGCAAACGGCCTTGCATCTGTCGTGGCTTGGTTGGTGTGGCTGATTTGGAATGTTGGCGGTTATGGATCTTTCGGGGGATTGGCTGACTGCGGCCTCTCGATTCCTGGCACCGGTACAAGCTATTTCAAAGCTTTCACGTGTTCCCGGATTAGTAGAAGCGGAAGTTTGCCATTTGGCGGGACTTCTTGGGTGTTGTAGATGGTGATGGTGGTTTGTACAAAGTGGGGTTCACGGTTTTTCCGTGAGTTTGTTGTGGAGTGTCGAGTATCGGTATGTCTCTTTAGGCGCTTCTCCTTCCTCCTCACTTGCTTTGTAACATTACCATTTTTTAATATATTGATGACCGCAGTTCTTCAAAAAAAAAAAATCTATATGAACTAAAAACTCTTAAAAAACAAAAAGCCACAACCTGCTAACAGCCCGGTGCAAATGAAACGATGGAAAACATAAACAGTAGCCTCCAAGTACTCATTTAATGGATTTCAATAATCCTATAGGTGTTATTGAACAACATTGCAGGTGGAATTGCATTCATTGCCATCGAACCATTATTAGCTTGGAAATTTGATTGATACTTGATGCAGCACATGCATCATATGAGAATCTTTACAGGGGAACCCTGACGTAATCTTGGAAAATCTGGGGGAATCTTCATAGAATCTAAGGAAATCTAGGAGAATCTTGGGATAATCTCCAGGAGTCTTGGGGAATCTCAAGAGAATCTTAGAGAATCTTAGAGAATCTTAGGAGAACTTTTGACAATCTAGGAAAATCTAAAGGAAGCTTCCTATAATCTCAATGAAAGGAAATTTATAACAATTATTCACCGGTGCAATACGTAATCAGTCTCATACAGTCCCGTAATCAGTCTCATACAGTCCCTAAATAATAAGGGACTTGTAAATATAGGATTCATGCGATAATACCAACCATGAAAAAAACAACAAACCACATAAATCATAATCAAATGCTTGTAACCAACAAGAGATCAATCTCTTGGCAACGTTAGTCGTAGGGACGACAAACTGCCGGTTGAAGAAGCCTGCTGCGTTGACGAAGTCTCCTGTGTTGACTCGGCCCATCTCACCATCGTTTTCATGTTATCCATGACCACTACTTCAGGAAGTGGAAGGGTTCCTTGTAACATCTGCACAATCACAAACATTTTAGGTCTTGCACAAGGATCTGCTTGAAGACATAGCTTGGCAGTCATCAGCATCCTATTTGCTTCTTCTTCCTTCACTGTATCTTTTGGCAAGCTGCTGTCGATCAATGTCTCCTCTCCTGCAATTTCGTACACAGATTTTCCCTTGGTCCTTTTTCCACTTAAGATTTCAATCAGTACCTTGCCAAAGCTGTAAACATCAGACTTATCTGTGAAACTGCCATCCAAACTTTCCGGTGCAAGATACCCAAAAGTGCCCATCATGTTTGCTGTAACGTCGAAACTCTGATTTCTGCTCATCAAACGAGATACTCCAAAATCACTGATTTTGGGTGTGAAACCTTCGTCCAATAGAATGTTTTGGGGCTTCAAATCCAGGTGAATGACTTTTTCTTTGCAGCCATCATGCAGATAAGCCATGCCTGTCGCCACTCCAACAGCAATATTGAACCTAGTTTGCCAAGGAAGAGGCTCTGCAGCATCAAAGATCCATTTGTCTAAAGACCCATTCGCCACATACTCGTAAATTATCGCTCTGTGGGAGCCCTCTGCGCAAAAACCCAACAGCCGAACAAGGTGAAGATGGTGAATTTGGCTGAGAATTGATAATTCGGCGTAAAATTGTTTCATCTTGTGATTGGAATTCTCCAGCATTTTCACAGCAATTTCAGCCCCGTTTAGGAGGCCTTTATACACCGATCCAAATCCTCCACCACCGAGTTTCTCCTCAAACCCATGGGTAATTTCCTCAAGCTCCTGTAAGAAAATCTTCTTACCATTAGTTCGGCTAGAGGGATATCCAGCTCTTCCTCCTCCTCATGTTTTCTTCTTTCCCTAACTTTACAGAAGATAAGAAGAGATGCAAGTGCTAAGAGGAGAACGCTTCCAACTGCAACTCCTATAAAGAGTAGTTTGTTGCTGGAACTTTTTCCCAACTTGAGGAAACAAGTTAAATTGCTTCCAGCACTTGTTTGAATTAGAGTATGCACCTCTTGTACAGGAAAGCAAGAATGCGGGGGTCGGAAGAAGACAGCACTGCAAGAGCAATTCTTGAGGCACAAGCGTTTGCATTCTTCCTCTGTTTCAACCTTATGTGGGATGCTGTAATTCTTAGCAAAATAATCAATGCCATCAAATCTGGTGAAGGAAGCGTCTGTATTGGGGCAACTGGCTTTGCCTTGCTTGGGCTGGCAACCGGAGCTGGAAGCCTGTCGATCCACCCTGTAGAAAGAACTTAAGCAGTCAACACAATCCCCTGATTCCCCTGATTTCCTATTGCATACTCCATATGCCCCGCAAGAATTTGGCAGATCGCATTTATTATCAAAAAACCTAGAGATCTCCTTCCACGTTTTATCTGTATCTTGCCAACCATACAGAACAACATTGCCGTCAGGTTGTAACTTCAAGAATGTAGCATAATTAAGGTTCTCTGTGGTATAGCTGAAAACCTTTCTGGGGCTCGATTTGTTGGAGCACTCTGGGGTTCTAATTTCGTGAAAACTATTGACTGCAGACAAGTTGGATCTTAAATCTAGACTGGTAACTCCTCCCTTATTCCAACAAAGGGCAGCATAGACATGTGCTAAGGAAGAGTTTGCATTTGTAGCAGACTTCAAATTATCAACTCCAGAAGTGGTGAAAACCCAATAGGGCAGAGAATCAGAGGAGTTATAAAAGAGTGCAATACCTGCAGGCTCCATAACAAGGGAATAAGCTCCCTGGGATGAATTGGTATCAGAAACCCAGCTAACAAGTCTGCTTCCTCTTCTCAACACCTGAGAAATTGCAAGGGTATCTGTTGGATAATCCTAGCTAGCCCATTCCGTTGTCGTATAATCATCTCTGAGCAGAACCATCCCTCCCCTTGAACATATTTCCAAGTATTGAACTCTTTTGCCGGTAGAATTGGTGGTCCAAACAAGTCTTTTGTCTGCACCTCGAAGAGAGAGGTTTCCTTCTTCGTCAAAGAGCAGAGAAGCATTTTCCCTTACAGGATCATTGCGGTTAGCAGTCCACAACACCTGAGCAGGGCCGAAACTTTTTGTGTCATTTCTGTATGCAACAAGGGAGAGCATGTATGCATCGGATGTGAAGTTGACAAACCATAGCCCTATTAGCACATGACTAGAACTATTTCGATTATTTCTGAATCCAGTAAATCTTCCAGTCAATGTCGGTCCGGTGCCCAAAGAATAGAGAGTGCCATTGTTCAAAACCTCCTTCCCAGTGCCATAGTAAACGTGATAGTATGTAGAATTTTCTGCATGGGTAGGGAGGACATTGCATAGGATTAGCAGAAGAAGAAGCAGCTCCATCTCTGCAGAGAGAGAATTCTGGCTGGGGATGCAGAGGACCCTTCTTTTTTTTTTTGCCCTTTATCCGATAAACAAAAAGCAAATGTGAAAGAATAGATGCCCTGAAAATGAATATAAAATTAAAGGAGATTGGAGCCTACCACACAATGACAATAAGGCATCAGCGATGGATGTTATAGCTAGCCTACCACACCCAATTAAGGAGAATAATAAGACATCTGACATTCCGTTATAGCATACCACACGCAATTAAGGGCAACAACATGGCAACTGGGGAGCCCATTCCGTCTTCGGAATGGAAAAACGCACTCAAATTCTGCTCAACAGGTCATGAACAGGTAATCGGCTGCTAAATCCCTTCTCCCCAGTTGCCATGGGGTGGGGATGAAGTTGGTCGCTGATTCAGGACCCCATCCTTAAGCTGCCGCCGGTCGCGGGACCCCCTGGAATCAGCTTCCCAACTTCCATCCCCCCATACACAAAGTAAGGCATCCAACACCCAATTAAGCGCAACAAAAAGGCATCCGACAGTAGTAGAAAGGTCGACAAGTAGAAGAGACTAATTTCAAGTTGGAAAAACTACCAAACTACCCCTTACGAGTTTGTGTAATTACAAAATGCTTTTATGAGTTTTAAAATTACCAAAATGCCCTACACACCTACTATACACAAGGGCATTTTGGTGATTTTGAAACTCATAAAAGTATTTAGTAATTACACAAACTCATAGGTATTTTAGTATTATCTTTTTAGTTTCCTCGCGATAAAGTCTTTAAAGCTTCACAAAATTTTCGGTTAATTTAAAAAAAAATTTTGGTTAACATATAAGGATTTTTCCCAATAAAGTTATAGGATATTTTTATATGGTTGGTTAGAAATCCCCTTTTTAATAGTTCTCTAATTATATTGATGTATTCCTATGCGTAACGAATGCGGGGCCAAGCCAAAGAAATAAAATTCAAAATTTTCTATTCCTTCCTTTCACCTAACAAGGATCTGATAATAGAAGTTTGGCACCCAGAGCAGGTCGGTCAACCAGAGATTCTTTTCTCGCCCTTTCTTGCTACTTCCTATGCCGGATTTTGCCATTCTTGGTCTCGATTGCCATATCAAAATGTTTTGATGATCAAATTAGTACTAGCGTGCATACCCATTTAGAAGATCTTTTGGGACTGCATTAAATTGGCGGCATCCACGCAATGCGTCTAATGTATTAGAAAAACTGTGATGGGCCTTTTCTCAAAATGTTCTATACTGCAGTTAGCTCCACATTACTTCAATCTAGGGATCCTATTACATTATCGAAATAATGCTTTGTTGCACCATGCCTTGTTTATATTCTTTTGGTTGGAATTGATACAATGTTATTGCTCATTCTTACATTCTTTTCAAGGGGGAACCATGACATTTTTTTCGGTGGGGCGTGACATTCGCTGTGGTCGCCTTTTGGCACCACTTGCTTTTTTACAATTGTGGCGAGGAGATTCTTTCTCGGGGTATTCTCTCTTACTGATCTTGAGGGAAGGCATCTTGTATGGTCTTCCAACGAATAATGGTTCCACCCGAGATCTCTCTCTAATTAGTACGCCAGATGACACTTTCTTGTTCTTAATGGTCAATGAGCACAATTTGCGGTATCATTTCCTTGTTGGACATTTTCTCTTTGGCTTCGGTATCTTTGTGGGATGGCAAAGTGCAACGCCTTTGTGGGCCCTAGACTCTCGATGCCGTCTTACGTGATTGCATCCATGGAAGGTTCTTCCTCATGGGAAGGCAACTAGACTTCACGGCATTCACAGGTTGGTATACACCTCTCATCCGGAGATCGTGGGATGTTATTGTTAAGGGTTGGAAAGGCATTTGTTAATTGGTCCGCTAAGTTATCCATGGCTGGCGTAAGAATGGCAAAAGTCAGTTCGAGTAGTACACATGTCTATATGGCATCCATCTTCTTTGGCACCACGGATAAAAGATCACGGCTCATTGTTAGGTACTCTCATGAAGTTTATCCGGGGTGGCGAAGAAGGAGCTGATGTTAAAATTAGTTGGGCGAAGTGCAATTATGCCTAAACTTTGTGGGGGAAATGGGATGATTCACTTTCTTCTCGAGCAAGGTCTTTGATTTCTAAGTTCATATGGCGGATTCTAAATAATGTTGATAATTCCCACGGTTACGTCTCATTCACGAGTCTTTATAGATGTGTATTTCCTTTGGCTCTCCATCCATTAAGCCCTCCTCTGGGCATGGCGTAAAATACTATCTATCTACTATCTATCTATTTTCTCCATATCCTAATGCCTCCCCTTTCCTCAAGGAGTTGCTAGCCGCTTGGGAGATCGCGGCGACTTTGTTTCAGGTTCCATCCTATGGCCCACAGATCCTCTGCCAATTCTTTGGTGGATCTCTTTGGACTCGGTGACGGTGGATTGTCCTGATCTCTTCTGTCCATCCATTGACAATATTCTCCTTAGCGAGCGGCCGGGTGTGCTCCAAGATATCGCATGGTAAAATGAGACAAGATTGTTGGCGTGGAATGAGTTCGTGATTGAAGTTCCTTCTTTTTCGTTGGGGATTGTGGCATTTGGGAAAAAGTAGTTTCTCTTCCTCCACATCTACAAGACATGGCTCCCCACTTCGGGTGGTTCATGGCGATGTTAAGGAGGAGCACACAGTGCACTCAATGTATGTGGTCCCGTCATTCGAAGTGTTGCCTCCATCGCCAAAGTGGCCTTTAGTTATTCTCGAGCCTCATCAAAAGCAATCGGGTGATGGGTATAAATTGCTCCATCTTAAGCTATCTATCTTATGGTGGCGGATCATTCATAGATATGTACGGTAAACACCTTGTTCATAGATTTCGTCCCGAAGTCTCTATGATCGCCCTCTTTGCATGCGAGAGGAATGAGACAATTGAGCACCTTTTTTGTGTCACCATGTTCAACTTGCATGGCGGTGGCTTTTGAGTCTTTTCCATTGTGACTTGAATAGTCGTTGAGGTCCTTATTGTCTTGTCTATCCTAGTTCTTGGGACAAGTTGGCGAGAGGGCTTTCCACTTAGCATCTGCTTGGATCATCCGGTCCATCCGGAAGAGACGAAATCTCCTCATCAAAGGATGGCGCCAAGAGTGTCATTTGGAAGTGACATCTTTGGATTCGGACTTACTCATAACAAGCAGTTTGTGCTCGTGGTGATATGCATTCTCTTCTTTTTACGTATTATGTATGTGGTGGGTAGTGTTGCTCTAGTGGATACACACTCACCCCAACATTTGGTCCACGGTTGAAAACAACAATAAAAAACAAAATGGATTGTTTTTTGAAGATTTGAAAAAACACCTACGTAGTTATATGGAGGTGTGGTTTTCAAGGATATCTTTATGTAGTTTTCTTAGGGGAGTAGTTTTTTTTTAAGAACATGTGGTTTCTTTAGGAGGTGTAGGTTTTTTTAAGGATGTGTTGTTTTCTTTCGGTGGTATGGTTTTTTGAAGGGATGTCTTTTTTTTTAAGGTGGTGTTTTTTAAGGAGTATTTTTTTTTAGGTGTGGTTTTTTATGGTTTTGTAAGAATCCATGTATGACCAAGTTGTCCACATGCCATTACTGCCACAAAATTACGGCATAAAAGAGCTGTGTATATGCTTGACAGACTTATTAGCATTTGACTTCATACATGTGTGTGTGTAAGCTTGTAGAGCGTGAACTTGAAGATAGCCATCACTTGACAATTTGTAGAAGACATTGATGCGAAGAAGCAAAGGTGGACAACTGGTTTGACATCATATAGGCATTTCTTGAAGGACTAAAACATGCCACACCCAATGTAAATGCCACGTGGGCTCCAACATGCCAAGGTGGCTCAAACATGTCACGGGCTTCAATATGCCACCCTAGGCTCCAACATCACGAAGGTGACTCAAACATGCCACGAGCTCCAACATGCCACCTAAACTCCAACATGCCAAGGTGGCTCAAACATGCCACGTGGGCTCAAACATGCCACCTGGGCTCCAACATGCCACCTAGGCTCAAACATGCCAAGGTAGCTCAAACATGCCATCACGGGCTCCAACATGCCACCTAGGCTCCAACAAGCCAAGGTGGCTCACAACATATGCCACCTAGGTTCCAACATGCAAAGGTGGCTCAAATGTGCCACATAGGCTCTAACATGCCACCTAGGCTCCAAACATGACAAGGTGGTTCAAACATGCCAAGGTGGCTCAAACATGCCACGCTGGGCTCCAACATGCCACATAGACTCAAACATGCCAAGGTGCCATGAGGACTCCAACATGCCAAGGTGGTTTGAAACATGCCAAGGTAGCCCAAACATGCCGGGCTCTCAACATGCCACCCTAGGCTCCAACATGCCATCTAGATTCAAACATACCAAGGTGGCTCAAACATGCCATGCGGTACGCAACGTGCCACCTAGGCTCAAACATGCCATTTAGGGTCCAACATGCGACCTAGTCTCAAACATGCCAAGATGGCTCTGACATGCCACGTGTGCTCCAACATGCCACCTAGGCTCCAACATGCCAAGGTGGCTCAAACATGCCAAGGTGCTCGACATGCCAAGGTGGCTCAAACATGCCAAAGTCACTCAAACATGCCACCCAGGCCACCTAGGCTCAAACATGCCAAGGTCACTCAAACATGCCACCTAGGCTACCCTAGGTTTAAACATGCCAGGTGGCTCAAACATGCCACCTAGGGCTTAAACATCTTGAGATGGTTCAAACATGCCAAGGTGCCTCAAACATGCCATGCGGCTCCAAGGCCACCTAGGCTTCAACATGCCGGGTGGCTCAAACATGCCAAGGTGGCCCAAACATGGCACCATGGGCTCCCATATGCCACCTAGGACTCCGGTATGCCAAGGTGGCTCAAACATGCCACCTCGGCTCAACATGCCACCTAGACTCAAACATGCCAAGGTGGCTCAAACATGCCATCTGCGCAACATGCCACCTAGGCTCAATCATGCCACTTAGGCTCCAACATGCCACCTAGGCTCAAACATGCCAAGGTGGCTCAAACATGCCATGTGTGCTCCAACATGCCAAGGTGGCTCAAACATGCCAAAAGGTGGCTCAAATATGCCAAGGTGCTCAAACATGTTGTCTAAGGCTCCAAACATGCCACCTAGGCTCAAACATGCCACCTAGGCTCCAACATGCCACCTAGGCTTAAACATGCCAAGGTGGTTCAAACATGCCAAGGTGGCTCAAACATGCTTTATCTTCTCCAGAGGCCACCTAGTCTTCAACATGCCAAGGTGGCTCAAACATGGCACACAGGCTCAAACATGCCACCCAGGCTCCGGTATGCCAAGGTGGCTCAAACAGAGCATACCACCTCGGCTCCAACATGACACCTAGGCTCCGAACATGCCAAGGTGGCTCAAACATGCCATGTGTGCACCAACATGCCACCTAGGCTCCAACATGCCAAGGTGGCTCAAACCTGCCACATAGGCACCAAGGTATGTTGGAGCCCATGTGGCATTGTTGAGCCACCTTGGTATGTTGGACCCTAGCGGCATGTTTAAGCCACCTTGGCATGTTAAAGCCTAGGTAGCATGTTTGAGCCACCTTTGCATGTTGGAGCCTAGATTGCATGTTTGAGCCGCCTTGAGAACCAGTAAGCTGGGGTAAATGTTACTAAAATCAATGGGTGCCTATAATTGCGGATAAGTTTATAAAACTTTAAAGATGTTGGTCATGGTTGTGTCATAAAGAACCTTCTACGGTATTGGTCATGGTTAATGACACATCATAGGGTAAATATACAATCCAAATTGATTAGAGTTAGGCTCAAATCCATTTCTAGATCCGCATTTGGGAAGAACTAGCAGGTGTTGGCAATAAATTAGGGCTTCTCTACGTAGTCTACATTCCATTGCACCTCCTGTTTTTGTAAATCTAGGCTTTGTTTATTCAAGTCGGCAAATTTCACGTGAAAACTCCCTGACAAGATCCTCGGGTAATTATTGTGATATCTCACGTCATGTGAGACTTCCACCCATGCTTGATCGCAATGGAATACCAATAATGGTGTTAGTTAGTTACTTGTGGCTCCCCTCGATTTGTACCAGTAGCAAGCGATGGCGTAGTGGAATCTAGGCCATAGTTGATGTCATGACGACAAATACTTTCCACAATGTTTATTGGACATTTTAAATTTCCAATATTGTCTGAAGGTGTAATATTGTTAGAATCATAGGTTCATCACATATTATCGAAAGTTAAAGATATTGCTACAAGATATCCCAAGTGCACAAGCAAATTTAATCCATGAGGTTCACAGTTTAGTGTCTAAGGGAAATTCAAGCTCGGTGAGGTTACCTTGACAAAGTATTAAGCCTTAGTGCTTATGCAAAGCGAATGACCTAATAGTCCTAGGGTTGTTCAAACTTAAGAGTTGAAGATATCTTAACCATTAAATTAAGGGGTTAACAGTTTAATGGTCCAGTTTGTCCCGATGCGAGTGTGGGATATAGTTGCTATTCTAAACGAGTCGGTTAAGGCGCAAAACATGGAGGCAACACCATTTGAATGGCTCCATCTGTATAACAACCAAAACCGACAGCAAAATCGCCGAGGAATCACCCCGATAAATGTACATAGAATTCACATAATGTATATATTTTTAATCAATTCAATAAAGGAGGAATGATCGCCCTAAAAAGAAGTGTTAAGAGTCAAATTTGTTGCATCTAATATGTGGTCAATGGTTATATAGTAATTTTGGTCAAAACTCGATGCTACAATAACATTCTAGTTAATATGTCAATGGTTAACTAGAATTGATAGTCATTGTTGGGATCATAGTAAGACTAGAAATATCAAGATTGAAGTTAAGCCAATTTGGTGATTGTGTAGGGAGCTACAATACTAACAAATATATAAAAACCCATGTATTGGCCGGTAGAGATTAGGGCAAAATGGACGGACTTTATTGTGATCCGGGTCCTCTCATTCTATTGGTGGATCCATTAACGGGCCTATTCCCTCGCCTTGGTTCATTTGCCCGTCTCAAGTCTCGGTAGCTTTGCTCACCTCGATCCAGATATGGCGATACCTTTGTTTCTTCATCTATGGAAGTAAGCGGATCGAAGCCATCTTTTGCTTCATCTATGGCGGCGGATCTTAATTTGGACATCCTTTTGCTTTCGATAGCATCCTCAACTTTCCATTTTAGGTGCTGAAATCTTATTGCACTTTTCAGGATGTTTGGTCAGTTTTGATTGTTGATCCTCCAATCTGCCATTTTTTGCTTCAACATTCCTCTCGCTTCTGGACCAACCTAATATAAACCGCTCTCTCCCCTTCCTTGTGCTTCAATGTATCAAGGATCTCTTGCCTTCTTTCCTTTAACTCGGTTAATTTCTTGCTTAAAGATGTTTTCACAATAGATTGTTGTCTAAGAAGTTCTTGAAAACTTCTAATTGCTCCTTTGTGTAACTCTTAGGCAAGTTCTTGGGGCTTTTGCATTTGCATTGCTAGATTTCAACATCACCACCTCACTAGATAGATCGGGAATCCTTTTGCCCGATCGGCCTATGCTGACATCTTCGGTCCATACGCACCTTTGGATGCAATGCAAATGCCCTTGCGAGCAATCTGAGGGGACATAGTGATTCATAACATCTTTTCTTCCAAAAGCAAATTCATACCATTTGCGAATTCTTGTCCACTTCATATCAATTCTGTCATCTTTATAGCCATACCGCTTGGTGCTTCATCACCCCATATCTCTCTTACCATAGCATCATCTTTGCTCGTAAACATCACAAAAATTCGGTTGTCAGTCGCCTTTTCTTCTGAAACCACGGTATCATCGGGAGGTAAAATTTCCCTTTTGGCATGCGAACTTGAAGCTTTCTTATTTCTTTGGAGGCTTTCCTGGTCCTTGGAGACTTTCTTGAACCCTTGATTGGTGTCTTCTTTGGGGTCTTTGCCATGTTCACGATACACGCAAAATGAACAAAGCAACAAATTTGATTTCATAAGATAAATTTGCGAAATATTTGAAGATCGGACCTTAAACCAAACGCATTGTTTATATTCATGTTAAACCTACATCGATTTAGCTTTGAAAATAACGCTTTTCGATTTTTAATCCATAGAACCGGTTACATTTACTTCTTGAATTCATTTTCGGACCGAAATCACGTAAAATTAAAACTACAAAATAAAGAAAACAAAACTTACACAGGCGTATCCACGGATATGCGATTAATTCGGAAATGGTTCAAACGATCTAGCGGTGCTAATTTTCGGAAAACAAAGCAATTCTTGCTCCACTAGGGTTAGCCAAGAAAACGGGGAACAAAATGGAGGGAATTTTGGTACACTTTCGAATAATGACATTTTCTTTAATGATGGCAATCAAAAACTTGCTATAATTAAAATACATAGCGTTATATGTAATGTATTGAATGGCCTTTTTTTATTACCTAAGCGTGCTTATACCCGAATGTGTCCAGGGGCATCTAGGTGTGTGCATGCCCTCGGTGTATGGGGCCAAGAGGTCCACATCATCGCATAGATGAGCGCCGGGGATGACCTGGTGGTGCAGAAGATACCGTCCCCTCCCATTGGCGACAAGCTAGGCTTCCAACTAGTCAATGTAAAGTCCAAAGAGTGTGGGTGAGAGAACAACCTTTACTAACTCAATGCTGGCGGCAAATGATCGCCCCTTCCGTTGCATGCGACTGTGCGGCTCTCGTCACGGATCACGGCCCTGCTGGATTACCAGATCCATAGGGAGCCCCAGATGGTGCAATGCCCACAACTTTTCGAGGGGCACCGTGGTCGAAAGCTTTTGCAAAGTCCACAAAGCGGCGGTCGCGAGGTCCTCCCCGCAGTTCCTACTTGTCCTCGACCGGGGCCACGAGTGTGAAGATGTGATCAATGGTCGAATGTCGGGGTCGAAGCCTCCTGGGTGAGTGCCCCCGGATTCGCCTCACGCCCATCCGGGTTTACCGGTGGCAAAATACCTGATCCTTCCTATTCCGCGACGTCAAGGCAAGAAGTTAACCGGATTCTACTGGTTTCATAGTGATTTGCCATTCTGGATTAGAATGGATTTAACCGTATTCTGTCGGTTTTCATAGTGATTTGCCATTCTGGATTAGAATGGATGCAGAAACTGCCGGAAGGCAGACCCACTTGCCTTGAGGAGGCAAACAAGGAGCCAATTACTAGCTGGCGGGAGGCGGGCTACTGCGGCAGCAGTCGGCGCTGTGCGGTGAGTAGCACGCCCCTACCCCAAAGCGAGAATCGGCGACTTGTTTGCCTTCCACCACGGCGTCAAGGTAAGCAACAACAATTCAAGATCGGTGATGGGTGTAATCCAAACGAAATTGGAATTCAAGGTTGGCTATAGTGCATTTTTCGGTTCAAGCTTATCAATAGTGCTTCGGCTGATGATGCATTTTTAGCGAAAATTTTGAGCTCACCATGGCACAAAGTCGCGGCTCTTATGCCCCATAGCCCGCGAAGACGGATTCGAAATCCAAATGGGGCCCGCAGCTAGGGTTTTCAAGTAGGTAACTTGTTGTAACAGGTCGTTCAAGAATGCTCTACCTATTTGTCATTCTTGATTAGGATGATCGCCACATGTCGACATCCCATTGGATAATAAACAAGAATGGATACCAACTTATCTTGACGTAGTCGTCCTCACATTATCGTCCTTGGGTGTGTTTGTTTGGGCTATAACATATTGTCGGTAGGCTCCATTTGCTTTAATTTTCTTTAACTTTGAAGCCATCTATCTATATTCTATTTTCTTAGCATTTGGCTTTTGTTTATCGGATTAGGGGCAAAAAAGAATGACCTCTACCAGAATCCTCTCTCTTGCAACGATGGAGCTGCTTCTTCTTCTTCTAGTCCTATGCAATCTCCTCTCTACCCATGCACAAAATTCTTATTATTACGCTGGACAGGAGGCTGTTGTGAATAACAATAGCACCGCCCTCCTCTATCCTTTGGGCAACGGATTGACAGGAAGATTTGCAGGATTCAGAAATAATCGAACTGCTAATGTGCTAATAGGGCTATGATTTGTCAACTTCACATCCGACGCATACATGCTCTCCTTGTTGCATACAAAATTTTCCAGTAAAAGTTTTGCCCCTGCTCGGTGTTGTGGACTGCTCGGGAAAATGCTTCGCTACTCTTTGACGACGGAGGAAACCTCTCCCTCCGAGATGCAGACAAACGGCTTGTTTGGACCACCAATTCTACCGGCAAAGGAATTCGATACTTGGGAATAACCCCACAGGGAGGGATGGTTCTGGTCAGAGATGATTATACAACGGAATGGGCTAGCTGGGATTATCCAACAGATACTCTTACACTTCTGCAGATATTGAGAAGAGGAAGCAGACTTGTTAGCTGGGTTTCGGATACCAATTCATCCGAGGGAGCTTATTCCTTGTTATGGAGCCTGCAGGTATTGCACTCTCTTTATAACTCCTCTGACTCTCTTCCCTATTGGGTTTTCACCACTTCTGGAGTTGATAATTTGAAGTCTGCTACAAATGCAAACTCTTCCTTAGCAATCTATGCTGCCCTTTGTTGGAGTGAGGAAGGCGTTACAGTCTAGATTTGAGATCGGACTTTTCTCTGATTGATACCTTTCATGAAATGGGCGCCCGTATATCTACAACGGGATACGGTTTTTCGGACATATTCTTCGGTGGTTTTAGGATCCCATCGCCCCCATCCCATAGCCATCCGCCCATCCATGGCGCGATGGCCATCCGCTCGGTATCCATGACCCCCATCGGTGGTTTTATCAGGACACCATGGCCAGTTAATCATTCTTTGCTCCCACGACAAGACCCGAGTCCGCGGCACATGCATTAAATGCCCTGCCTGAGTCGAGAGAGGCGGCCCGTTTCCCCTTCCCCCCGGAAAAGCGTTCGCAGGGTTCGGTTCCCGTCCCCAATTGGACTTCGCCAAAGCTCAACTCACGGCTCCCGGAGGGATTGGTGAAACGGATGGATTGGTGGCGCGCTTGATGGAGGAGCATTGTAATCGACGAGTGCAGCAGAGGTAGGTATGCGTTTGTTTTGAAGCTTGAAGGTCCTGTGAGTTGCTTGAATCGGTACCTGCATTTTTTGAGGCTCAAGCTTCGTGGACTGCGGGGATCCTCCTCGGTCCCTTCTCTAAAAGCCGATCCCGAAATGGACAATTGAGAAAGTTAAAGCCCATTCCAAACGTGTGGCCCCAATGTGTCCATACTTGCTACATTCCGACCCACAGGCAGCTGATTTCATAATGGGAGAGGAGAACTGTGATGGCACAAACCACGAACTTCTACAAAGGGTCTTCAAACCACGAAAAACGGGTGATCCCGAAGAGGAAGGTGGATGAAAATGCGCACCTCGGCACCACCATGTCGGTGTTATCCGGTTTATTTAGTTTTTAATGCCCATTTATTTGTTCGGTTTTTGCTTTGCATTTTGAGATTGACATAAACTGTGGGCCGAGCGGGGGTGGGGGTGGGGCTATGGTTTTGCGACCTCTTTGGTGTGCCTATGGTCCAATGGACCTCAGGAAATACCCCAAAGGTGCTTTCGACAAAACACCGGAAGGCTTTGGTGGCTGAAGCTAAGAGTTGGATCCATCTCAATCCGGGGAGGTTGAGGGGCGGCATCAACAGCGGGTGCATGCCACTTCAATTGAAGCAATTATACTTGAGGCCGAGTGGACAAAGATAACTTTTATGAGATGAAGCATATCGACTACTTAAGGGCAATCATGCCATGGGCCGAACGACCCAAATTAGAGAAAACCGGGTTCAATGTGGCCCCCCGGCTATCTAAAGAAGAAGAAGCTTTGGGCAAGGAATTTCTTTGCATCGAGCCACACACTTTCCAACGGTAATGACAAAGCACGAGGAGGAATGGGCCATGCAGAGGAGAATGAACCCCTCTGAACTGAAAAACCGTGATCAGATTCTTGACATGGATGATGTGTACAATATCTCTCGCAAACTTGCTAGAGACACCTGGCTGCTACATCCAAATGTTCGAGAGAGCATTAGGTTGTGGGTTTCTCTACACCAAGAGTGTGTATTCTTGTATCAAGAAGGCAGACCATTCACTTTAGGTATTATCACTCCATTCCAAATGAAGATTCTGTTGGAACATGGGAAAGGCAATGCTGTTGCTATGGATTCAACCTTCAAGACCAATGACCATTGCTATAGTTTATATACCTTGCTAATTTTTGACAGTCATGGGAATGGTGTTCCAATTGCATGGGTTATGACTTCTAGTCGAAAAGCTTGAAGAAATGACCATGGCTCCACGGTATGAAAGAACACATTCACAAGTTGGATCCATCTTGGACACCCTCATGCTTCATTGTGGATGATCACGGGGGCTGAGATTAAGGCTTTGCAGAAGTATGGCCCAATTCAGCAATCGGTTGTGCACGTGGCGTTAGGAGAAAATTGGTTGAAGATGTTAGTGAAGCGAGTTAAGGACAAGAAAGTGAAGATGTTAGTGAAGAAAGTTAAGGACAAGAAGGTGGAAGTTGGAGCCATGTGATATTGTGTTCGTAGCAGCACATGTTATACGGACCGTATAAATACTAGTCTTATGAATTTATTAGGTGGAAGTTTTTGTGGACATGGTATTTCTGGACACTTGTCATTGGGACCAGTACACAAATCTAGATTTTAAGCATCCACCATGCATAATAAATCCAATACATCTACTGATTAGAAGGTTCGAAAAATAAGAATAAGCTGT
The DNA here is from genome assembly GCA_021234155.1 of Isoetes taiwanensis. Lineage (NCBI taxonomy): Eukaryota > Viridiplantae > Streptophyta > Lycopodiopsida > Isoetales > Isoetaceae > Isoetes > Isoetes taiwanensis. The sequence goes on along the minus strand of JAJEKV010000315.1, from coordinate 200,368 downwards.
GCCTATCATACACAATTCACCAAAAAGGCTGTGCCAATCATACACAATTCACCAAAAAGGCTGTGCCAATCATATGTCAGTAGAGAAGACTGTGCTAATTATATATTAGTGCAAAATAAACTGTGCAGGCAGTTTCATATCCATGTTCAGCATAATCCAAGATCATGTACTGTCCGTTGTCACAAGGCCTTGGTGCAGCTTCCCTAGCATGAAGCAGAAGCTTTTCCTGCAATTTGCGACCGCCACTCGATTGAACCATTTCCTATTAATCTGCAACACAAGAAATAACCCGGAAATGAAAACCACCGATTTCGAAGGTGATGGAGAAGACAGTAATAGGAATGCGGGGTTTTACACGGGGTATGCCTCATCTGCGCTCTTCAAAATGAAATCGTGAATGAACCAAAGCATACAATATGGTGTAAATACCACAATCTGAGCCGTTGTCCCTTGTGGACATTCTAACATCATAAGCTGGACAACCGTACCACCTCGAGAATGTTCCCGTTCCATGATTGATGGATTTTTTGAATAATCTGCGAGAATGGGAGAGAGGAAAATCCTTTGCTAAGGAGAGACTGGAAAAAGACAGATGTCTGAGCTTACCCTCTGGGCGGCCGTCTCGGCGGTGTTATGGTAGCCTCATGCGCAATCGAAATGTGCGAGAGAGGGAGTGGGCGCTCAAGTGCTGGCGAGATGCCATGGTGGTAACGAATATGTAGAGACTCCAATGCGATCTCGCAAGGCAATCCGATTTCAAGTCAATTTGGAGAAATAAACCATGAACACAACAGGGAATGAAAGTTCTCACCGTGGCATCTGGTGCATCCGATGAAGGATTTCCTCCATGGGATCCCCGACCATACCCTTTTCTTCACCGGACCCTTAATTCGGAGGCGAGGGTGGGAGGAATTCGGCCCGCAGTGTTCTGCCTTCTCGGAAAACGGACCTAGGAGGGCGGATGAATCCAGTGCTCGCTCCTCTTCTCCACCCGGTATGGCGTGTGATAAAACTCTGAAATGGAAGCAACCATCAGCCCGCAGCACACAAAATCCATAGCGGCCATGAACTTCTTCCGGAGATAATTGACCCCACAGACTCCTCATTGATCCAAGACTCCGCATCCTTTCGGGATCATCTACGTCCCATTTAGCTCGAAGCAAATTGCACACTCTCGCTTCGACAAGCGAATTAAGCCCATCTTCCACAGAACCCCAAGCCCACAACACCTTTTTACATACACGGGCCAGCGAATTGTAAGAGAACCATATTTTTAGCACTTTTTGGCGCACCTCTTTTTCCCTTTACGGTAGACCAATTGATATTGTATAGATCCTCGATTTTTTAGAAGGAACTCAATAGGCCGGGAAATAATCTAAAGGTAGGGATAGCATAGTTACGGTTTTGAGGAGATATGCTCAAAATTTTTGTCTTATCCTGCATTCCAAACTGCGGCATGGCGGTAGAAGTCCCAAGCATGGGTGAGATGCCCTTATCATCCGCCTGCTGCGAACACCTTCACCTTCAGGATGCCCGCCGAAGCCAGCGGCGGCGTGGGCGTCGAACTTGCAAGCTTCGATCTAGGTGTCTCGCATACGCTTCACGGTGCTCCACATCTGATTTACGGGCCCTGGGTACCATATAGGTGCACGCTTGGGATGTCGGTTCAGATCCGCCTTCCGCGGAGTCTACACTCTCCAACCACAATTCTTAGGTGTGCCCTCAATCCATACCCGGCCTCAATATTCCGTTTATCTTTGTGCCGGTTTGATTTCTTTCTTAGCCTCCCACTCGACAAACCCGTAGGGCAACATACTGGTTAAGCGTAATCCGCCCACGGCCGCTTACCTTCATCTTCATCAACAATCCGAGTTACGTACGCAGGCCTTGGCGTTACCTCGGCGTTGGCCTGCACCTTTTCAAGTACCTCCTCAAATTTACCTTATATTTGTATTCAGGGTTCGGGGCATATAAATATCTTAGTGCTTGATACATGTCCCTACCTTCTACCCTCTTCTGTTTCACCTTTTCCTGCCTCCTTCTCCCCTCTGGAGCCCGCTCAACCTGCACTTGCCAGGGCCGTGTTCATCCTTCAAATGCTTCTCCATTCGCTTCCTCTTAAGCATCTCCCAAACACACGGGGTACCAAACAACAATGCTTGGTCTTCTTCAAAGCTGTAATAGTATCCCATCAAGTAATGCCTCTCATCTATTTGGAATCATCATCCAGAAGGTAGCCATGACCTTTGGCGGTAGGGGCACACCCGTGTCGGTCGTCTTTTTCTTGCCTCCACCGATTTCTTGATGTCTAGGAGACTTAGAGGGTGCGAATCGTGATAGGTGGCTCTTAGAGCAGCATACATAAGCTGTTTGATGGCGCCTCGGTGATCTCCTCGTAAGTGGGCACGTATTCCTCGTCCGGAGACTTGGATCCGTAGAGGCATGTCCTCGGGGCTCTCCACATAAGCTTCCTCCACATTTTACTGCTTCCTTTCCACGCGGCTGCCCCGGAGAGGCGGCACGCACTTCATAGTGCGGCGCCCGGCATGGGCGTGAGAGGATCGAAGGCCGGAGGTGTGATCAGCCGGAAGGTCGGACTCCGGAGCTTGGATTGGGCATGCGGTCTGTTAGTCTGTTGCGGGTAAAGTTTGTGCCGCGTGTCCGAAAACCCACGAGGTTACACTCGGATCGTGAATCTTAAATGCGCCCAATTTAAATTTACAGCGTCAGCGCTCTGAGGGTAGTCAATTCGCGCACACATCAAGTAATCACGATAAACCCTACGATGCGGGTATAATGATGATATGCCAATGGGTCCAGATAAACCACTACTATGTGTCCAAACAAACCACTAGCTTTGTGTCGGACAAACCACTAGCTTTGTCCAAACAAACCACTAGCCACATGTCACACTCATACATTGTCCAAACAAACCACTCCTTTGTGTCGGACAAACCACTACTATGTGTCGGACAAACCACTAGTTTGTGTCGGATAAACCACTTGCATGTGTCGGACAAACCATTGGGATGGACAATGGAATTGTGTAAATACAGAGGGTGTAAATACTTGGTGTATTTATACCCATGGTATGTCATTCAAGATCACACTCATACATTGTCGGATAAACCACTCCTATGTGTCGGATAAACCACTAGTATGTGTCGGGACAAACCACTAGTATGTGTCGGATAAACCACTACTATGTGTCGGACAAACCACTACTATGTGTCGGACAAACCACTGAGTCCGTGTCGGATAAACCACTAGTATGTGTCGGACAAACCATTAGGGTGGACAATGGAATTGTGTGTAAATACGGAGGGTGTAAATACTTGGTGTATTTATACCCATGGTATGTCATTCAAGTCACACTCATACATTGTCGGATAAACCACTCCTATGTGTCGGATAAACCACTAGTGTGTCGGACAAACCACTAGTATGTGTCGGATAAACCACTACTATGTGTCGGACAAACCACTACTATGTGTCGGACAAACCACTAGTGCATTGTCCGGATAAACCACTAGTATGTGTCGGACAAACCATTGGGGTGGACAATGTCATGTGTGTAAATCTGAGAGGGGTGTAAATACTTGGTGTATTTATACCCATGGTATGTCATTCAAGTCACACTCATACATTGTCCACATAAACCACTAGTGCGTGTCGGACAAACCACTAGTACGTGTCGGATAAACCACTAGTATGTGTCCAGAATAAACCATTGTGGTGGACAATGGAATTGTTTGTAAATCTGAGAGGGTGTAAATACTTGGTGTATTTATACCCATTGGTATGTCATTCAAGTCACACTCATACATTGTCGGATAAACCACTCCTATGTGTCGGATAAACCACTAGTCGTGCGGACAAACCACTTGTCCGGATAAACCACTAGTATGTGTCCAGATAAACCACTACTATGTGTCGAGATAAACCATTGTGGTGGACAATGGAATTGTTTGTAAATACTTGGTGTATTTATACCCATGGTATGTCATTCAAGTCACACTCATACATTGTCGGATAAACCACTCCCTATGTGTCGGATAAACCACTAGTACATGTCGGACAAACCACTAGTATGTGTCGGATAAACCACTAGTATGTGTCGGATAAACCATTGTGGTGGACAATGGAATTGTTTGTAAATACTGAGAGGGTGTAAATACTTGGTGTATTTATACCCATGGTATGTCATTCAAGTCACACTCATACATTGTCGGATAAACCACTCCTATGTGTCGAGATAAACCACTACTATGTGTCGGACAAACCACTAGTATGTGTCGGATAAACCACTACTATGTGTCGGATAAACCATTGTGGTGGACAATGGAATTGTTTGTAAATACTGAGGGTGTAAATACTTGGTATATTTTATACCCATGGTATGTCATTCAAGTCACACTCATACATTGTCGGATAAACCACTCCTATGTGTCGGATAAACCACTAGTCGTGTCGGACAAACCACTAGTATGTGTCCGGATAAACCACTAGTATGTGTCGGATAAACCATTGTGGTGGACAATGGAATTGTTTGTAAATCTGGAGGGTGTAAATACTTGGTGTATTTATACCCATGGTATGTCATTCAAGTCACACTCATACATTGTCCGGATAAACCACTCCTATGTGTCGGATAAACCACTACTGTCGGACAAACCACTACTATGTGTCGGATAAACCACTAGTATGTGTCGGATAAACCATTGTGGTGGACAATGGAATTGTTTGTAAATCTGAGAGGGTGTAAATACTTGGTGTATTTATACCCATGGTATGTCATTCAAGTCACACTCATACATTGTCCAGATAAACCACTCCTATGTGTCGGATAAACCACTAGTGCATTGTCCGACAAACCACTTGTCAATGTGTCGGATAAACCACTAGTCCGTGTCGGACAAACCACTAGTATGTGTCGGAGAAACCACTACTATGTGTCGGATAAACCACTCCTATGTGTCGGACAAACCACTAGTGGTCCGGACAAACCACTACTATGTGTCCGGATAAACCACTAGTATGTGTCGGATAAACCATTGTGGTGGACAATGGAATTGTTTGTAAATCTGAGAGGGTGTAAATACTTGGTGTGTTTATACCCATGGTATGTCATTCAAGTCACACTCATACATTGTCGGATAAACCACTCCTATGTGTCGGATAAACCACTAGTGCGTGTCGGACAAACCCACTTGTCTGTGTCGGATAAACCACTAGTCGAGGAGGGTAAACCACTGGTCCGGATAAACCACTACTATGTGTCCGGACAAACCACTACTATGTGTCGGACAAACCACTAGTATGTGTCCGGATAAACCACTAGTATGTGTCGGACAAACCATTGGGATGGACAATGGAATTGTGTAAATAAACGAGGGGGGTGTAAATAAACTTGGTGTATTTATACCCATGGTATGTCATTCAAGTCACACTCATACATTGTCGGATAAACCACTCCTATGTGTCGGATAAACCACTACTATGTGTCGGACAAACCACTAGTATGTGTCGGATAAACCACTAGTATGTGTCGGATAAACCATTGTGGTGGACAATGGAATTGTTTGTAAATCTGAGGGGGTGTAAATACTTGGTGTATTTATACCCATGGTATGTCATTCCAAGTCACACTCATACATTGTCGGATAAACCACTCCTATGTGTCGGATAAACCACTAGTGCGTGTCGGACAAACCACTAGTATGTGTCGGATAAACCACTACTATGTGTCGGATAAACCACTAGTAGGTGTCGAGGATAAACCACTACTATGTGTCGGATAAACCACTAGTCTATTTCGGATAAACCACTAGTATGTGTCGGACAAACCACTGGTCCGTGTCGGATAAACCACTAGTCCATTGTCGGATAAACCACTAGTATCATCTCGGACAAACCATTGTGGTGGACAATGGAATTGTTTGTAAATAAATACTTGGTGTATTTATACCCATGGTATGTCATTCAAGTCATTTATACCCATGGTGTGTCCAGATAAACCACTCCTTTGTGTCCAGATAAACCACTAGTCTAGCCATACTCATACATTGTCCACATAAACCAAGACTTTTTTTATGACATAAACATGAAACTTCTTTATAAGAGAAACATGAGACTTTTTTTTATAACAACAACGTCAGCCTATGGTGGTATGCCTAGGAAATGCATGGCCAATGTATCCTCGAGATCTTCTTGGTCATCATCAGGGGACCGTCAGCGACAACGTGAACATTCTTTACACTCATTGGTTGGGGGTCTCTGCTGGTGTTAGCGCTCTCTGAATCAACATCAAGCATTGTTGCCATGACTTCTGCCCGGACATCCTCAACAGTTACATCTGGCACACCGCATGGTAGTCTCCACATGTTGTGATCCAATACATCGCATAGGGTTGGATCAGACACCTCTAGAACTTCCCTGATCAGAACCTTCTTTCGCTGCCTCCGTGCAGCATACATTTCCTCGAAGCAGGCTTTTAGGGTATTGCCTTCCCAGACATGGTCCATAGCTAGCAAAAGCTTCAAAGCCTTGCCCTGGATAATAGACCTCTTCAATTCAACCAGCAATGCCCTTTCGGTTGGCCTATTAAGGTCAATGACCCGAGGCCTGGGGCTCTCTCTGAATTCCCCATTCTCCACGGTCTCTGCATGAACAATGTTGGGATCATGAAAAGATTAATAATATGAAAGTAGAACATGAATATGAAGGAAGACAAGAACATGCTTACTTCTAAATGTTTTGATGCTTGAGGCTGGGGATTCTAGCCCACATCCTCCCGAATTTCATTCAAGTGGGCGAGGACATCCTCAAGACTATGGTAGCGGATGGCCTTTGCCCTCACGAAGGCTGTTGTCGGGTCCTCACCATCTCACTTGGCTTGAGCGGTAAGCAAAGGAACTTCGGCGCTCTTGAACTCAAGCGCAACCAACCAAGAATAGCGAAGAATAACTAAGACAAGTGTATATATAGCTTGGAGGCACAAGGATGGCCGGATGGCTATGGGATGGGAGGGTAAAAAGAACCGTTACAAAGAACCGGATTAGAAAGAACCGTTGGTTTAAATATTCCCTTCTATGCTTGTCCGGGTTAACCACTAGAGTGGGTGTATTGAAATAGCTTCGAAAAGAAAATACAACTTTCTTTTGAAAATCGGGAGGGCATTAGTTTTGAAAATGAAATAAATGGCAATTATTATTTAAATTGGAAATGGGGAGGGGAGTACAGCGGGCGGCGTTTTGGGAGCGAGGCGGTCGGGCGGATCCGGGCGGGATTCCGGTGGCGGGGGAGCTCTCGGGGCCGGAACAAGGCATTTAATGAATCCGGTGAAGCGGGCGTCTCGGGGCGAACGGGGCATTTAATGCATGTCAGGCCGTGGTACTCTGGTCTTGTGTCAGGGGGAGCGGTAATGATTAACGGTCTTGGCTGTCCGGATAAACACCGGGATGGGGTCATGGATACCGAGCGGATGGCCATCGCGGGCGCATGGATGGGCGGATGGCTATGGGATGGGGGGCGATGGGATGTCCGGAAAAACCACCGGGAATATGTCCGGAAAAACCGTATCCCGTTGTAGATATCACGAGCCGAATGAAATAGATCCTTCAAATTGCTCCAACATAACAACTCCGCGATGCATGAAATGGTTTTCAGCACAACCACACAAAGACATTTCTTATGCTACATTCTTGAGGTTACAACCTGATGGCAATGTTGTTACGTATGGTTGGCAAGATACTGAATAAAGCGTGGAAGGAGCTCACTAGGTTTTTGATAATAAATGCGATCGCCAAATTCTTGCGGGGGCATATGGTGTATGCAATAGGGAATCGAGGGGGATTGTGTTGGCTTAAAGTTCTTTCTACTGGGTGGATCTTGCTTTCCTATACAAAGGCGTGCATACTCTAATTCAAACAAGTCTTTGGAAGCAATTTAACTTGTTTTTCTCAAAATTTGGGCAAAAGTTCGACCAACAAACTACTAAGTTATAGGAGTTGCGGTTAGGCCATTCTTTCTTTTTCTCCTTTAGCAACACTTGCATCTCTTCTTATTTTTACGTAAAGTTAAGAAAAGAAGAAAGATAGGAACGACGAAGAGCTGGAGATCCCTCTAAGCGGAACTAATGGTCCCGAAAGATTTTTCTTACAAGGAGCTTAGGGGAAATTACCAATGGGTTTAGGGAGGCCGGGTCTTTGGAGGATTTGGATCCCGGTATATAAAGGCCTCCTAAGCGGGGCTGAAATTGCGGTGAAAATCTTTGGACAATTCCAATCACAAGATGAAACAATTTTATGCTGAAGTATCCATTCTCGGTAAATTCACCATCTTCACCTTGTTAGGCTATTGGGTTTTCTTGTGAAGGGCTCCTGAGGCGATAATTTGTGAGTATGTGGTGAATGGGTCTTTAGACAAATGGATCTTTGATCTTTGCCCGAGCCTCTTCCTTGGCAAACTAGGTTCAATATTGCTGTTTTGGTGGCGGCGAGGGCATGGCTTATCTGCATGATGGTACTGCAAAAGAAAAGTCATTCATCTGGATTTGAAGCCCCTGAACATTCTATTGGACCAAAGTTTCACACCCAAAATCTGTGATTTTGGAGTATCTCGCGGTGATGGCGAGAGATCAGAGTTTAAACGCGTTCCCGACAAACATGATAGGCACTTTTGGTTGGCATAGAGCGGCGTTCCATGCCGATAGAAGCGGCCGAGCGCCGTGTTGGGAAGCTTGCCGTCTTTGGTGTCTCGTGTTCGATCAAATTTAGGGTTTTCTTTGTTGGCAAAACGCCGTTCTCCGGCCGGCGTTCTGCCCCAAAATTATAGCCGTTCTCTGAAGCGAGCATGCATATCCTAATTTGACCGCCTAAAATAAGGCATCCGATTCTTGGGGAGACCTAATTTGGGACTTAAAAGGGAAAACCGATCTAGAATAGGCTTACGGTTGATTCCGCACTTCTGGCCAATGAGGATTTCCAGCGCCAAGATCTTTACGGGGATTTTTAGCGGGTAAGATTTTGTCATTTCGTTTTAGAATAAGCGGGATTTGTATAGCATTTAAATTTGCTCTTGCCTTAAATCTTCTTCTCAATCAGTTTCAAATAATAATTCTAAGATTCTCTCCGCTAAGCATAAGTTTTGTGACCTTGAAAAAATTTGAACCCATTAAAATCTTGTAACAAAGAAGCGGTCTACATTTTATGAATTTTAAAATTTGTTGTTGTAAATATTATGTATGCAGTCATATTACGATAGATTTCAATGTTTACGATTATTTCAAGTGGTTTTAAAATTTCCGTTCCGTTCCGTTCCGTGTCAATGAGCTCAGTAGTGCTTTCGTTCTTTAAAAGCTTTGCGTTCCTAAAACTGTTGGTTCTATGCCAAGTATGCTTTTGGGTATCTTGCAGGAAAGTTTGGATGGCGATTCCACGAATAAGTCGATGTTTACAGCTTTGGCAAGGTACTCATTGAAATCTTAAGTGGGGAAAATCTGTGTACGAAATTGCAGGAGAGAGTTTATTGATCGATAGCAGCTTGCCAAAAGATTCAGTGAACGAAGAAGAAGCAAATAGGATGCTGACGACTGCCAAGCTATGTCTTCAAGCAGATCCTTGTGCAAGACCTAAAATGGGTATGATTGTGCAAATCTTACAAGGAACCCTTCCATTTCCTGAAGTAGTGGCCATGGATAACAGGGAAGCTATGGCTAGATGGGCCGAGTCAACATATGAGACTTCGTCAACGCAGGAGACTTCTTCAACCGGCAGTTCTTCTGTTTACAAGCCACTACTATTAGCGTCACCAAGAGATTGATCACTGTTTGATTATTCCGTTGTTGTTTGTACTCAATAAGAAGCATTTTTGCTAACTATCTATTCAATTTAATTCAACCTAATAATAAGCATATACGGCTTTATCTACTTATTTAAAATGTTTTTGGGTTGTCGGCCTCACGCCGGCGCTAATGCTTTTCCGGCCATTGTAACGTCGAGTTTTGGGTTTCCGGCAATATTTGGGTTTTTTACATTGTTACTGAGTCGATAGCGTTTTTTTCACTAAGAGCATTGATCGGACTAGCAAAATAGCTGGCTCTGAGCAATCATGCCTGCGGCAAACTCTTAGCGCCTAGAGCTTCAGGTTTGACATCCAGTAGATTTTTCATTTTATTCAGGGAAAATTCTTGCCGTAACTTATTTCCTTTGCCATCTCTTAACCAATGTGCTATTTTTTCAAGCACGAAACAAAGCATGCGGAAAGAATAGGTTCACAAACAGACGGCAGTTTACAAACAGAGAAGGCACGTTTACTTCTTAAGCTTCAACTTCTTCGAATGCTAGAGCTCGAAGCTTGGGATCATTTTTGGGCTCTAAAGCAAGTTCTGGAATCATTGTTTCAGCTTGAAGAGTATTTGTTACAAAAAAGCGTCTTGGTAAAGCTTATAAGGTTCAGATATTTGCTTATAAGAGTTGCTTATCAGGTCGGTCTCCGAGCTGTTGCAAGCATTTGATTTGTTCTTTGGTGCGTGTTAAACAATACCCGGGCAAAGGTTGAATTTATTTTACTTTTTCCGTTGTTTGCAGATAAGCCACCATTCTTTCAAAGGTTTAGGGCTTCTGGAGCTTCGACTTTGCTTACCAAGTCGGTGTAAAGAGCTTCAGAACCATCAAGAGGTGCTTCCCCGTTCCGATGTCTGCTCCTATTTATTTTAATCAAGGTTTGTCTTTCCCAAGATTTGAGAGCAAAATAAAGATGCCCAAAATAAAGCCGGTTTTCTTTAAATCCCCCTTCCCTTTTTTTTTTTTGTTTTTCTATCTGCTTTGCAAATCGTAGAGGGCTTGGAGTTGGAGCTTTCTCTGGAGCAATTTTGTTTTTTGCAGATTTTCTTCTCCAAATCCCTTTGTCTTGGTCTGTAATGCATTCATTCTGTAACTTTTTTGCAGTTAGTTGCTTTGGTCCTCGAAATGGAGCTTGGAGTTTTGCTTCAATATCAAACTAGAAGTTTCGCTTCAGGTAAGAATGCTCTTTAATTACGTCTGATATCCTTGCCTAACCCTTCTCTTAAAAGAAGCTTGGAGCAACTCAGATGATCTTTTAACAATCCCATTTCTCGACTTTCATCAATTTGATAGATGTCCAACTTTGCATCATGCGAGACATATAAAATTCATCATTTGCTCCGCTATAAGGAAGTCTTTTAACCCCATTCATGACCAAGCTAATGTCATGCATCTCATTTCGGATTTGATTTTTGATCTTAGTTGTCAGCTTAGTGCCCCTGGTGTTTTAGAATCATTGACAACTTTTGCAATCTTGATTTTTTTATTTTTTTATTTTTTTATTTGTATTTTAAAAACCTATTCTATTCTATTCTATTCTATTCTATTGTGAATGTGTTGCTAGATTTGGTATTTCTTCTGTTTTAGTTCAATAGAAGTGAGCTACGAAACTTGACATCTATTTTGGAGCTAATTTTGGTTCCATCTTAATATGAGGTACTAATTTAGATCTGAGTGAAATGTTGTTTCTCTCATGTAATGCAGGCTTGAGTTTGATGGCTGGCTATGCACAAGAGACATTTTCCAGATGCTTTTGAAGTGTTCGATGCGAATAGGTTGTCTAAATAAGAGCAACCCATATCACTGCCTTTGTTCATCATTTTGGTATGCGTACCTTGCAGCACATGCAAGGGCTATTCCATACATGGAGTATATGCATGACATAGCTCTTAACTAGAATTTGCAGTGGCTACTCTAAAACGTGTTATAGGAGCACATTATGGCCTAATTTGAAGAATCACAGGAGAAATCTGGGAAAAGTCTCCCAGCATTCCCGCCTTTTCAATCAAATGGACTTTATATCCAAGGGTGAGGCATTGTCACCTGAATGCATGCCATCGGTAATGTATTGTGGATTTGAAAATATAAGTGTTGTGGATATGGAAGCGGGCATGCTATTTCATAAACTATCCTCTGGCATGTTGCTTCAAATTCGTATGATCCTTTTCATATCCTCATTTGAATCTAATAATGTTTTTATCAGTTCTTGAGAAATACCTATATGATCATTTTTCCATATTGATTAAGGCAAACATTGTACAGTCCGTAGTTATTTATGTCCACATTGAGTTGTGAGCTTTAATGGTGGTTTCTCCCAATATATGGGAAGTATTCAAGAGTGAAGCAGAAAAAGCTTCATGGATTATAATTTTGAAGGAAGGAAGGAAGGAAGAAGTTTTAACGTCCACGGAACCCAATCGGGTTATGGGACCTGAACAAACAAAGGGGGCATAAGCCCTAATAGAACAGAGGGCCGAAGCCCAAAAAATAGAACATGGGGTCTAAGCCCCGTTATAACACAAAATAGAATAACAAACAAGAAAAATAAGAAGGAAACTAGAGCGAAACTAGAGAGTACATGGCTATCTCGAATCGCCCATGGGTCGGTGTACACCGATCGAATGATGGCTTGACCTCCCTATAAATGGCCCACTTCGGCTACTTGGCGAGCCTCGCATTACCACGACATAATTCTTCTTTCCGCCTACGGTAGTCTTTGGGTCGGGTCTTCCCCGGCCGAGGAAGGTGGTTCCTTTAGATGGTTGCCATGTCGCAAGAGGACGATCGAGCCGCCTTGCCCAACCCAATGGGCGAGACAATACCATGTGCTTGGATGTGCATCACTTGGGTAAAAAACATCTTCAAGTCATCGTAGCAATAGAATCACTGCGTCTCCTCGAATACCTACGTCACGCAGGTTCAAGGCAAGAGTATGCTCGTGGCCCCCGCCGGGCTCGGAATCTCTGCCTGACAAGTATAATAAGTCCTGGGCGAGGCATATGTGGACCCCCGCATCGTTATCATCCTTGGACATATCATTCACATGCTCGGAGCGCCATGTGTGGATCCTCGCACCTATTATCATCCTTGTGCATACCATCACCATGCTCAAAGCGCGAGGAGATCTGGCCGGATTGAATCGACGAGTACTACCATGATCCTCCCGACTATGACTCCTGGGTAGCAACAACTCTAGAAGTTGCACCCGGCTTTGTAAGGGTAACCGAAAGCGTACATTCTTTGTGATAGTGACCGCGTGGAGCGGCCGCCTGTATTCCTAAAGGATATCCGAGGCGCATAAATGATCTGAAAGGTGAAGCCTATCCAGGTAAGATCTAAGGACTCATCGTGAACTAACGTGGATCCGGGCCGGGTCGATGGGACCGAGGCCCAAAGAAAGGGGTTGCCATAAGATATGGTTTAATTGACGGGTCATAGGGCTTGTCCGAGATATGTACCGGCAATTTGATCGCATTCTTGGCTTATGGTCTCAGCGTGCCATGGTCTTGAGCACGGGGACATGCCGAAAGTGGTCAGAATTATGCGAGGAGGAGGCAAATGGATGAACAAGCAGAAACTAGATGAGCAAACGACCGGGATAAACTAAGCGCATCAACGTGAATCAAAGAAGATGAAGGAAAGAGAACCTTTGATGTGGTGGCTCTGATTATTGAAGATGTGGGTCAGAACTTTGATGAGCTGGTTTGATTAATTGAAGCTGTAGGCGGATTTGTGGCTGCGGTGTTGGTGGCCTCCCCATACTCGGGTTCCCTCTTCGGCTCACAAATACCAAGAAATGCAGACCATGCCCCTTCGAATCGATGTCCGACTCTTTGGATCGATGCTTGACTGCTTTCTGGGGAGGGCAAATAGGAGAAACTTGCTATAATGAACATGGAAATTGATGAGGTCGTATTGAAGAGAATGAAGAAACTGTTCTTTTTTCTTTAGGCTCAATGCTTCAAAAATTATAATGGCTACAAATAGCAGAATTGCAGCAGTGTTTTTAATCTTCTTCGTAAATGCCTTTGTTAATAATGCAGATAAAGCTACTGACAGGTCTCAAAGAATTTTTATCCATTGTTTAAGCAAGATGTACGTATGTTCTACATTTGTAATACAAAAGGTTTCTGTACATTATTTTTTAGCCCAGATTTATTCAAACCCGGTAAGATTACACTGGTTATGATTTTTTTCCCATCTTTATTCAAACCAGCTATAATTGCAATGGATGGTGGAATCGCTTCATCCATTAAGTTCTTTTTTCTTTTGTTGCTTCATCTATTAAGTTCTTTTTTCTTTTGTTGCACCATAGACAATGCATCCTGACACATGCCAAAAACAACAGCATTTTTACAGAAATATATAAAACAAGCTAAACAAACGACGCACAACATTTCAGACACAAACACATCAAGCTTGAGATTAAACACGGTTGTTCAAAGACAACTTCACATAAACTATCATGCCTAGATAGTTGTGAAAAGCTTCCTTCCAAAAAAGGCTATTCACACATCAGGGTAAGATGGTTGAAGATAGGGGTCTAGAAAATTAGCCCTCCTCTCCTGTAGTATCCTATGGAGAAGAAGTTGAGAGGGTTCCTAACAAGGGGGATTCACCCAGGGGTGCCATACAATGTGCTGAGTGACTTGTAGGGGGTTTTTCTTTCCATCACATATCGGAGGTAGGGGGTTTTTGCCACTACTTCAAACTTTATGCGGAGGGGTGGTTTGCCTTTCAAGAAATGTTATCCATCACCCTATGCAACATGGCATACCCCCCTACTATAAGTAAAAAGTTTTAGGCTCATTGGACTTCTATTCATGGATCGAGAGAAGTTAGCTTTCCATACTCAACTATATGTATATAAATGTTTTATCATTGAATATAAATTCTTGCCTTAAAAAAAAAAAAAAAAAAAAAAAAAGGATGGTTGAAGATAGGAAGAATTGAATGATTCACCCTTATATCTTTAAGCATGCTACTAAAAATTCAATACAACAAAACCCTGAAAAATGATATAGAGAGATGGGAAATTCCATGAATCAGTCCAAGAGAAAAAGTTCTAAACTAGAACTAGCGCAAAACCTTCTGGAAATCCAACAAATCCAGAGAACCTGTTCTAGAGGCCCATCTAGAGAACCTGGCTCTTACTGGCAGCCAGAATCGGCAAGATTTGAAGGATACAAATTAAAGATTGAATATAGAAATGCAATTGTTCTGAAACCCCCCAAGAAAAACCATGCAAACCCGTATTAAATGAAACCATTATACCTTTCCCATCCTTTAAAAAAAACTACAAAGGATCTTTTTGCAAACCTTAATCTATGTGTTTAAAAGAAACTGGCATTTAAGAACGGCATATCTTTAATATGAGACATTTCTTTAGAGGATGTAGGACCAAAATCGATGCTTTTGTGGGTTTTTTACATAATATTTGACTTTCTCTTAGAAAAACAAAATCTAGCATATGAAATACAAATATGAATTTCACATTCGAAATTTTTACCACACCAATTTCTATTTTGCTTAGCTTTGTACTTCACTCAAGTTTTTCCTATTTGGATGGATTCTAAAGGGTTAACATTGTTAAAGAGAGAGTTGTATATACTTCATTTTCACATCTCTTTTCGTCATGTAATTCTTTGTAACGCTCGGCCCCAGAAACACTCGGGCCTAGACCAACAACGGGCGAATTTTGCTATTTTAGATCATTGGGATGAAAAAGTGGAGATGATTCTAGAGCTAGAGAGCCGATTGCACGGTGAAGGAACTGTTCTCTTGGAGCAGTTCTGTAGTTTCTTTGCTCAACATTTTGTTCTCCGCTTTCCATGGTTATTTTAGAGCTTGAAAATAGCTGAAGCAAATCGAACCTAGAGTTTTCATGCAGCATTATATTCATCCGGCATCAACAGCAGACTACAAAATGTATGATGACGTTGGGGGCATTTTTCTAGCGTCTTTTAGCAAGAGAAGCTTTCGGTGTATCTTTTCATTTTGTTTCTGCTATTATGAAATGCTTAACCCTTGCAATATATCATCATCAACATTTTCTTGCTGCAGAAGGACGTTTTTACACAGTCTTGCAAATTTGTGATTGGCAGTATGTACTACGTTTTGTTGATGCAGGAGAACTTTATACATTCCAAGGTTAAGGTAAACTTGCTCAGTACATGTATTTCTTGCTATTAGATTTTCCAGGGTCTATAAAGGTTTGATCTGAATAAATCTCTCTTTCTAAATGTTTGGTCTACTAATCATTTGTTGAGTGCGTATCTCAAATCCATTTATTCGGCGGCCATTTCAGTATATTTGCATTTGCTTGACTAATGCCCAGAGGCGTTTTGCTATTTGTGACGTTCCAAAGATAATATCACGGTCCCGGGGCGTATCTTTATCTTGCCTAAATCAGCATTACCGCCATCCCAATTGGCGTGTCTGCGACGTGTAGCTAAGCAAGTAGCACCCTAGGGGGCAACTTGCAAGTGTGTGCACATTTATTCATGTGCACACTTTAGCCCACTTAATTAATATAGGCAAGTGGGCCACACCCATTATCCCACATGCTCAAGGGTTAATGGAAGCCCTAGCCCTAACCCTTAGTCTATATAAGGTATATAAAACCCTAACTTTCTATTTTAGGGCCCACGGACCTTATAGAACTCCGTTTTGCTTGCTCCAAGAGCCAATCTTGACTCCCAAGTCTCATGCGAGCAGCCTAGCTCATCAGCTTCCCTTTCTAGCTTCATCTTCAAGCAGATCTACAGCATGGACGCGTTTAGAGCAGGAGGAGCAAGCCAGGGATCAGGTATTTTGCCAATTCAATAGTCTAAACCGCCTCCCAGACATAGAGTAAGTAGGTTTAGCTTATTGATTTGCCCATAGCAGCCATCTAGACCTCTAGATACCAAGCCATAACTAAAGAACCTAACTCTGTGATTTAGATTAAATCTTATTCTTTAGTTCTTCTATGATATGTATGTGATGATGATCTCTGTGGAATCATTGTATTGGGAAGGGGGGTGGAGGCCTTAAAAAGCCTAGTAGTTGATGCTCCTAGCTAGCCCTATTTAATGCACTATTAAATTACGGCTGTGCACAAGAACCAAACCTGGTTGTGGGTGGAGGACTAGGCTGGCTTACAAGGAGGTGCATGTCTTGACTCATGATCCGCGTCCCTCGGTAGTAAAGCCTATCGGGGACTATAGTGCACTAGATCTAATGCTACGCCCTTTGCGTGAGGCTTTGCATGGGTTCGACACTCTTGGGGTGGTGGACACCTTCCATGGAGTTCAAGGCAGTGCGAGGCGGTGGCCCTCTAGTCACCTTGAGTGACATGCTAACCTCACGGTGGGAGCAATCCCTACACGCCCCATCGGGCGGGAGATGCAACTCGAGAGTAGCCCCTTTGGCTACGCATCCGTGAGCTCTGATCGGGTCCCAAGACTTTTCAACCTACTCAAAAAGTGTGCGGGGAGGGCCGGGATGGAGTGGACTACCCCAAGCCATGTTCTATTGCCGGCCAAATCCATTGCCATGAATTACATGCGCAGCGACCACGGAGGCCCAAAATGTCCAGTCATCCCTCTCGATGTTCGAGACCGTGGGTAGATCCTCCATATGTGATGTGTTGATCTTTGTCTATCTCGAGATATGTGGTGAGCCATCGCCGTGATGGTCATGTGATATCGATGTATGTATCTTGACATGTATGTTTAAACCATGACTAGGTAGGCCACGAGGGAGCGGGGTAAATGACCCCTTCATTCTTCCCACTTTGGAACTCATTAAGGTTGCATTGACATGTGGAGGGCCTTGTATCGGCTATGGAGCTGGTATGGGGGATGAACTCTGTTTGTATCACGGTGAGTGCACCTTATATGAGGAGGGGACGTCACAGTGGTATCAGAGCAATGTTCTTGGAGACCAAGAGCAAAGCACTGGCCATGCTCCCAGTAGTACTAACCTAGTAGAATTCTCAAACCTCGAAAAAGTGGGAAAAAATTTTCTCATTTTTTTATAGTTATGCTAAGCTAGTAACAGTTAGAAGAATTGAAAACCAAGTGAACAAAAAAGTTGAACTAAATCTTGATCTAAGGTAGGAATTGCTCACGGTATGCGCCAGAGCACCAACCTAAATTTTAGGTTGGGCCCCAGGCGCACACCATGAGTAACTGGCCATAATCACCTTGAAACCTGATGAATTTTAACAAGACAATATGCTAGATCAAATTTTAAGGTAAGATTTAGCTAGAATTGTATATCACACCCCTAGGAATATGTCTAGAAATTATAAAATTACAGTCTAAAATGCAAAAGTGCTCACGGTATGCGCCAGAGCCTTGATCTAAATATTAGATCAGCCCCCTAGCACACACCATGAGTAAAATTGCTTAGAAAACTCTGAAGTAAGTGCATGTTTTAAGTTAATAGGTGCTTTGACACATGAAAATAAGTAACTTAGAATTTGACCTAAAATTTGCCCAAACTATAAATAGACCCAAACCCCTCTCATTTGCAGACTTCCCCTCTAGAAGTTAGCTCCGCACTTCGAGGTGATGTTTGGGCGCGCAAAACTCGATTGGAAGTAAGATAGATATGGCGCACACCAAACGTAGATCGTCCTAAGTCGACCCGGGGAGAAACACCACCCAAGACAAGAGGCGACATGTGCCGGGACCAACTTCGCGGAGGAGGAGACCCACCTTTATCGAGGCCCGAGGAGAGCACTTGAAGGAGCTGCGGGAGGAGGGATCGAAAGCACGGATCACTAGACGAAACTGATTAGCCAGCATCAACCCTGCAGAAGTGGGCCAGGCCGACATTGGGTCAAGATGACGAAATTCAAAGAGTGTTGACCAAATGGAAAAAGGAAAAACAAGAGAGGGCGTAATCAGAGCGGGAGGCCAAAAGCGCAGGAGGAGAGGGAGCCCACCTCACGAGCCAACCGGGGAAGAAACGACTCCGAGGCCCGGATTCGAATACACGAAGAGCGGCACGCAAGATCAAGAGAAGAGAAAGGCCGAGAAGAAGAGAAAAGAGAAGAAAAGGAGGCCGAAGAAAGAAGAAACTCAAGGGCAAGCAGAAGGAAGAGCCCAAGAGGAAGATGAAGAAGACCCCGATGACAAAGATGCGTCGCCGAGGAAGTCGCGACCAGCCCGCATCCTCGGACGACTCAGACGATGAGGATTACAATCCTCATCAAGAAGGTGGGAGCTTCTCCAAGCCAACAGAGGAGGATCGGACAGACCAGGAGTGGACAGACCAAGATCGGCAGGTGCAAACACCCCCACCTTACCCCACGTGGGAGAAGGACAAGGACGAGAAAAAGCCACCCCAGGCACGCGGGGAGTCTTCGTGGTAGACCATCTCGGGGTCTACGGAGAAGAAGTTGAAGGCACACCAGGAGTTTATGAAGAAGTGGGAGGCCTACAACTCCTACTACCAGGCGAACAAGGTCACCTATGTTGAAGGAGGACGGCCATCAAAGAAGCAGACTCTCAAGCCACCTCCCGAAGAAGCCGAAAGCCAGGAAAGCCAGATCAAAACTGTCACAAGCAATCTGGGAGATCCGGCATTTTCAGAGAGGCTATATGGTCTTCTCATCCCGCGAGCACCGTTCGCCCGGGCTCGTGAAGGAAGTAGTCAGGGGTTTGACTTGAGCAAGAGGGTCACATCACGAGGCTGCTTTGGCTTTACAGAGGAGGCGTGAGCCAAAATTGGTGCAACATTTTGAAGACTCAACGGCGTGCACCATACATAAGAGAGTGACTCTAATGACTAAAGACATGCAATTAGCTAGCCATATTAAAGGAGAAAGATAAAGTCTTGTAAATAAAAAGTTTTGTGAATAAAAAGTTGTTTTGAGTAAATTATAAAGTGCACAAATGTTGTTAATTATGTTGAGTTAGCAATAATTGCCTTTTGTTTTAGTTAAATTGGACAATTTATGGCCAAAAAGTGAGAATTTGCTCACGGTATATGCCAGGACCCCGACCTAAATTTTAGGTTAGCCTCCCAGCGCACACCGTGAGTAAATCACTCCAAAAGTGGTCTTAGCCATCTCCAAATCGACCAAGTAAGGGGTCAATCTTGCATATCTCGGTGAGACCCTTATGTTTTGACCCTTAGTTCATCTTGTTTAAATAAGTCTTGACCAATTAGGGGCAAATTGCTCACGGTATGCGCCAGGACCTCGACCTAAATTTTAGGTCAGCCTCCCAGCGCACACCATGAGTACTTCCAACATTTTCTCCTTCATGCCACCTCCAATTGACTTCAAACTTGTTGCAATAGGTTCATTAAATAGTTTATTCATGCTCAAACCCTCAAACTAGCCTTCATATCCTCATTTTGACCTCAAAATAGCTGGGATTTGCCCAACCCCAAGATTTTTCCAAGTCATCCAAAAATTAGGGTTTTCCCCTTTTCCTATAAATAGGCCCCCATATCTCACTTAGCATCCTACAGGTTTGCTTCCAACTTTTAGGCGATTTTCCTAACCCCTTAGGCGCTTCAGCAGCTGTTTGTTAGTCCAGTTCACTTAAGATCAATGGCAATACTGGGACTTGGTGATGGTACAGTAGCCGGTGCCCATGTAGGCCGAGGCGGGGCAATCAATGCCATTTTCCAAGTTTTCCAAAAGGAGATAGACATCCAAGTCACCTTGCAGGCAACCCCATCCTATATGGAAGTCATGACTGAGTTCCAAGCTAGATTAGGATCATCCTTAGTACAGCTTCCCCCTTGTACAGGATATTTTGTTCCCAAGGAATCCCTCCAAGCAGCCTTGGGTGATGTCCCCAACATTGCCAAATACCTGAACAACAAAGTTACTAGATTGCCAAATTACATGGTCATGACAGCTAATAGGGCCAAGTATTTCTCCTACACCCCCTGCCATAGCCATCTTTCTTTTTCACCGCGCCCAGAACTCAATCGGGGAACCCTCTAGCTCTGCCATGGATGTAGACCCCTTAGCCTCTTCAGCAGAGGGTCAGCTCCTCGTGCAATATCAAGTGGAGCAAGAAGGAAGAGCCGGAAGGCAGGCGCTTCGGCTTCGGATGATGGCGACTCACGTCGAGCTCGACCCGACCAAGAGCGGCAACTAGCGGGCGAGGAGATCTGGCTTTTGACGGGACCGCAAACCCTCGGGATCGGCTCCCTTTCGGGCTAGATATCACAAGCCTAGCCCCATCATCATCAGCGGCGGGAGTACACGCTCTGGCGACATCGAGAACCTCCCGAATCTGAGCCAGAGAGGACCGACTTGAGTTGTTGTACCTCTGCCCGGAAACAACCAGATCTGGATGACTTCATCGGCCCAGGAGGCCAGACTTCCCAATCCATGTAAGAAGCCGACACCTACAGGAAGTCGACTTGGATATCGAGGCATCTGGCGACATCCAGGCAAATGATGGAAGCTTCGAGATCCGCCCGTCCAGAAGAAAATTCTATACCATCCAAGAGCGGATGGGGATCCGTGGCAAGACCACAAATATTTTGATGCCAAGTTCTTGACACGGCTCCCGCAGGTGTTGAGAGAAGAAGCGAGATCGACTTGACGGGGAATCGCCTCAACAATCGAGACCCGCGGGGATCTCCGCAGGCCCAGCGTCGATGAATATCGCGGGGGGAAGACATAGAGCGGTGCGGCGGGCCAGCGAATCAACGGCGAAGGCGGGGGCAATTCGCTAGGTGTTATCTTCCCTGGCGATGGGCGGGAGGAGAGCGGTCATACACTGCAAATTCAGCCAAAGGGGCGAAGAAAGGGTATTCATGCTCAGCGCTCGGGCTTTGGTAGGCATGCTTTCGGCTGATCCCAACGGTTGACCCGTGTCATCCTAGTCAAGAGAACGATGACACTTGATATCTTCGACCCGCCCGTACCCGGCGGCAAGGAAGATTAGCGATGTAAGTGGCCTACACTTCCGGCCATGAGGTAGAAGACTTGGTAGCCCGGCCTTGCGGGCGGGACACCAACGCGAACATCCTCGGGGAACATGGGGCGCACAATAGAACAGCCCAAGTTAAGAAGTTTCTTCAAGATAACCCATCCTACTGGAGATTTCAAGAATAGTTAGACTCTTGATCCCGGAAGCATTGTAATGAAGCTATTATATATATATAAATAAATTTTATTTGGCATTTTAAATGTTTTGTTGTTGTATTTTGCCTCCACAACTATATCAGCAAACACATATAATGCAATAAAACAAATAAAGCTAACTGTAAGGCTATGATCTACTTGTG
The DNA here is from genome assembly GCA_021234155.1 of Isoetes taiwanensis. Classification (NCBI taxonomy): domain Eukaryota; kingdom Viridiplantae; phylum Streptophyta; class Lycopodiopsida; order Isoetales; family Isoetaceae; genus Isoetes; species Isoetes taiwanensis. The sequence continues at coordinate 178,271 of JAJEKV010000315.1, read as the reverse complement.
TATGCAGCTAGAGGTCCAGGAACAGATGAACAAGAGCGGCGGGTCCATAGAGATGAACAGACTCCGGCCAGGCAGCACCCAGCAAGGAACCTGTACGAAGAATTCGGTCCCATGACTCCCAAAGGGGAAATGTCGCAGATGAGATCGGACCTTCATGAAATAAAGGCCTTTTTGGCAGCGCATGCAGGAGTTGGCCCAGATGACAACGTCCAGTTGCCGCAAGCACCACCTCGAAAGGCGGGAAAGGATAAGAAGAAGAACAAGAGAAGGAAGTCCCCAAGCACGGACTCCTCCAACACAAGCTTCAGATTCGGACTCCGACTCAGGAAGAGGTAGAAGAAGTCTGGGACCATAGAGATGGCAGACCCAATGACACAAAGACCTCGGACTACGAGGAAGAAAGTAGATCATATTTGAGTAACGTATGGAAGGCAAAAAAGCTCCAGGTTCTCGGGGGCAACGAGCATGGAAGCGAGGCTGGCTAGGCAGATGAGGGAATATAGAATGCATCTGAGAAATAAAGGACAAAGGGATGTAGCAACAACCTCAAAGGCGCAACTTCGCATTTTAGTGGAAGGGATCGCCAAAGCACATGGGAGCCGAGACAACCGCGGTTTCGGAATTCTCAAAGGCATTCAAAGCGCCACTATGTGCCAGCGAGCACAAATGCCAAATGATCTGCAAAGAATTCCATCGACTCAAACAAGGCAACAAATCGGTGCAGAAATACACAAAGGAGTTCATGAGGCTCGGGCTTTATGTGCCAAAGCTGAAGCTGAAGCGCCATCGCGATGGAAAGGGTACATAGAAGGATTGAACGAAGAAATAAGGAAGCTGGTAAGAGCAATTAATCCCCAGCGATGCGAAGCGAGTCGAAGGCCGTCGGCTGCAAGGATTAAGACCCTCACAACGGCCCAGTAGAAAACAGCGGTACTATCGGGATAAAAAGGGCAAAGCGGCGATAAGTTATAGCCCTAGAACGGCTAGTCGGGACGGCAAAAAGCTCCACCGATGGCGATTATGGAAGCGGCGGGAGAAAAACAGGTATCCTTCAAAGATAAGCAAGAAGGGTCAAACTATTCCAAAAGCGGTGCGATCCTTTTTACAAAGCAATGCCTAAGGAGAAGAGAGGAGTGCATTGAAAACAGCTCTACTTCAGTGCTTCCAACCCTGCCCGCGAAACAAAGCTGCCCTTTTGTCATGAATCACGGCGTGCGAGAGTTGGGTGGATGGGACTCCCTCGGGCTGACGGCGGAGCCGCGACTTCATTGAGGGGTGAGTGTCACATTTTTTCTTTGCCATAGATTCGGACCAAGCGAAAATCGATATCGAGGTAATCTCCACGGTAGGGAAGGCCAAGGCCAAGTCTTTCATAGTCTGCTGAATCACGGGGAGCACCCACAACTGCGTCTCAAGAATGGTTGAGATGTTGAAGCTCAAGCCGTTGAAGTCAAAGCCGAGACCCGTGGTGTTAGCAAGTAGGGCGGTGAGACACCTGACGGCGAGCAAGAGGATAAATTTAGGACATCAACTTGCGGGGATCAACATTCAAATGGGGCGAGTGATGAACATCGGGAAGTATGATTTGATCATAGGAATGGAGTATCTTGGACCAGCGGGGAGCCATCATTGATTGTGGGAAGCGGAAGGTGACCCTCCGCGGCAAATAATGGCAAAATCATAGAAATTACGGGTAAGGAAGTTGTTCCTATCATGCGGTGAATGTCTAGTAGCGGTTGCTCAAGTGCATAAAGAGCAAGCGGGTAGCACATATCTTCAAGCCCGTCGAAGAGCCCGTCCCGAGCGATATCAAAGCGATTCCTCGCTACGAGGGAGTCGAGTGTGAGATAGCACTCGAACCGAGTCTGGCCCGGCGAGCAAAGCGTCGTACATGATGACAACGCAAGAGCTGACCGAGTTGAAGAAGCAATTGCAGGAGTTGCTTGACCTAGGGTTCATTAGACCTAGCATCTCACCTTTTGGGGCACCCATTTTTTTGTGAGGAAGAAGGATGGCAGCTTGAGGATGTGCATAGATTACAGGCAGTTGAACAAGCACACTATTAAGAATAAGTATGCACTCCCCAGATCGGACGACCTGATAGATCAGCTCCAAGGGGCGAAGGTTTTCTCCAAGATAGACCTGAGGTTGGGATACCATTAGATCAGGATTAAGGAAGAAGACAGCATTCAGAACCAGGTATGGGCATTACGAGTTCATAGTAATGCCATTTGGTTTGTCAAATGCCCCAGTAACGTTCATGAGCTTATGAAAGACATCTTCAGGGAGTTTTTGGATACTTTTGTCATAGTATTCTTTGATGATATTCTGGTGTATAGCAGATCCCTGGAAGAACACGTACAACACCTAAGGAAAGTGCTCGAGAAGCTAAGAAGGCAGCAGTTGTACGCTAAGTTGTCGAAATGCCACTTCGCAACGGAAAGGGTGGAATACCTGGGTCATGTGATCTCATCGGAGGGGATTTCATCGGAGGGGGTCATCCGTCTCAAATCAAGTGAACTGGATCCTGTCAGTGAGAGCAAAGCATGGGACAACAACAAAGGATCTACAATCTTGTGTAAATGCTCGGGACGGTGCAAAAATTGAAATTCGATCTGTTGAGTGTAACAAACATTGATGGGGGGCAAGTCCCTTGCCAAGAACAGGGCATGCTAATCTCAGAAGTTGTCATGAAAGAAGCATCAGAAGTTGCGAATGGAAAAGAGACAAAAGCTGAGAACAGTGGAAACGTTTCATAGATTCATCAAACACAAGCGTATCAGGTAAGTTCACCTCTCTCGACTCTAAAATTTCTATTCAAATAAATGAAAAAGCATGCCAGTATATAATGGCAGGAAAGGGGAGCAAGGTAAGAAAATGGCAGGCAATAATGGGCACTTAGAGAAAGTAGAATTGGGCAACACATGAAAGCCATGGGAAAACAACAAATCGTCATGAAAAGGGCCAGACACAATTAAAATTGTTAGTTGACCAAGGTTCTTAGAATGGATTCAAAGCAGTATTCAGGAGGAAAATAAACAAAAAGTAGGGTCACATAAGCATTAAATGTAGTAGAAAGGGGCTTCGCACAAGACATGACCATGTCTTCCGCATGCAATAACAATGGAATGGAAAACATGGATAATGACTGTACGGTTAAAGATGAGAACTTCTCGGTGGTGGAACTCAACCATCAGGTGCACATGAAGTTTATGAAGAGTCTGGTGGCACGTTTAGTTGTCGGCTTCTTCATAGGAGGCTTTTTAGATTCCATAGGCTAGATTTATGGTTGGCGTCGCATTTAAAGAAGCCAAACTTGCCTCAACATCAGTCTCTAAAGGCATTAGGGGGCTTCTAGTTCTACAGATCGTTTTTTACTCTTTATTTTCATAGTCATTGATTTGAGACCTTATTCATCTTGCTCTCGATTGATCTATCATGATCAATTTATTCTAAGATTTAGTCCTCTTTATAGCCATATTTTCCTTCGTCAGAATTTGTGTCTTGGACTTTTCCATCATGTCAAATTTGTTTGATGTGTTTTCGTCACTACTATAGTACCAGATTTTGGTGGTTATCAGGAGTCTCAAAAAACCATTCAGGCTTCCGTTCTTACTTCATTATCAGGTGAAGACAACCAGTCATGAAAAACAAATGAAGGAAAGAGGCATGAAGAAGAGGTGTTTCCTACCATGGCCGGATAAAAAAGGACAGAGTTCCCTAGCAGAAAAATAGAAAAAGGATTATCGCATAGCCATAACTGCCCGCAGTCCCATAGTCAGGCAGAGGCACCCTCATAGCTCTGTGAAAGAACAAAAGATCAATTTATTGTATTGGTGTATTATCTGAGGTTGGCAGATATTTTGGTTTTTTCTTTTTTCTTTTTTTTAACTTAAAAAAACAGGGACTTCCTCTGGATGTGCAATGGTTAAGGACTATATAATCTGGTTGTCTGCCTGTCAAAGGCACTGCACATCTCTGAGGCAGTCCAACTTACATTGTAGCAGGTTCGCAACACAATGCGTCTTCAGCGAATCGTCACAGAGATTTGAGCCTTCAGTTCCAGATCTCTTTGAAGGATCAATTCTTCTAGACATAGACTCTGCCCAAGCTCCGTTGGGTATAACAAGAGTTGATTCCGGTTTTCTTATTCTGAGTTCCGTTCTGGCCATTCAAAGGTATCTGCAATCAATTGATCATAGACTAAGGAGAAATAGCTATGATAAATCTTTAAAGCCAAATCCTAAGCCAGAGATAGATAATTACCGTAGACCGTGCATCTGATTAGGTTGATAAATTGTGCTTCCATATCTATTTGATTCAATACAAGAGATCTTGATCTGTTACTTTGAAAGAGCTCTTAAATTCTTGTTCTTAAATTCTTTAAATTCTACAAACTTTGTATCAGATTCAAGCACTGAAACATGGTCGCATTTTGTATGCAATTTTTTTTTTTTTTTTAATCTTTATTTTAGTGTGTTATAGGACATGTGTTATTTTTAATAGTTTATATGTCGTTCATGGTCTTCTTGGAAATTTTTTTTTTCCAACTAAAAAAACATTATCTCCCATAACACACCAAAACAAAGATATAAGGGATCTTGTTCATCATCAATGTGTTCATAAAGATTTTTTTTCGACGGCAAAACCCAATCATTACCATTATTTACATCCTTAATTTTTTGGCACCATGTTGTACATGGCAGACTTCTCTTATAAAAGTCTATACATATTTTTCGTGCTAAAAACTTTTAGGGGGAGGCAGTATTAACCACCTAGTGATTAACTTTGTGCACATGTTAGGTGTCAGTAGTGGCAGACTATACCAAGGGGGGTACACCTAGAGTACACGTATTGATCAAGTGAGTGCATATGTTAGGGTTTTTTATTGCCTTGGTCGTAGGTATATGGTCGGGAGCTCATACGGGCGGGAAGGAGAGATTCCGTAGATGATCGATTTGGGGAGCTGATCCATCTGACGAAAGAAGCATCGTATCCTTATATTTCCAGCTTCATTTTTACCTTTCTAGCAGATTCATCTCAGCACTGTCCATTCCAGCTATTCCAGGTATTGCACATGTATTACCCTATTCCAGGAATTCCAGGTATTCCAGGAACCCTAGACCTATGTCCTCACAAAAGGTACAAAGTCGGAAAGGGATTATATAATTTGGCACAACCAATTGTAAATCTATGGATAGGGGCTATAATGTATGTTAGTTCGAAAACCTGTATGGTATGGGTTTTTCTACTCCAAAAAGCCGTATACAGGGGTTTTTCTGTGACCCCTCGAACGCACATGCCATCTGTCCATATATAGAGGTGCACCCCCCGGGGACTATACTTGGCATGTTTATGTTAGCATACAGCTGAGATTTAGCTAGGTGTAGGGCTCAAATTTGCGGTCTACACTATATTAGACTGTAGCCTCTTCAGATGTGTTCAGGTTTGATCTGATATTTGGAAAGCCTCATTTTGGCACACATTTCCTATATTCTTTATACATACTTATCTCCCTTGTTCTTGTTTCATGATCTTGAGCATGGCAGGCTTGTAGCAAAGAAGAAGAAGAAGAAGAGATCCGGCATCCGGCAGTCATGGACTGCTGCTACAAGGACTCAAAATTAATAGAGGACTTCATCTTGTATCAGTTTTACACCCCTAGCTTCTCTCCTAGTCAAATGGTAGCCATCAAAATACCTTGCTGGTTTGAAGTTGAGCACTTGCCACCAGACATGTTAGTTCCAGAATTTATATAAACCATCTCGAATGCTCTGGGCACCTATGTTGCTCACTCTATTGCTAAAGGTCCTAGAACGTGCGTCGACATCCCAGCCAACAATCTCATACCTAAGGGAGTAGTAGTAAAACGTGGAAAATGCAGGTTCAAATTTCCACTAAAGCTTATCAATAGCTGGGAGATAAGGAAAATGTTTCCAAACTTGAAAATGGAAGGTTTAAGGGCACCAAGCAATAAAAAAGCCAAAGAGCCCATTCCAAAACTGCTGAGTGCCAAAACAAGTGTACCTCCAGAGAAACATAGACCATCATAGTACGTAGTTACCCGTCCATTTACATCTGACAACGAGGTACCTCTTCAAGCAATGTCTTCTCCTCAGAGAAACTCTTTTGCTGAGGGGGTTCAATGGCAGGTGGTGTTGCCCAAACATAAAATAAGGGCTAGAATTGTAGCCAGAAAAAGGGAGGTGCACTGTAAACACAACCACCTTAGATAATGGAGATAGCACTCTTCATTTAACATTAACATTGTCTCCATACATCACAAAATAATCTCAAAGGAGAAAAGGGGAACAAAAAGGTGGCACAGCAACCGCGCCAGAGGATAAAGACACAAGGGAAGATATGCACCTAGACACGAGAGTAGAGATTAGTTATACACAAGGACAATACCAAATGGAGGTTTGAGTAACACAAATGTAACCAAATGGAGAAAGGCTTCGATCTCTCACCCAAGCAGCTCTTGTGATATTGTGCTGCAAGCGATGGAAAATAACGAAAGGGTACACTGGAGTGAGCCAGATCAAGGCAAATCTTATCATGAATTACAATACTGCGAGCTGGAATATTGGTGGGGTAAAATCCTCCGAGTTCAAGAGCAAGAGATTGTCAATTGCTGTAAAGAGCATGCTATTAGATATAGTTTGCATTCAAGAACACAAATGTAAGCAGGAAGAAGTTGACAATTTAATCAAAATGCTAGATAATGAATATGTTGGAATAGCATTAGTGAGAGAAAGGTCCAGTGCAGGTATGACGATAGCATGAAAAAATACAGTCAACGTGACCGCATCTATGGTAGATAGATTTGGGCGATAGTCTATTATTGTGTAGCAGCAGAATAATCGAGCATGGGGGATTGTGAATGTGTACGCCCATAATAACCCTAGGTGGAGAGGTGCACTATGGGCAACCCTCAGACACAAATTAAAGAACTTTGGAAGTCAGGTGGCATGGTTGTTGCTAGGAGACTTCAACACAATACAAGAGAAGAGGTTCATTATAGTGTCATTGGTTGTGTCAATATTTGGCCTAAAATGGCAACTCGTTTTTTTTCTTATAACTGACGCTATGGATGAGGCAACCCGGTGACACAAATGTGGCAATGAGAACGTCATAATAAATAATGTCAACATGTTTGTCACTTATAACGTTAATGGCAATAGTGTTATAATTTTTGTCACATACAATGCCACCTTTAATGTCAAATACAGTGTCAAGACTTTTGTCACCCATACTTTTGTCATCTATAAAGCCAACTATAACGTCATGCATAATGCCTATTAACATCGTTGGTGAAGTCCCCTACCTTCCTTCCTTCCTTCCTTCCTATAGAGTCACATGTACCACCATCTATAGTTCCACTTATAACTTCACATATAAGGTCACTAATAACACCACTCATAATGCTAATATTTTTGCCACAGATTATGCCTTGTCACCTCTATTAGCAAATTTAAGGACACTTTTAAAGTCATAAATAATGACATCTACTTCCTCAATACCACTATCACCTATGTTAGCCAATATCAATGTCATTTATTATGTCATCTATATTGTCAATAATGATGCCATTTCTTGATCCATTGTTGCCTGCCACATATAATTATTATTCCTTTTGCCTCCACATATATTTATTATTTCTTGATCCATTGTTGCCACATATAGTGGCACTAGCTATGCTACTAGGCCAGCAATTGGAACCACATTATATTATCATTGGATGATGCAGATATCATTGTTTTTCATACTTAAAGTCGCCAATTGTACTTAAATAAATTAGTTAAAACTTAGAACGAGCAACCATTCAACCGGTTTCGACATTAAACAATGGATTTTGTTTTACAATGGTTTCACGAGCGACCTGTTGTTGCATTTGATAAAATAAATTAACTGCATCCTTGCCCTTCCCATGTTGAGCATAAGCTGGGTGTATTCTATGTTAACATTCTGTAAAATTATCTCCTTGTCAAAGTCAACCTGTACTAATCCGTGAAAGAATCTATTTGAACACTCAAGGAACAAATACATGCTTCGGTGAGCATTTAAACAAGGTATAAAGTCTGTTGCAAACCTTAAGTGACAAAAAAGAAACATCCTGTTGCTACAGATTTATATTGCGTTTGACATCGTGAAATATGTCAGATTGCTCCATTGTTTTTCTATTCTGATACTTGCCATCGAATTCCAAAAAAACTCCATTGCAATCATAAATCAAACCCAATCATAAATCCGCATTAACAATCAGGACATATAACAGGTTTGAGGGTGGTTGTTGTAACCATAGCTATTCATTCTTCTATATTGTGATGATCCCGGAAATATACGCCATAAATATATATATTTCTGGGCCACGTCACTGTACAAGTCTACTTGTGTAGCCTTGTACACCTTTGAGGGTGGAAAAGGGAGCTTGGCTAAGTTATTCACATAACTTAGCCAACCTTAAACAAAAAATATGGCCTTACTCTATTGCGAGGGATAGGTTCTGTACGTACAAAATTCAAATTCCTGACGTATAAAGTCAAAAAATATGTATTTTTAATAAAATATGTATTTAACGATGATATTAAAAGGCCGTAGGAAAAAAAAAAATTCACAGTCGCCGAAAAAAAATAAATAAATAAATTTGGGGCCGTTCGCGTCTGGGCGAAACCTTACATTTTGCATCGCTGAAAAAAACTTTCGCGTCGGCGAAAGGAAGGTTCAGACGTCGGAAGTAAAACGGGTTTCAGCGTGCACGCAGCTTTTCAAATTTCAAATTAAGTAAATTTTTTTTTTTTTTTTTTTTGCTACCAGCTTTATCTTTATTAACATCGCCAAAAAGTTTAAAAAAAAAGTTTCGTCTGTTGTTTATCGATTTCGACGTCGCGAATTCAAATTTCAAATAAATGCGAAAAAAAAAATTCTGAATTTGAAATTTGAAAAAACCCAGCGTGCAGAAACCTTTGGCGTGCAACTTTTTTCACAGCGTGGGCAAAGGTTTAAGGTTTCGTGGCGAAAAAAATAAAAAATAAAAAATTCGCGTCGCTGATTTTCAATGTTCCGCGTCTGCTGAAAAAATTTCGGCGACGCGAATTAGAAGGTTTTCGCGTCTGCGAAAATCTTCCGGACGCCCGGAATTTTTTTTTTTTTCTATTTTTTTTCGTTTTATCACGACAAACATGCCGTATCATACAATTCATCGTATTCCATATAAAACGTACAACATATTGAACCTATCCCTGCTCTATTGGGCACCCGTCACATGAGATATCCATATGAAATATCAGGACGTGTGCAATTTGATACATATTGAAGACATCCAATAAGCTCCCTATAAGATCAATTCATCATGATGTGCTCTTCTTCTTTTGTTTGGGGACATATCTCGGGCTGATTCTTTGCCCGTTGCTACTAGAGTGCTTGCAAGTTTACACTCTGTCATTCCAAATCTTTTAAGCATGCCTAAGGTATTTCCTTTTTGAGTAATAGCTCTAAATCCCTTTTCTTTATGTCTATGAACTTCCATACCTAATAACTGCTTAAGTTCCCCCAAGTCTGTCATTTGGAATCCTTTCTTTAGAATATTTTTGCAATGCTTTACGCAGCTAAAATCGTTAGCAGCCATTATGCAATCATCTACGTATACTGCAATTATGCAAAAGTATTCATCTTCCCTATAGATGTAAACATTCCCATCCATATTTATTTTTTCAAACCCATGCGTTTTCCAATAATTGTCAAAATATACATACCACTGATGTGGAGCTTGTCTTAGGCCATACACCGCCTTCTGCAATTTCCACACCTTATCACCATCAACTTCATATCCAGGAGGTTGCTTCATATAAATTTCTTCATCTAAGTTTGCATTTAGAAATGCCGTGCTAACATCCATATGATGCAACTCTAAGTTGTGCATGTTAGTAATAGCTATAATTACCCTGACACTTGCTAATTTAACAATCGGGGAGAAAATTTCATCATAATCAATACCTTCTTTTTGAGTAAACCCTTTTGCCACCAGTGTGGCTTTAAATTTCTGTGTCTGTCCATCTGGCCCTTGTTTAATTCTAAAAATCCATTTATTTCCAACAACATTTGTGTTAGTAGGTCTGTCAAATAGTTTCAATGGGTTATGGGACCAGAATAAAAAAAGAGGGGATAAGCCCCAACAGTACCTGGGGACTATGCCCCATAAGAAATCACAACTAGAGGATGAACCCCAATACAAAGAGAAAAAGAACATAAGAAATAGCAGAGTAACCTGGATGTTGGAGGCGCTATGATGAATATCCCAGCTAGGGATTCTGAGGCCACTGATCGCAGATAATGGCCGTGCCTCCTCTGTAAACTGCCCATTTTTTTTGCAGCCTAGCCTCTCATACTCTGCACAACTCTTCTTGACTTCTTGGACAGAGAAATGAGTATTCTTCAAGTGGCTACCATGCTGAAGGATATACAGTCTGTCATGAAAGGTAGTGAACTGCACAACAATATGACGAGGTCGATTCGGTCGCTGGGCCCCAACTCTTCGAACTATATTGATGCTAGTTTGCTGAATGTGCATGGTGTCTGTGAAAAACTGCACATCCTGTTCAATATCCGACCAAGATTCTGTTTCAGGTATCCCCACTAGGCGCAAATTTAGGCTTCTGTCTTGCTCGGAGTCAGGTATGGAAGATGGAACGTGCTCTATCTACCTGTGAGAGATTGTGTCCAAACTTGGAGGTTGTAGATCAGTCATTATAGTATCTATACAAGAGGTTGAGCTTGAGTGATTAATGCCATCCGTGCTTCTGTCTGGCTCGGGTCAGTTTGTGTGATGGCATCCATGCATTGCAGCTTGGGCGGGGGTGGCGGCTCTGCAGGAGAATTCGCAAGGATCTTGGAAGAAAGCAAAATCAAGATTTGGAGAAATTGTTTACCTTCTAATACAAATGAGGGCGAACATCCCCCCTCCCAAGGCGTGTGATAAGACATCATGCTCGATTGGGAGAGCAAGTAAGGTCAATTGGTCTCAAGCTCACAAAACCGCCTAGAAGGTCCCGGGATAATGGTGCGCCGAAGCTTTTAGATCGAGCCGCCTCGGTCATGGTGTGCGGATCGGACAAATAACTTGGTTTCACGATGAATCCACTTTCAACCAATGGATTCGCCTCTGAACGAGCTCACATAGGCCTGGCTATGGCTTGATCATGCTCACGAAAAAACCGGCCCCTTATGGCCGGATCCGTCCGAAGATTGGGTTCTACAAGTGAAGTATGGCTAAACGCCATGAAGGTGGCCGAATTGATCCCCGGGTGAACTTGGTTATCTGGAACCTTGTATTGGTCCGCCCTAAAGCCCCTCGGGCTGATAAGCCCGGCGATGCCGTTTATGCCCTAAAGCAAAAATCGATCCAATGCGATCAATTGACCTGATGCAAATAGAATTCACGCCCAGGTGCAAAAGGCTGGCTCAGAATCTACCGAGGTTGCTATAAAGCTGGCGAATTCATGCTTGATGCTGATCCGTTGCTCCTGAATTGTTGCTACCGACGTGATGTGCTGCTGGTATGGCTGGTTGGGGTTATGATTGGTGCTACCACATGGACAAGATCTCACATGAGCTAGAAGCGGGCTGGGCGGCGGGCGCCAAAGGCGCTTTAGGGTGGGTTCACATGCAACCATCGCCGAAGAGGGGCTGTTTTGCCACCGCGGCTCGGCGATGGCGGTGATGGTCCATGTAAAGGGTGAGCCTTTTTACATGAGGGTGATGGCGCCTTCATTGCATGTGAACCGGCTCTTAGGCAGCAGAACAACTGTAGTCTGGATTACCATTCTGCAATAGATTGGCGTGCCACATGACATCATCGAGAAGGCATGACAACGACGCAATTACTAATATTTTCGCTACCATATCTCTCAAGCTATTGCACTAGATGAGTGAAAGAAGAAATAGAACTTTTACGTCACACCACATGACAGCATCCTAAACGGATGTATGAGGGTCCCCTGAATGAATGTCGAAGAGAGACTTGAACAACCCATTTGTAACCACACGTGGAGACAGGAAGAGGATTTGGCCTAAGCAAAGGGAGAGCTGTTTATTACGTCAAAAAAAAATTCATGCGCACGTGAAAGGGCGCGAGAGGACACGTGGAGGATCCGAGTGAGATCACGTATTGCCGAGGTATTCTCTTTCCAGCACTCTCTCTCTCTAAAATCTGCTGTGCTGTTTGTGTAAAAGCTCACTTCTACCGCGGAATATGCCGCTGCATTCTACGGTGTGGCAGGGCTCTTCCATTCCATCATCACCCCACATACGTCGTGATCGCCTGCGTTAGCGTCCCAACCCCTTCCAAACATCGCCCCTTCTTCCTAATTCTGCCCTCCCTTGCACACATCTTTCTCGCCGGAACATGACGGTTGTAGCTATGCCGCCTGAGGTCAGTATTAGGGTTTTGTTCCATCTTATTCCAATTAGGTTTGTGTTTTTTCTTTAAATTCCATCTTTTGCGATTTCTTTTGCCCGATTTTTATGCAATGTGATGCAATTCAGCCTCGACTACAGCTTGGATCATCTGAAACTTTTGTTCCAATATTGTTATGTTCGTTGTTATGTCGTAGCTGGTTTAATTGCTAACCTTGTGGTTTGATTGGAAGGACGCGGATATAATGACAGTACCTCCGGAAGGAAATGAAAACTCCTCCAGAAGCAACCGAAGGTGCTTTCTTGTTTATTGGCATAGATCTTGGCGTACAGTATTGCATCTCACATTGCCCATCTCATATTCAGGTCAAAATGCAGGGGCCTACTGTTTCTCAAGATAGTAAACCAGTGGAGGATCCCTTGATTGGAAGCTACACTTGGAGAATTGAGAATTTTTCAAGGATCAACCTTAGAAAGTGTTATTCTGATGTATTTATTATTGGGGGTTATAAATGGTAATATACCGCTGCTCTCTATTAGTCAATCAAGTCCAAGCCATCATATTTTTCTTGTTTCTCTTGCAGGCGCATTTTAATATTTCCAAAAAGGGAACAATGTGGACTATTTGTCACTGTATTTAGATGTTGCAGATGCTCAGACCCTTCCATATGGTTGGACGAGATTTGCACAGTTTAATTTAACCGTCTTAAACCAAGTAGATGAAAGATACAGTGCAAAGAAAGGTATTACAGTTGTAATTTTGATGTAAGACTTAATTAACAGAGCGAGATAGAGTGCTTGAATAAATTGATCATTGTAGATTATAAGATATTGCCTACATTCAGATACCAATTATGACCATCCAACTGTTGCTGTATTTGCTTATGAAGTTGCCAGTAGTTGATCACACCATGCATAATTGGAAATTTAACATGTACAAAGTGAGTTAACAATATTGGTTTAGCTAGACTGTCAATGATTGGGCTGTTGATTTAAATGGTAGCACGCAATATATGAACCAAATTTAGTCATACTTTTGAACCATGATATATACAGCACAAAAAAATAATATTCAGTTCCTGCTACATCGATGACCCAACAGAAAGCAGCGGCAGGATTGATTTCTTGTACCAGACATCGACTCCCACAGGTTTTAGCTATAATGTAGAAGCACCTGCAACTGGAAAATTGTGCATTGATGAATTAACAGTGGCCTTCATTATGAGATTTTTTGCCTTCCTTTCACCTTCTAGAAATTAGCATATTTTTCTGGATTTTGTACATATGTATTCACCATGGATCTTTTACAGATACATGTCACCAGTTCAATACAAGAGAGAGCGATTGGGGATTTACGTCTTTTATGCCCCTGCATGAAGCATATGATCCAACGAAGGGTTATTTGTTAAATGACACACTCGTTGTGCAAGCAGACGTTAATGTCACGAAAGATGATGGATAACTGGGGTTATGATTCAAAAAAAAGAAACTGGTTTTGTTGGTTTGAAGAATCAAGGAGCAACCTGTTACATGAACTCACTGCTGCAGACATTATATCACATACCCTTCTTTGAAAGGTAGTCTGCTTTTTAATCTTTTGCCTTCGTATTCCTTAGATTCATGGTACATGCATGAATGACATTTCTGTTCAACAGGCTGTGTACCACATGCCCACCACTGAAAATGATTCTCCTTGCAACAGCATACCCCTTGCTTTGCAGAGTTTGTTCTACAAGATCCAATATGGTGACAGCAGTGTTGCGACTAAGGATCTGACGAGGTCATTTGGTTGGGATACTTACTCCTTTATGCAGCATGATGTTCAAGAGTTGAACCGTGTGCTCAGAAATTAGAGGATAAAATGAAGGTATTGTTTTCTGGCCACTTACTGTCATCAGCAATGTTCTTTGCAGTCTGGCTGCATTAAATGACTATAGCTTTATGCTTCAGGGTACTCTTGTCGAAGGTACAATTCAGCAGCTCTTTGAAGGACATCATATGAACTATATTGAATGCATCAACGTTGACTACAAATCAACTCATAAAGAGTCATTTTATGGTAAGATAGTTTACTGAGGATTGCAATAGCATTATTTATTGTTCTTCTTTCCATCATGTTAGGCAGAAGCATTAGCTACTGTAAAGAACATAATGTATGAATATAATCAGTTATTAGGAGATTCCATGTGAATTTTCCGTCTATCAACAGACATTATGGAGCAGAATAGGTGTTTCATAACCTGGTTTTTGATAATATGTCTTTATAATTGAGTTTTTAGCTGGTTTTCGAGTATCTTTATCTGGCAAAATCTTAATCCAGTTTATGATTCAAAGGACATGCTTTACATGATATGCATTCATTTTTCTTTTTGCTTATTTTTCTGCTAATTTTGAAATCTTGTTATTGGATCTGAGAATTTTCTAGCTTTTAGCAACATTGCAGACCAACTTTTCTTCGGCTCTTCACAAATATAATCTTTTGCTATATGGGTCTTTGTTGTTGTAAGGGGCAGATTTTAATGTGTCTCTATAACGTCGAGTAAGTAGATGTGCCTATACAGGGTCATTCAGTTAATTTTACATTTTGACCAGTGCATGAACCTGGCTGCCTATGTTTCTATGGGTTGGTATCATCATTCTGATGACAGTGTTGGCCCTTTGTGTTGTAGATCTGCAATTAGATGTGAAGGGTTGTAAGGATGTTTATGCATCATTTGACAAGTATGTAGAAGTGGAAAAGCTTGAGGGAGATAACAAATATCATGCAGAGCAGTATGGGTTACAGGTAGGTTTGCATGTGTAAACTTTATATATTAGATTTCATGCTAATGTTATTATGTGGTGCCACAGGATGCCCGGAAAGGAGTTTTGTTTATTGATTTTCCTCCTGTGTTACAACTACAGTTGAAGCGTTTTGAATATGATTTTGCTCGTGATACAATGGTCAAGGTATTTACTTTATTTTTCTTGATAGAGATGTATGCTTTTATAAGTTGGTTCAAATTGCTTTACATGCTTATGTCATGCAGATAAACGACAGGTATGAGTTCCCTTTGCAGCTTGATCTTGACAGGGAAAATGGGAAGTATTTATCTCCCAAGCAGATAGGAATATCGCTAATCTCTATTCTTTGCACAGGTGAGTATTATAGGTGTCTGAGCAGGCTTTTGGAGATCATCAAGGTCTCATGACATCGTGCTTTACAGTGTACTTGTTCATAGTGGTGGAGTTCATGGTGGCCATTATTATGCGTTTATCAGGCCTACTCTCTCTGATCAATGGTACTCTCAGATGTTAAATTAGATACATGCATTCATTTAGGGTGGTGTCATTGGTTTGTTTTGCTTTATACATCTCAGAAGCCACTTTTTCCCACCAAGATTCACTGTTTTTCCCGATGCCTTGAGGCAATTTATCTCTGTGTTTTACGCTTTGAACCGCATGTATGCTGGTCCTGACTCTTATGTATCTTTGTGATGAACATTAGTTATAATTTGAAACATAGTGCTGTCTGTGTTAGCAAGCTATAGAAAACAAATAGAGCCAAATATCTAGCATACCACGAGTAAATGGGTCAGGTTTCTTGTTTTGAACATATGGGTGTGGCTTTCATTGGACATCATATTGGATGAACGTTTTAGCAGGGCCTAACATATTCCTACTCATGACATTTAAGTCAGGCCTAGCGATTCAAGAAACATTTTGATGGGTCTTTGCAAGTACTTCAAAGATGGCATGATTGCTGTTGAATGTCCTCTTATGTGGCAACTTCCCCAGTCTGCAAGTCTATAAGTTACCGACAGTTCAAAAGCTTTAAATTCTGATAATGCTCCTTTGCCAGGTTTAAGTTTGACGATGAGCGTGTCACAAAAGAAGATACCAAAAAGGCACTGGAGGAACAATATGGAGGGGACGAAGAGGTATGAACATGTCTTTGTTAAAAGTTTCTTTACGGATGCTATAATTCCTTTGTTTTGTGTTTTGATTCAGTTACCACAGATCAATCCTGCACTCAACAATGCTCCTTTCAAATTCACGAAATATTCAAATGCGTATATGCTTGTATACGTCCGTGAATGTGATAAGGAAAGAGTGATATGCAATGTAGATGAAAAAGATATTGCCGAGCATTTACGGGTTTGTGTTTTCCTAGTGCAGATCGTCTGCATCTGAAGTGTTTGGGAGGTGTTAATTTTTCTGCACTTTCCCCCATTATAGGTGAGGTTGAAGCAAGAACAGGATGAGAAGGAAAAGAAGAAGAAAAGAAAAAGCTGAGGCACATCTTTATACTACTGTTAGGTAAATACAAGGTTTTCGATTCGCGCCAAATTTCCATTTGTGGACCCTTTTTTTTGCTGAAAAATGCTTATGTTTTTTCGGAGAGCAGTTGGCCAGGAGGAGGACTTCCAAAACCAAATTGGAAAGGAGCATTACTTTGATCTTGTCAATCATGGAATTGTGAAAGCCGTTTAGGTGTCCCAAAACAGATGATCTTCAAGCAGTTCAAAGTATGAGACATGAAATATATTTAGTATGCATTGTTTTTGTTTTTGCGCATTACATGTCCACAAGCAGCTCAAAGTATAAAACATCAAATATGTTTAGCATGCATTGCTTTGCTCTTATACTTTACAATCCTACTTTGCATACGTTCCTTGTTTAAATGAATTCTACTGCTAGCATGAGAATTATACAGAGGAAACAGGAACAGAAAGTTTTGTAACTGTTCATAGAGTATCAGACGATTTGTCAGATATATCCTGTGATACTTGATACTTAACTTCCTTAGAATCTAGAGAAACCTTAAATGTTTGTTTGGAATTGATCTTTCTGAAAAAAGCATGTCCCGACACCAGCCATCATTGTCCATTTGAATGAAATAGCAGGAAGTTTGTCAAAGAGGGACCTTTTCTCTGAATAGAGTCTTCTTTGGAATCTAAAGAAGCCTTCAAAAATTATGTTTGGAATTAATCTCTTTTGACAAAAGCATGTGTCAACACCAGCCATCGTTATCCCTTTAAATGAAATAGCAGGAAGATTGTAAAGAGGAGCCTTTTCTCTGAAAGTCTGAATAGAGTCATATACAAAAGCTTGTAATTAGAAACCGTTTCATCCACTTAAAACTGTGTAATAAGGTCTGTGGTACGAACTAGTGACTCGGAATATCCAACAAACACTAGTTGACTTATTTCTCAAGAAAGTTTTATCTGAAATTTAGATTTTGTCCTTCTTGCATAAAAAGCATATTTAAGTGCCTCCCCAAAGCAGCTTGAACTCGTCATAGGGAAAAGAGAGAATCAGAGTGCGACATCTAAAATAGTTTTAATCCATATGATAAGTTGTACTTTTTACACTTGCCGTAGCTTCTTATTTTGTCATTGTTGCAGGAAGAAATTGCAAAGGAGTTCAACATTCCTGTCAATTGTCAACGATACTGGCTCTGGGCCAAGAGACAAAACCATACATACCGTCCTATACGACCATTGACAGATTCTGAGGAGTCTCAAGATGTAGGAGAATCTTTAGAACTTTTAACAATCAATTTTTCTTCTTGTCAAGAATGTTGTAGAATAATTTATGGTACAGGTTGCTCACTTGAAAGATGTGGCACTCAGTAAGGTCATTGAGGATGAAGTGAAGCTCTTCTTGGAGGTTGAATTTAACCAGGTAATATCTTGCTTCTAGTATTGCCTTTTCAGTCGTAACCATATAGTTCCTCCATTTTTATGTATAGAAGTACTATTATGTCTTAGAAGTCAAACATAACCAGGAGACCAGGTTAGGAGTTCCTGCTGAAGTAATTGAGAATCCGTTTTAAAACTTCATATTAATCATTGGAAAAGGGAATAGAAGATGATGTCAGGTGCCAAATGCTACCTTTCAGTATGAGACCAGAATCTGAGGTATTTTGGGGTTTATGGACTCATTACATGGATTGTTATATGGGTTGTATCAAGGCTACTTGTCGTTCAAATATAGCCCTAACTTTTTTTATTTTCTTACTTCTATACATACATGGATTGATTTTTTACAATGAAGACCAGTGTATGTAATTTGTAGTAGTCTTGTTTCAAGGGTTTAAGTTATGTGCATGTAAGGGTTTTGTTTGTTCGATTTGGAAATTGTTAATACATCTCTAATACAAGAAAGTAGTGGTATCTGAATGGTGTTTTTTTTCCTGCAGGGCCAGGTGGTTCCATTGGTGGATAGAAGCAAAGATGATCTGCTCCTATTTTTGAAACTTTATGACCCAGAGAAGGAAGAATTGAGGTAACTTTATGTTGTAGGAATGAATCGTCTATAAATTTTATGAATGATTATCGTGTAATGGACATACCATGGTTCTAGTGGGGATGCATTGCAGCTTGAAAGATGTAGTATTTTGGTAGTGGGTGCTTGTCTTATGTGTTCATGTTTATATGATATGAGAAATCTGGCAGTAATTCAGCTGAAGCTCTGAGAGTTCCCTTGGTAGGTGTGTGAGTTTGTGAGGTCCTAATTGGTTTTGGTTTTAAGCAGCACCATAAATAGGGGCCATAATTACAACTATTTCTTTCTATGGTAAGTGTCAAATGCATTGATCAGTGGTGTAGTTGTGCACAAGAAAACCATAGGGCAGAAGTTCTGAAAGGAGAATGTACTAAAACGAAGTGGAAAGGAGAACAAAAGTAAAGAACAAAAGATATATTTCCATTACCAAGGGGTCGAGGAGCCAAATATATATCAGGATGGCAGAAAGTTGGAGCCAATAGGGCATCTGGAAGGGAGAAACGTACTAAAGCCAAAAATAAAAGCAAAAAAACAAAAGAGATTCCTATTATCAATCAAGTGTATATCAAGATGACAGAAAGTTGGAGTTAGTTGATGTTCTCCTGTAACAAAGGGCAGGTTTCAGTTCTGTGGAGTTTGCCTGTTCCATTTGATTCAAATAGATTATTTCTGTTATTATCTCGTATTCTATTCTATTAAGCGGATGATTAAGAATTGCTGATCTGTTATTAGATATGTTGGCAAAATTCACGTCAAAGCGGGAGGCAAACCTGTTGATATTCTGGCAAAGTTGAATGAACTAGCAGGCTTTCCCTTGGATCAAGAAATTCAACTTTATGAGGTTTGTAGATGTATCGTTTGTAAGTTTTATATGGGGGCTGCTAAAGTGCAAGTTTGGCTGACACCAACTGAATTAATAGGTTGTTAGGTGGACATATCTTTTCATGAATCAAAAGTTATGCAATGATTATATAGTTTCTGAACCCTGTCTGCAATGGCTGTTAATATGTTTTTCTTTTGGGCCTGATCTTCAGGAGATCAAGTTTGAGCCAAGTGTGATGTGTGAACCAATTGATAAAAGAGTCTCTTTCAAAGACAGTCAGGCAATTCCCTAAACCTTCTGAATAGATTCTGAGATTTTGATTTCTGAAAGTGTTTTTAGCTTTTCCTTATTTTTGATCTGTATTTAGAAGCTTTGTCTGAGGTAGCTGGAAATGATGTTTGCAGCTTGAAGATGGTGATATTATTTGCTATCAGAAGGCATTGACTAAGGAAGCAGTCGATCGGTGCACGTATCCAGATGTCCCCTCCTTTCTAGATTCTGTGAGGAGCCGTCAGGTGAACATCTTTCGTACTTTGATTGTGTTGAGGAGTATAAAATGATTTCCATTGGCTGTGGGTTGAAGAGTCTTCTTAATTTTGTCCGTGCTAATCTGTATGAACCATCTTCTCGTGTAATATAAAATCAATGGGACTCCTACAAACTTTGCAATTCACCGTAATTCTCCATTGCTTGTGAATGAATTAGGTGTTTATTGTTTGTTGTTTGGAAGTCCATTGTAGTAGGGTACTGTTGTCTTACATTTTACCTTGATGTATGCTTGATTCTAGCCATCAATCACCACCAATCTAATGTCAAATTTAAAGGGTACAAAGGGAAACAAATTTTACTCTCTCAGGACCTTTTTATTGGTTATTTTGCAGGTGCAGCGAACCAATCAAGCTTTGGCTGTTACACGGGCTCCAGGAGCTCGTGTGCTCTCATGTGGCCCCCAATTTCAATAAATATCAACAGATGGAGGAGGTTCACTATTAAGAACACATGAGATCCAGAGAACCATATTTATATGACGCGTTCTTTGCGAGGAATTCATCGTTGGTGCTTTAATTTGTCAGCATTCACAGGAGTTGGCCGCAAACAATTTATACCTTGTGAAGAACCACCATTCTTATTTAAGAGAAGAGTCTTTGTAAATTTCTGTGTACTTGAGCATAACATGATTGCTATCCTCTGTATAATAGTAGATACAATTTTCCTGGCTTTTTTGAGGTCAGTGCAATATTTGCATATTTATTGTGTCCATGAGACTGGTTTATGCCTTGTGAATTAAATTTTTTGAAAATATTGTGTCTTAGAGATTATCTTATCTCTGAATGTAAAAGCCCAGAGATGTTTTCAAATTGAGCCTCTCAATTCTTTTATCAGCCTTATCTGAAACTAGCTTATCATTTCTGTCACCTGGGATCAAAATAGGAATGGTTCTGCAAGAATAAGCTGAATAGCTGTTAGCTGCACCGAGGTAAAATGTTGTTTGATAGCTTTGTACATGATTACGGATTATTCTAATCATTGCTACAGCAGGACTGGAAGCGTGGTGATATTGCAACAAAAAAGGCTGTTTCTACTGGTGGTGTTTTGCCACAAGATATCAGGTAACTGACATAAAACATTCTGCTTTATTAACAAATAATGGGGTTTGAGAATATATCCTTCACCGACTTTAACAATGACTACGAAATAAAGTTCTTGGAACATAAAAGTTGAGCAAATGCCAACTAAGAATTGATTAGACCACATAACATGCTTTATACTGGTTTAATTCGTTTGGACTTCCAGCTCTCAGAAGTCAAAGCTACTTATAAGATTTCCTAATTATTTAGAAATTCTATTACCTATTGCCAAACCCCTTCGTTTAGAGAGACACACATGATGGCAGCTCAATACTGACTCTTGGAAGTACTTAGAAACGGCCAGGTTCTAGAGACATGGGACATCAGGATCTCATTTGTAGGAGATACAACCCAGACGAGTGTGTTCCAGCCTGTCCAACGTCA
Organism: Isoetes taiwanensis; assembly: GCA_021234155.1. Classification (NCBI taxonomy): domain Eukaryota; kingdom Viridiplantae; phylum Streptophyta; class Lycopodiopsida; order Isoetales; family Isoetaceae; genus Isoetes; species Isoetes taiwanensis. Next base: position 156,752 of record JAJEKV010000315.1, on the reverse strand, counting down.
ACATAAATTTAACACGGTGTTGCAGTTTTAAAATCTATGTATTGGACATAATGTAAAGTTTTATATAGTTGTTAGTGTTCTAGGATGCTTGCTCGGTTTACAGATCTCAGGAAAGTCGATTGTGGCTTTGTTGTGGGAAGATGCCATTAAGAATGCTCCCAGTATGTGTTCTTCAAAGCTACCATCTGTAGCAGCTTGGCATGAGTTAGACTCCAATTTGGCCACTCCCAGGGCCATGGGGTTCTATTGATCTAAAACCTTGAAGCCCCTTCAATTTTAGGCTGATTTTTTGCTGCATGGGTCCGACACGCCATATTAAAATAGGACACGCCATAATAAAATAGGACACGCCTCAACTACTCTACAAGACTCGCTTCTTTGAATCGGGAGAATTTCAAGAAAGGAGCGAGCTTTGACATCTTTAGACGTGTGTATCGTACTATTACTGTGCGCTGCATTGATGGCAACAGATTACAAACTGCAATTGTTTTTGGGTTGTGGTGGCCAACTAAAGTCATTGGTGATGGGGCCATAAGGCCATGCAAAATCGAGATCGTTGAGCTAGAGTTAGGGAGGCAACTTCAAGCGGCAGGAATCTTTGCATATGTTCTTATGAATTTGATCATTTGCAAGAGTCAAGTGCAATGAAAATGTATTGGGAATGGGCATTTGGGGATGCCATTTGGGCATCGCAGAAGAGCGGAGTGGGTCTCTTGAGTGAAGGAAGTCGATTTTGTGAAGATCGAAGAAGATCCTTATGAATGTGATTGTTTGCTGTATCTCATTCTTTAGTCTCCATCCTTTGCACTGTTGTGTGAAGTGTAACGTTGTGTCAAGTGTAACGAAAGATGTAAAGGGAAACATTTGGGGATGCTGTTTCTGGCATTCTGCGAGATCCCCCACTTTGATTCGACAAACTAGTTGACGGCTTCATATTATTTCGGCAAAAATCATTGAAGTACTGATTTGGCGATGAGCTGCAGCGGCTGCAAAAAAGAGCAGAGAAAGCTAATATTTTTTTATTCTCGACTTGTTTGTTGGGTGGAATTGGCGTCCCTACTTCCATGTGGCACTAACAAAAAATGCAATGGGTTCTTGTCTTGACTTCTATGTTGTTTGGTTTTGCATCATGTTGTACGTCTTGAAGCCCCTGGGATACAACACTTAGTTGTAGCGTTTGATACTAGACATGTCCTAGTACATCTAGATAGAGGTACTGGGGATTTTCAAGCCGATTTTCAAGCCACTGGAGTCACAAAAATGTTTGATTTATTTGTTTTAAGGATGAAAATGATCTTGTATGAAATATAACTCGTCTGATTTATTTGTTTTAAGGATGAAAATGATCTTGTATGAAATATAACTCGTCTGAATGGGGTCATCGTTGATGCCCCATGGAAAAAAGGGGCACCATGGGATGATATGACAGTGGCCATGGAAAAAAGGGGCACCATGAGTGGCCATGGAAAAAAGGGGCACCATGGGATGGGGGCATGGGATGATATGACGGTGGCCAATATATATACGCTCGATATTTATACGATAAGATTTAGAGCCAAAAAAATAGTAGAGCCAATGGTGAAAATTAAACATGATATAACTGTATTGCATCCAACGGTCGAGATAAGCAGTTGAGATTGTGATCAAGTCTGGCAATCCTATTGGCTATAAATTAACGCGAAGGATTTAACAGGCAAGATTTGATCCCTGGTGACCACTTCTATCTCCCTTCTTTCACGCTTTTGAAGGCGCATGGCATCCCCATTATAGTAGAACCCACTTTGCGTGAAGACCATTCCCATTGCAATTTGATGCTCTTAAACCTGAAATCAGAGCAAGAGACAAATCGTAATAAAATTCTTCACTAGAAGACAAATCAAATCTAGCAAGAAGACAAGCCCGGCTCTCAGTTCAGCAATTTGGAAGCCCTCTCACACTTCAATTTTTTTGAAGTTGTCTTCGCCACTAAGGACGGGTTTTTGAGCGATGGACATTTATGCCTTTTCGTATGATAGGAAGTTCTCAAATTCCAACCTTTTATATGCCAAAGAAAAATTCAAATTGAGAATCCAAGTTTTTGAAAAAAAACATAGACAAAGATACATTTGCATTACTTGCAGGACAACTCATAATACAACTCATAAAATATATGTTATCAAGTGCTAAATAGATCCATACCAAAAAAGCATATGTCAGTTTTAGAAACAGAAATTGATAAGCTTATAAGCCGCATTGCTCTTCTACCTTTTATTGTATATCAATCCTTAAAACATGCTTGCCAATCTATGGATTCAAATGGTGCATCCCATAATGGCACCAACATAAGTGCATCAAGTCTCTTTAAGTTCATACAAGTCGTATTTAATTAAAGTGGGACAAATCTTGAATTTTGGGACTCGGACTGAAAATGGGACTCACACACCATAAAAGAAATTTCTGAATTGATTGCTTGAATAGAATTACACATGACACACATAGAATTGGGTTACTTGTTTTCCTCATAAATTTTACAAACCACTAGTTGAGATAGTTTTCAAACTTCTCAATATTATGTACCCTCATACAATGATATAGCATGGAGGTTGCTTATGGCCTTGTCCATCTCCCTTCTTGGGATCTTGTGTGTGTTGTCCTTTGCAACGTGAGAACTTGGATATGACCATACCACACACTCCACCAATTCCCTCCTTTGAGGGTCGCGGATAATTTGCCCTCCACTTCTTCTCCCATCGGTCCATTATTGTTGCTCCTTCAAGTTGCCCTTCTTGTGTCTCCCAATGGGCTCCCAATATTGAATTTGGAATCCGGGACGCAACTCCTCTCCATCGGGCATAGTGGTGGTTACATCGTGAGAGTGCCACCCCTAACCATATTGGATCCCCTCATCATCGGGCCTTACTAGCACAAAGTATCCTTCCTTGATGTCCTCAAAGGGATCCCACTCGGAAGATCAAACCACTTCTTTGGGGAGGCCTTACTTCCCACAAACCACTTGGAACCCTTGTTGGGACCCAAGTGAGCATTCTTAGACGTGCTTGCACCTTGAGAACCCTCCCATCTTGACTCCCAAGAACCCGCCTCTTAGCTCCCTCCCACATGGTCGCTCTTGGGTTTCTAAGCATGTCACAACTTTCTCCCAAAGACTTGATTAGGAGTCCATTTGATTTTTCTTAAGAGTGGAGGTGTGCTTTCCATTTGAACATCATCCCAAAGGCGTTATGTAATCCTTGATGCCCTTCACCGTTGGCTAGAGTCTTTGGACCTGCCTTGAAGGGAGGTATTGGTTTTGGCTGCCCTTTAGGAATGAGAACTTCACCAAAGACACCCTTTTGCCACAACTTCGATACCTTGTACCTGTGCATCCACAACTTGTCACCGGTCTCCACTTATATTGCATGATTGGTATTCCATCCCTAACCCAAAACTTGAACCCAAGTGGCTTTGTGTGTCCCGTCAACCTGTCCTTACCATCTAGCAAGTATCCTTCTACAAATGATTTCCAATCTGCAACCTCATCCATCAAGAAAACCATTGGGTTGGGGTCAATGCAGCTCTCAAACACATCCATTAGTTCAGGGAGAGTGGTCACGTTTTCTCTTGAGCTTGGTGGAGAAAGTTCCAAAGAATCCATCTATATCATCATGCGTATGCCCAACCATCATGAATCCCACTTTCACAACTTTGAATACTCCCCTTCGGCCGTTAAGTATGACATAGCCCCAAACATCCATCTATTCTTGTTTTCTTTCCAACAGGTTGTCCAACTGAACACATAGCTCCTCGAGGTGGTGATTTCTCAAGTAAGGGGAAATCATCCCAAGTCCTCCTTGATTCACTAGACACCTTGGATGTGAGCTTTTTTTCTGCCTTTGGTAACAAAGGTTGATCATCCATCAAAGCCTCAAAAATGGGTCTTTGAAGGGGAATACCTCCTCCCTTCTATCGATCCTTTCTCTAGTGTTCTCGGGCACTTGAAAATAGAGCTCACATGGAAGTTTGGATCATCTCTCCATAGATCAAGCACAAAATGACCATATGTTCCAGTTCCATGACCATGTGTTAATACACCCGCCAGACTTACTTTCATCCGAAAAAGCGTTTTGACAACGCTTGGGTAAAGGATCTAGCTTTGGCAAGAAAGTCTTGTGTTGGTCCATCTTATCATGAATTATACACAAAAATTTATCCGTTTTGCATCTCGGAAAATGTTCTCCACCGCCAATACAACTGTCTACATGATATTTGGTCCCTTTGGTGATCTGCAAAAATTGCTCCCTAATTGCCATTCTTTCTTTCTCTATTGCGGTTGATGCAAGTGTATCCTTGAGTTGAATGCAAGTGTTGCACTTTGAGAATGGCATGTGTTGTAGGACACTCACGCCCCGAGAAGTGAGTGCTCTATAACTTGCTGAAATGTGATTGAGAAAGAGGCCTACCTCCAAGTAGTTTCGGGATGGAGTTGACCTCCTTAAGGCACTCCTTTTGGATATAGTGTTGTGGCAACACTCTTTTGCACCACTCGCACACCGTGCTCGTTCTGCTCGACTTGTGGGGCATAGATTGAGACATGTATCTCACAAAAGCTCTCAAGACCGCAATGGCCTTGAGAGTATTTGCTCTAGGTTTCAAAGTGAGTGCATTACCATGTTGGAACAAATCGTGCCCTTTTCTAACCTGCTCCCGATAGATTCAAAATGAAGACTTGCTCACCCCAAGAATCCATCTCAATGCTCTCATACATACCTTCATGCCCCTCAATTGATATAGTAGCCGCCCCGTGTTTTCATCATAGCTGGAATTCCTACACAAGGAGTAAATGAAATTAATCCTATCTTTTTGAAGTCATCCAATGTATTGGGACCTTATCCGCACGAGGTCATCCACATTGTCTTTGCACCGTGCAATCTAGGTTGCAACACTCTTGTCCCCTAATTGCCTCGGGTTTTCTCCGGTTGGTGCCATACTTTCCATCCTTTCTAAATATTTGTCACTTCTAGGCCTCTTTGGCACCCTTGGTCGCCTTCTATGAAAGACATAGCGTCTCTTCCTTGTGATCAAAGGATGCTCATCGACCACCAAATCTTCCACATGGCCTTGGGTGGGCCTTGGGGTGTGTAGTTTCGAGAGGGGCATTCTAGAGTATCACCATTCTTGTGTGTAATATATCTAATTGGCCATCTCAACTCGAGCTTGGGACTCCAGCAGCCCTGAGCACACAATGCAATCACTAGAGCTTCCCTGGGACATGATTGTATCAACTTCGATAAGAAGCTTCACAATGCCAACTCCAAGATGTTCATCTCCCAGCCTCTCATCATTCACACTATCAAATGGATCAACTGCAGTTATTATGCCCTCTGCAAAAACCGTGCAGTTTGCAAGGGTGCAACAAAAGGCAACCCTTCTTCCTCCATTGGAGCCTAGGGCAATGGCCTCTGCTTGGACTTCCTTGGCTCCATTTTACTCATCTCACATGCTCCCTGAATGAAAAAGCTCACATTAAAACCATATAGCCCCAAACACCACAAATATGACCATGTGAACCATATAAAACCATACAAATATATTAAATATAACCATATTAAATCATACAACCATATTAACTAAAATCATATAACCATATTAAACCATACAACCATACTCATTCTAAACCATATGTAAACATTGTAACCATATATAACCATTGAAACTATTCAACCATTGAAACCATATTAAATATATAAGGTAACATATATAAACATATAACCTAACCTTTCATATCTTGTCATGGCCACGTGGCCCTCCTCGAGAGGGTCGAAAGCGTGGCCATGTCAAGAACCCTCCCACCGCCATCGCCATGGAGGCATGGCCCTGCGCGACCGAAGTTTATTATTGCACTTTTTACGAGGTTCGAGGTGCGGCCGTAATTAACCGCACCCTCTTCCTCCCCCCCCACCATTCTTCCTCCCCCTGCTTTTCGGACACTCTTCGAGCTCAGATTTTTTTAAAGCGCCAGCTTTTCCGATCAAGCGATCGATCGAACCGAGCCATTCCAAGGCCATCTTATGACAAGAGATTGCAATTGACGGATCGGGGCGCCGGCGGCCGGAAGTTCTCGCGGTTGAGTGTTCGAGCTAAAAGTTACTGCCTCGGAAGAAAGTGAGGCCCTTTTAGTGTCTGCTTTTTAGTTTTACGTAAGTCCTTTCTGCATTTTTACTTATATTCATTGTTAGAGGCTCTTATTAATCCTCGATACAATTTACACCCCGGATAAATCCTTATTCACGCTTTCTCGTGACTATACCCACATGGAATCGAACCGCGCCTCTCCTCCTCATCCAAGAAATCCGGGTATGTTTTTGTAATATCATACCCTTTTTAATCTCATTTCTCATCTTTTGTTCTCTGTTTTTCTCATTAATCTCATTTTGTCTCCAACATTCTCTGTTTTCTCATTAATCTCACTAATCTCTCTCATATCATTTTCCTTTTGTATTGTTTTGTTTTTTGTTATCTTTTTCTTGCTTGTGGTTGAATTGAATACATTGTACGTGCAAAAAGTGAGAATAGTGGTTAGAGTAGTAGCAAGCAACCGAGATGTCACTCATCGGAGACAGGTTTTAGGAAGTAAGATATTGCGAGCATTAATGTAAGAGATTCACAAAAGATATAGCTAAACTTTGTCTAAGAATGTTTCATAAATGGAACATAACTAGGAATGTTTTTTCTCCAAGTAAGAACTAAGAATAGGAATTGCTTCCGTAAGAATGCGCATTTCTAACTCACACGGCATATCCTCCAATCGGGGAGACATGCGGGGAGTGGCGAAGTTGAGAATACTTCACTTGCCAACAAGTCCGTGAAGTACAGGCCTTCTTCTCGACTTCATGAAGTCGAACTTCTCGAATATCAGGCGGTAGAAGAGGGAGTGTACACTCGACTGCTGGCCCGGTGGATTCACCGACTCATGCCCGGTTGCACATTACCCAATGTCTTCACATTCTTTTAAGCTCGGTTGCGCCTTCTCGACTCGTGAGTCGAGAATGTCATACCTGCCACGGTGGCCCTTTGTGCGGTCGCAGTGCCTCCACCGATCCCGAGTCACTCTCCTTCAACCATGCTCATCGAATTGCGAAGAGGGATGGCTCGACGGGGTGGGAGGCCTACGACTAACCAACTTTTCGACTTCGTGAGTCGAGAAAACGCAGTTCTAGTGCACTCTAGAGGCGGCACACGAGCCTCTTAACCACTCTCCTTCTATCTTCCTGGGACATTGCGGCGGAAGTGGTTTTGACCGCCTGCAGCCAACTCTTAGCAACCCAATTCTCAGGTGTGTGGTCATTGGCCTCTACCCAATCAAAGACCGTCTCATTCGTCATCTTAGCCGAATATCGCTTGAAGGGGATGAGGCTCCGATTGGGTGGAGGCCTCTACAACTAACCACAGGGAAACCCACGAGCTTCTTTGTATGCCATTCTCGGCTCGCCCAGTCGGGAATGCCTTACCCAACCGGCACTCCATGTGTACCATCCGGAGTTCTCGATGGCTAAGGCATTCTCGACTTGAAGTCGAAATAGATATTTAAGTTGTCCAACGATGATTCTCGACTGACTCGCTGGTGAGAATCCTCTAACCGACCAATTCTCCTGTGTGTCGTGCGGTGGCCTCTACCCGGTCGAGCCACTCTCCTTGAACCATCTTCGGCCGAATATCAGTGAAGGGAGGGGCTCGGTGGGTGGAGGCCTCTACAACTAACCACATTGGTGGGAGGCCTCTCCTTGAACCATCTTCCTCGAATATTAAGAGGAGTGGTTCGGTGGGTGGAGGCCCCCTCGGCTAACTACAAGAGGATGCATTTGAACCGCATCTCACGGGCCTTAGACCTAGCCCTGATCTATGTACAACATTCCAAGAAAACAAATCCAAGAAAAAATACACCTAAAACTAATCTGTTCTTTACCCCGATTCATTGTTTCCTCGCCGAGCATCTCTCAACCCGAGAGTAAATCATCTCTGAAGCTGAAAAATGTTGGACAAGGAAAAGCGATGAATCCGTCGAGCTTATCAGAAGTTCCATTATTTAAACATAGGCGGCATGTTCTACAAGCGAAATAACATAGGCATCTCACGAAACTCACCTCTTCCGCTGATAATTCCTTGGGGCCCTTTATCCACGGATCCCGCAGCCTCACCTAGAGTCTTTGCTTCTTCCTCACGGGTCTCATCAAAGGTGTATTCGCATCTAATACTTGTGTCAACTGCGATTCGCGTCCCCCCGTTCCATGGCGCTTGTGTAGAGTTCCGTGTGCGGCGGCTCCTCTCCGCTTCCTACCTTAGCTCAGGTGCTCATCGATCAAATCAACGCTTGCAATAGGGACGCTACGGTCAGGAAAAACACACATATGCAAGGCGTTTGTTAGTAGCTTACGGCGGCCGCGGCGCCATTCGAAAGTCGCCGATACGATGCTGGCCTCCCAACTCAAAGGTCGCCAATGCCGCCATCCAAGATAAACTTCACGCCCGCCACTAAGTCCCTTGATGTGATTAAATTTTGAAATAGTGTTTGGGCGGGCTAAAGGCAGCCGTGCTGTACCCTTTAGCCCGCTTTTTTCATAAATGATTGCATGTCCTTAAATTCAAACTAAAGAACACGCCCGATCTTTTTACATGCAGTCCCAAAACTCACAACGCCAAGCAGAGAAACTTAATTCTACGTATGGGTCCAATCAGGGAAGAGGATGAGGGGGCATACTGACATGGCGACTCCGTCCAAGAAGCGAGGCGCCGGAGGGGATGCTAGTTCTAGCGGCACCAAGAAGAAGAAGACAAACACCCGGGTGAGCTCGAGGTTTATCTTTTGTCCGGAATACCTTAACCCGATCCATCCTTTCTTCTTGCGGCATTCACCGCGGACTCACTAGTGATCACCGGCCGAACTCCGCTTCTTCGTCATCGAGGGACCGAGACAGAGCTTCTTGACACACCAGCGATTCTTGGTGGTATGTCGAGGTATCAACAAGTGGGAAGGAGAAAGATACGTTTCTCCACCAAAGAGACAAGAAGAGCTCCGGAGACAAGTACAAGAAAATTGGTGTTGTGCTCTCCGTCTCGGTATGGTTCGAAGCATTTAACACTACATGTCGAGGACCCGGAAGAGTAAGTTCTATCACACCAAAAATTATCGGTTTCAAATTATTCTCACTCTTCCATGAGCAAGGCGATGGGCACAAGGCAAAGCTTTAAATTGTCGAGAACCTTGGGTGGAAGGATCCGAAGGGATGAAGGAGGCCGGAACCCTAACATCCGTGGGAGCTTGGAATGGAGATTTCGAGTCGGGGAAAAACTGTTCAATATGGGGGAGCTTCACTTCTACTGTTCAAGACTCTACAACACTTTCTGCAGTGGGGGAATGAAGTTGTGGTTCATACGTAAAAAAAGTCCGCCAAAGACCAAAGATGGAGAAGATGACACCACACGGGAGGAATCGGATAGACGAAGGAGATGAAGATATGGTCGACTCTCCAATACCGATCCGGATGATCGATCGAGGATTTCCACGAGAGGGGCACCTGAAAAATGGAGCGGCCGGCTCAATTATCCGTTGGGAATATCACACAAAGCTTCTTTGGACATTAAATTTGAAGGGTTTTGCACGGAGATGCCGCCTTGTTCAACCATTGGAATTTAATCCGGACACATGCCGGAGATTCTAACCGATGGTGCGACATCTGTTCCCGCAGATCCAATGCCCGCGGATGTCATACCTTTTAGCAGATCGACGATCCGATTGTTCACCGAAGTCCGAGGAAGACCCGGCGAAGGGAAAAGACGCCCCGGTTACGGGTAGTGGGCGGTCGGCGCGATGAGGCGGCGCCATTGCGAGCGAGGAGAAGGAGGTGCCGCAAAAGGATCAAGGATAGATATGCCGGTGAGAGTCGCGAGTTCTTTCAAATGAGAGCGCCCGACAACGGGCCGGCGGCGGTAGCCATCGCGAACACAATAGCGGCGAGTGCGGCTTCGTAAGGTAAATAACTTCATTCTTTCCATTTCTCACTTCGCCCGAGAAAGCTATACCATCCTAACATTTCCCGATTATCAGGGGGTTTCTCCACTCGCCGAGTCGAAAACCGGGGAATGAGAAAAATCAAAGGATCACGAGCTTTCGACTCGCGAGTCAATAGAAAGTAAAAATTAGACATTCAAGGGACTTTCTCATTTCGCAGTCGAAAAACCCCGGCTACTATTTACTGTTTATTTCGGGTGTTTGTAGATACTATCATGCTCTGACATTGGTACATTGACTGAATGCAGCCCTTATCCTGACCAGATCATACACGCTAGGCAACAGTGGAAAGCATTGGGTTGTCCTCAGCGTCCTAAAGGAAACAGGGCTCCCTCGGATAAGTGGAAGACCTTTGAGAAACTATGCAGATATGTTCTGCTGGAGGGCCAGGAAGATGATGAGGGAGAGGATGAAGAGGAGAAGAAGAAGAGAACACCAAGGAAAGGCAGGGAGTCTCTCTCAGACCAATATGACCTCATTCTTAGCACTGAGGCGGTCTGGGAGAAATGGACTGAGATATGGGCTCAATGGACAAGAGGCAAGCTGAAGGACAGCAATGGAGAATTTCCATCCAGGCCGGACCCCAAGTTGTTTGACAAGCAGTTCATGAAGAGGATACAGGGCCTCACGGACAAAGAAACGCTTGACCTGCAAGGCAGAATCTTGGATGGAACAATCCTGCTAAGGAAGACTAGGAGTTCTAAAATGCAGGACGCAAAGGATTATGCCACAGTCCTAAAGCGACAGCGACAGCAACGTTGCATCTAATGAATATCATGACTTTGATTATTACAAGGAAAAGGCTGCCCTTGATGAGGAAGACATGAAGGAATTGAACCGTCTATGTCAACCCTACATCAACACCAAGCTGAAGCGTAACGTCAAAACCCTTCCTTTCCCTGAACGTGCTATGGCAATTCTGAAGAGGAAGCTTGGATTCGGGGTGGTCCCATTTAAGGCCGACGATAGCTCCCCCCCATTTCTGGTAACTTTGGGACACAAGGGATTTGGTGGTCCGTGAAGGCGGCACGGACCCGTGGCACTATTTGTCATCAATATGATCAAGACCCCACCCTTTTTATGACAAAGGCGACATAGAAAGCGTTAGGTACAAGGCGTTAATGCGGACATGACCGACCTGGATACTTTCGGTTTCCTTGTCTTTTTGCATGCCGGGCAATCGGACAAGCTGCCGTCTCCCAATGGGCACCGATATTAACTTCACCAACAAGATCATGTACTCCATATCACGAACTTGATCATGAGTGTAGACTTGGCTTGCGAAGGCACAAGCTTTGCCAACATAGTTTTGGTTTTGATTTCAAGATCGGTGTAGACACGGATAAGTGGTGGTCTAGCGAGCATCATTATCTCGGCGGGTTCATGATCTCTCAAGAGCGAGATGGAACCCCGGAAGGGGGGCGATTATGGAGGATGTTCCATCGATGGACAAGGTCGGCAAAGATGGTGCGGCGGGTCCTATACATAGAATTCCTATCCGGCCAAGAGTTATCAAGTACTTCATAACCAAAGGCTTGGTCGAGGAAGATCAAATTGTATCGAGTGGTACATGAATGGCCCGTTCTCTCGGGGGCTATCTTGTTTGGAATGAAACCTATATCCGTGGTTGGAAATAAGGACATGGTTGAAACCATTCGGTCATACACGGATCTGCTTCATGAGCATTTCAAGGGAGGAAGACAAATGGAAGCGATAAAGACGGCGAGGGGCCGAGGGAGACCAAGGCGGCGTAGGCGTGAATGTCGAAGGTTTAGACAAGGATGCTTGCCACATTCTTGACATTCTTGAGACTTTGTTCTATCGGTGTTTCTCGACTTTCGAGTCGAAAACTCGTTCCTTTCAATACCTTTTCTTTTCATTCTCGACTCATGAGTCGAAAAACTTCGTTCCTTTTCTGCCGGATATCATTTCGGGGGAGTTCCATGTCAACGACTCGGGATCATTGTCATTGGATACCGGGCGGTTCACGTCGCGAGGAGGAGAATGCACTCCCAAAGACAATCGAGCAAGACCTTTGCTCCACGGCCGAAAAGGACCGAAAAGATAATGATCCGCATTTGGATCCCGATGAACCGGAAATATGGTGAGCCAAACTCCAAGCTGGGATCCGGCTGGTCCCGCCAAGCTTGTAATATTTGACGTCAATGGAGTATTAGCTGCGGTATACCACGATAAAGGCGTCCCGAGATTAACACCTCGCAGATCCCAGAGCCGAGCGGGCATAAAATAGTGTATCCGAGGCCTAGAGCTAAGGAAATTATTGAATGGTGCATTGAACGGGGATTCGAAGTGGGCATATGGTCTTGTATGGCAAAGAAAAATATTGTCAATGTTCTTGGTGTTCTCGGCATTTCAGTTTTGAAGTTCAAGTTCGTTTGGGGAAGCGAAAGGGTCGAGCATGTGTTTAACCTCGATCCAAACCATCACAAAGGGGAAGCCTATAATGGTGAAAAGGCTGGGCAGGGGTTTATGAGCAATTCGAGGACTATGGCAAACACAACACGCCGATCATAGACGACTCCGCCTACAAGTGCTATCATAACGCAAGAAAATACAATCATTGCTAAGCCATATCGACCGAAGAATATGAGACGAATAGGTGGTTGTCCTTGACCGTGTTACGTCTTGGCGGAATCCCTCTTTGCCATTCTTGTCGCCCGATGTGATTAGGAACTATCCGAGCCTCCACGGAACCCGATCCGAGCAAAGGCGATCATGAAAGCTATGGACGACAAATATTTTGGTGAACAAGAAGAGTGACCTCTGCTTTCAGATAGTCAAATTGTGTGAATATTGTAAACAAACGTGAACACATGTATTGAACATTTTGTAATGAATATACTTGTATATTGAGTTTTCGATGCCTTTCTCGACTCACGAGCCGAGAAAAGGCATGCTTGTCCGATGATGAGACCATTTGTATGTTTGATTGTGACCGGATGCAGCCACAATCTATTATGATAATGTTTCTACGTTGCGTTTCCTTTCGGCCTTTCGACTCGCGAGTGAAAGGCACTGGTTATACTTTCACTTTTATGGGCCTTTCTCAACTTCATGAGTTCGAGAAAGACACTACTTCCCACGTCATTGGATGCGGTTGTATGGAATGAATGTTCTCCATTGTAATTTGATTTCAACATTCTTTTTCTTCGCTTTGACTAATGGCAACCGTAATTGTTAATCATACTCTCCTTGCTCCCTGGTGGTTCGGGCATCGCATCCGACACGGCCATCAGCATCCCGCTCAGGCATCACCCGAGACCGCTCCAGCGGCAATGACATCCCGCTCAAGGCGTAAGAAATACGGTTCTCGCACGATCCCGTCCACGCTACACTCTTGCCCGGCCTTTGGGATAAGGTTGCTCGCGAATTCAGGTTGCTCGCTACACCCCACCACAGGGATAAAGAACGAGGCCGAAGAACAAAGAGAAAGTCCAGAAGCTCAAAGCATCTTGCAAGCATTGCATAACATCCACGGAGGTTGGGGAAGGAGCATATTGATGGAAGGTCAGGGAGGCTTGAAAGGGAGAAGTCCGTGGACCCAGGCGGCCGGTAGCTCGGAGGCACCTCCCGTGAGGCATTCCACACCCTTCAGGTTGCCCCAAGGCTTACGGTCGGCGTGAAGAAGCGCCGCCAGTTAATCCCCAAGGTGGACCACCTACCAAGATGATGTAATCAGAGTGACGGCCAAGACCACCATGGTCTCTGCGTCCGTCTGTAAAAATACATTGTACTGTTCAATTTATTAATAAAAATTCTTTTTCAACTAGATCTTTGGTTTCAAACTTTAATGAATTTCCTTTGTTTCAGTTGCATTGTTCTTGTTCTCGACTTCGCTAACCCGTGAGAAAAACTAAAAAGAAAGCTTGAATCGAGTTTTTATTCAAAAATTGAATTAAGGATAGTTTTCGGCCTGGGTGCTCCTTTTTGTGTAAATTAACAGGGGTTCGAAAAAAGTGGGAATGGAATGAGTCCCACTTTAATTAAATACGACTTATACGAGCTTGTAACACTTTTGATAGCGTTTTGGTGAGAAACGCCTCTCTCACAACTTCTTATGCTTCTAGAAAAAAGCATGCAACATTGCCATAAATTCACGAGGGTTGAAAAATTGTTCCACCATCACAAGTTCCATTTTCATCACGACAAATAGACCAAGCCACAATCATCTCTTTGTTCTTCACAGCTCTATAAAGTGTCCCAACAAAGTCCTCTCTCACCCAAACATTGTGCACTTGAAGCAAACTTGACAAATAAACTTTCCAACCATTTTGTACTCTGTTTATCTCTATCCACATCAGTCAAAGGATATGCAAATGGATTAAAAAAAATTCATAGCAATGAACATGTCCCTCACATTTGCAAAAACCATCTCGCAAGTGTTTGCAATACAACATCAATAAAAGATGGAAAAAACTATAAAATACCTTTATGTTTTGACAAATTTCACTATATACCCCTGAGTTTTGATTATTTTTTGCAATGCCCTTGGTCAACGTATATCCCTCTATAGATCCTTAAGTTTCACCAAATGCCCTCCAGTTATTCGTATTTTATAGAATGCCCTTCTTCAACAGATACCTATAGCTTTTCGGCAAAGCGCCTATTTATATTCACAGTTCCTTAAAGGAAGGCACCAAATTGTCTTCTGCTCAATCAAATTTGTTCCCAACAATCTATAGTTTGTTCTCCAATTTGCTCTCAAGGCAGGGTATTTTTTAACCTCCCTATATATTTGATGGGGCGTAATGTATTGGCCACTACTTACCTTGGATTATTTGCTAAGTGTAGTTTGGCCTGGCCCTTTTTCGCATTGTTACACCAAGAAGTTGTAAGTTAAATGGCGAAATCGAGAAACTATTTTATTTTTCAAAAATTTGAATTGGCCACATCCATACATCTAACTCATAAAGATGATAGCCACATCAGTAAGACAATCTCTAGTTTCTATGATGCTCTATGCAGTTCACAAACAAATACATGCTACTACGCTTCTCCAACTAAGATTACTATAAGATATGTATCAAACATGCACGAATGTAGGCGAGAATCACAAATGGATTTAAGTGGGATGGATCTCATTGAAAATTATATTACTTACTTGGTAAATGGAAACTAACCTTGATTTTAGTTAGGGCGATAAAGAGGATATTTGGGTTGGATGATGAAGAACAAATTCGAGATCACGAATTGCAAATAAAATCAAAACAAATTTGAACCTAAGAAAAAAATACTATATTATTAGAAATGCCTTTAGAATTTTAGGGCTAAACTCAAAAAGATTTTAACCCCCTACAAGTGGCGAATTATGTCCCTACACCTGGCCAATATAGAGCCTGGCCATAATCCTAAAACTAAATTATTCCATAGTTTAAATGGCCACCACAACAAGCTGCTAGCGTGCATAATATTTTGGAATGGCCACGCTCTAGGGGTTTAGAGATTTGGTAAATATCAAATTGGCCACTTATAAACTGAACTTAATAAGTTGGTGTTTTGAACTGGCCACTACCCTTTGGTCATGATGAGAATGCATCCTACTTCGGTGTGGCCGACCATTTTATGAAATATGTGAATGTGTGGCCAACTGGCCCGCCGGGGCCACTAAAAAACACCCTGTCTCAAGGGGGTGTTGGCCTCCGTGGACGTTAAATATACTTCCTTCCTTCCTTCTGTAACGATTCTTTTGTGGTTAGGCAAAATGAATGAATTGTCTCAATTGCTTACTTCTTAAAGGGCATTTGAATTATTTTGTTAAATCTTAAGGGTATTTGGTAAATTTTGAAGGGCATTTGAGGTATTTTGGTAAATCTTAAGGGTGATTTGTAATTTTTGAAAAATGTGAAATTTGAAAAATGTGAAATTTGAAAAACTGTCACGTTATGGTTTTCAAGGGCGTTTGTGAAATTAATAGAAAACTCAAGGGCATTTGGGTAATTAACATAAATCTTCAGGGCATTTGAACAACTTCAAAAATACAAAATACTTTGTATGTTGACCAAGGGCATTGCAAAAAATTGTCAAAACTCAAGGGTATATGACGAAATTCATCGAAATGCCATTAGAATGTGCAAGTGACAGGTCAAGAGACTGGAGATGCAACTCTACGGCTACTATTTGAATTTCTTGAATGCGAATTTCATAGTCATTGGTTAATATTATTCACTATTAGAATCATCGACTTGCTTAATTTTTTTGTATATATAAGTCATATGTATAAATGCTAATATATATGTCATATTATACTAAATATTTATTGATGGACGATAGATTTGGGGCCTTTGTCAAGTCAATAGCCTTTGGAATTTAAAGACCAATCAGCAGCCCTATAAGAAAATAGGTGTCATTTTCCTTTAGGCCTAGAATTGATTACATGTGATAACTTTTTAAAACAACTTAAAAAAATAGTCCCAAGGACAAGCCAGAGGAAACAATAGAAATAGTAGAGAGAGAAAATATGATAAAACCTTGTTAAAGGTCAATGAACAAAACATTTGAAGAACAAACAAGTTATGTGGACAAATTGAATCCCCACCGTGCCCTCGTGGTACTTTCTTTTCACGATATATTCACCCCGTGGAAATATTCCAAATTAAATTTAGGTTTGAAGAGCCATTTGGAATTTGCTGCGCATGCAACACCAAAGCTAAGTGTTCTGCATGTATCAAAGCTTTTTGGCTTTGTAAAAAATTGTTTCTTTTTGTTTTTTATATATGCATGGGCATGAGCATCCTTTTATGTAGAACCTAGAACATGCAGCTTGAAACTAGAGCCACGGAATTACATCCTGTAATTACTTTCTAAAATAGTAGAGAGACCTTATGAGACCCTATTATTACCTGTCAAATATTTTATTTTAGTCACAGAACTATTATCCGTCTGAATAAAATTGGGGTGTATTTAAACCATATTTAACACTCTGCAACATATGAGAGGAGCATGCTTGAATAAAACCTCCAATCTAGAAGGGTAACTGTTTGCTTGTCAATCTAGATGATTTCAAATATCTGTTTTAGTTCCATTAAGCATTTTTTCAATAGAAAGTATATCATCAGATTGCATATCATATGTTGCAAAATACTCAGCGTATATCAATCTTCTATTTATAATAAGAAAAGAGTGCATGTATGTGAGTGAGTGAGTGAGTGAGTGAGCGAGCGAGCGAGCGAGCGATTCTCTCTACCCCCATCGGCGGCCCTTGGGGCACTACGTGGCGCGATGTGGGCCGTTAGATGGTAGAAGGTGGTTACTAGAAACTTCTCGAAGGTTCTACAACTCTCATCTTTAGAAAACTCCTAGAAAGTTCTAAAACATCTATAGTAACTCTAGAAGCTTCTAGAATGTTCTAGAAGTTCTAACACCTTTTGAAAATTTCAAAGCTCCATCGATTGACCCCTCGAGGCTACGTGGTAATATCCCGGATCGTAGAAGGTTCTCCTGGAGTTTTCTAGAAGTTTCTAGAATGTTCTATAAGTTTTCATGTCTTGTGGGAATTCGAAGGTCCGTGCCTCCCAAACCCCCCATACCTACTACTAGACCAAGTATTGGTTTGTTGAAATAATTAGAAGTTCGCAAATAGTTGTTCTAGGATGTTCTAGAATGTTTTAGATAGTTTTAGAATCTTCCTGATACTCATGGGTAAGCACCTCAGTTTAAAAATAAAAAGTTTTTTAAACTTTGGAAACTCTCAAAATAGAATGTTCTGGAATGTTCCATGTGCTCATGGATAAGCATCTTAGCCTAAAAATAGAAAGTTTCTTGAAACTTTGCAAACACTCAAAATAGAAAATGTTCCAGATGCTCCTAGATAAGCACCTCAGTCTAAAAATAGAAAGCCTTTTGAAGAAATGCAAGTAGCCAAAGTAGAATGTTCTACATGCTCGAGATCCTCAAGAGCAAGCAACTTTAGTCCAAACATAGATCAATTTTTTGAAATTTTTTCAAACAAACTAAAATAGAATGTTTTGGATTGTTCCAGAAAGTTCTAGGATATTCTAGTGTTCATGGTTGAGCATCTCAGAAAATGCAAAGGGCCAAAGTAGAATGTTCTATATGCTCAAATGCTCATGAGCAAGCAACTCAATCCAAAAATAGAAACTTTTTTTAAATTTTACAAACAACCAAAATAGAATGTTTTGAATGTTCTATATGCTCAAATGCTCATGAGCAAACAACTCAGATCCCAAAATAGAAACTTTTTTTAAATTTTACAAACAACCAAAATAGAATGTTTTGGGATAGGTAAGATGATGTAGGTAAATGTAGGTAAGATGCTAATAGGCACTTTCATCCTCATGGGTGTATGTGACCAAGATCCTTTTGAGTGATTCTTTGGATTTGGTAGTAGGTGTGACTAAGATCCTCATGAAGTGATGCCTTGGAATTGGTAATAGGTATGAATAAGATCCTCATGGGTGATGCTTTGAGATTAATGCTAGGTGTATGGGTATGCACAGTAGTAAGTGTGAGTGAGCTCTTCATGGATGACAGTAAGATCTTCATCGGTGATACTTTAGATTTGGTAGTAGAGTGTCGTGTGTGTTCGTGTATGGGCATGCATGGGAGTTGGTGTCAGTTGGTACTTTGGTATTGTTAGCCGGTGTAAGTAAACTCCTCATAGGCGATACTTTGTGAGAAGCATGGAATTGATGATAGGCATGAGTAAGCTCCTCATGAGTTGAGCAATGGATGCTAAGTAGCATAGGTGGAGTTTGCAATTAATGGTATGTGTGACTAGGAATATGGAGTGTTTTGAGTGTAAGGGTGTGTGTGTATGGGTTCTTCATGAGTTGACCAATGGATGTTTGTTAAGTAACGTGGGTTTGTCCCTTGAGCTTGGCAAGAATAGGTGTGAGCTCGCTCCTCGAAGGAAAGTCCCTTGAACATATAGGTATTTGGCAATTATGGGTAAACTCCTCAAATTCGACAAAACTAGATAGAAGGGAAAAAGAAAGAGGATAAAAAAAGGAGATACAGGTATAATCTCACGGGTGATACTTTAGAAGGTCCCCATAGATGGGACTAACATGGACAGGTGTTCTATTGTTCAAACCGAGGCAAGGCCGAAGGCCGAGGTTGAGCCGAGGAATAGTGAAAAAGAAAAGGGTCCCAACCCTTGAACATATAGGTATTGATAAACATGTGTAAATTGCTAGGGATAATCTGTGATACCTTTAAAGGTAGATGGGAGTAATATGGGTAGTAAGTAACATGGGTTTGTCCCTTGAACTTGGCAAGAATAGGTGTGAGTAAGCTCCTCGAAGGCAAGTCCCTTGAACATATAGGTATTTGGCAGTTATGGGTAAACTCCTCAAATTCGACAAAAATAGATAGAAGGGAAAAAGAAAGAGGATAAAAAAAGGAGATACAGATATAATCTCACGGGTGATACTTTAGAAGGTCCCCATAGATGGGACTAACATGGACAGGTGTTCTATTGTTCAAACCGAGGCAAGGTCAAAGGCCGAGGTCGAGCCGAGGAATAGTGAAAAAGAAAAGGGTCCCAACCCTTGAACATATAGGTATTGATAAACATGTGTAAATTCCTAGGGATAATCTGTGATACCTTTAAAGGTAAATGGGAGTAATATGGGTAGGCGTGCTTTTGTTCAAACCGAGAAATAGTACCAAATAAATGTTCTGGAATGTTCTAGATACTCAGGGTAAGCGCTTCATTCTAAGAATGGAAAGTTTTTCTGAAACGTTGCAAGGAGCCAAAATAGAATATTCTAGAATGTTCTAGATGCTCAAGATAAGCACCTCAGTCTAAAAATAGAATGTTTTCTGAAACTTCTTGTATAATAAAATAGAATGTTCCAGATGTTCATGGCACCTCAGTCCAAAAATAGAAAGTTCTTTTGAAACTTTGCAAAAAAATCAAAATAGAATGTTCTAGATAGTTCTAGAACATTCTAGATGCTCGTGGATGAGTACTCAGTCTAAAAATAGAAAGTTTGTTGAAAAATTGCAAAAAGGCAAAGTAGAATGTTATGCATGCATGAGCAAGCAACTCAGTAGAAATAGAAAGTCTCATGGGTTAGCCCCTCAGTTTTTTGAAACTTTGCAAAAAACCAAAATAGAATGTTCTGGAATGTTCGAGATGCTCATGGGTAGGCATCTCAGTCAAAAAATAGAATTTTTTTGAAACTTTGCAAGCTTAGTCCAACAATTTGAAAATATGCAATGCTTTGGAAATGGTAGTAGGTGCCTCGTAAGTAGTAGGTATGACTCTTTAATAGGTTATTCTTTAGAATTGGTGATGTTAGATGTGGAGCCACATGGGTGATGCTTTCCTCATGTGTGATGCTTTGGAATCGGCAGCAAGTGTGCAAGCTCAGTCCAAGAATAGAAAGTTTTCAAAATATGGAAATGGTAATAGGTGGGAGTAAGCTCCCCATGGGTAGTAGGTACGACTCCTGAATAGATGATTCTATGGGTGATGCTTTCCTCATGTGTGATGCTTTGGAATTGGCAGTAGATGTGCGAGCTCAGCTCAAAAATAGAAAGTTTTCAAAATTTGCGATACTTTGAAAATGGTAGTAGATGGGAGTAAGCTCCCCATGGGTAGTAGGTATGACTCCTCAATATATGACTCTTTAGAATTGGTGGTACGTGGGAGTAAACTTCACATAAATTGTCTATGGATGTTGAGCCACATGGATGATGCTTCTCTCGTGTGTGATGCTTTAGAATTGGCAATAGGCGTGAGTCAGCTTCTAATGGGTGCGACTTAGGAAATGGCAATAGGTGTGAGTAAGCTGCCAATGGATGATACTTTGGAATTGGGAGGTGTTGGTAATAGGTATATATAAGTTCTACATGGGGGATACTTTAAAATTGTAGTAGGTATAAGTCAACTCCTCATGTGTGATGTTTTGGAATTGTCAGTAGGGGGGAGTCAGCTCCTAATGGGTGCGGCTTTAGAATTGGCAATAGGTGTGAGTAAGCTTGAATACATGATACTTTGGAATTGATAGGTGTTGGTAGTACATGGGTATAAGCTCTACATGGGTGATACTTTGAAATTGTAGTAGGTATGAGTCAGCTCCTCATATGTGATATTTTCAAATTGATAGTAGGTGTGAGTCAACTCTCCATAGGTGATACTTTGGAATTGGCTATAAGCTCCTCATAGATTGACAAATGAATGTTGCTTACAGTAGGTGTGAGTCAGCTTCAAATGAATGAGTCATCTTTTAATAGATGAGACTTTGGAATTGATAGTAGGTGTGAGTAAGCTCCCAATGGGTGATACTTTGCAATTGGTAGTAGGTGTTGGTTGTAGGTGTGTATGATCGAGGCGATATATAAGAAAATAGTGTTCGTATGTGAGTGACTGAGTGAATCTCCACCCACATTGACAGTAAAGAAGGCACCATATGGCGCAATGTGGGCCGTTGGAATCTTCTAGTCCTAGAAACTTCTAGGAGCTCCTAGAATCTTCTAGAAGTTCTAGAATCTTCTAGGAAGTTCTAACACCTTCTGAAAATTTTTTATGTATTGTGGGAGATTCGAACCCAAACCCATACCTTCCAAGCCCTCGATACCTACCACTAGATCAAACACTAATTTCTAAAGTAATTTGAAATTTATATATAGTTAACCGAGAAACATAATCAATTCAAGGATGTTCCACAATGTTCTAGATAGTTCTAGAATGTTCTGGAATGATCTAGATGCCATGGGTAAGCACCTCAATCTAAAAATATGAAGTTCTTTTGAAACTTTGCAAGGAGCTAAAATATAATGTTACGAATGTTCCAGATACTCGATTAATAAGCACCTTAGTCTAAAAAATAGAAGTTTTTTTCTTTCATGGGTAAGCACCTCAGTCTAAGAATAGAAGGTTTCTTGAAAACTTTGCAAATACTCAAAATAGAATGTTCCAGATGCTCCTGGATAAGCACCTCAGTCTAAAAATAACAAGTTTTTTGAAACTTTGCAAATACCCAAAATAGAATGTTCTAGAATGTTCCAGGTACTCATGGGTAAGCACCTTAGTCTAAAAATAACAAGTTTTTTGCAACTTTACAAACACTTAAAAGAGAATGTTCTAGAATGTTCCAGATGCTCCTGGGTAAGCAACTCGGTCTAAAAATAGAAAAGCATTGGTTTATTGAAATAAACAGAAGTTCACACATGTTCCAAGATGTTCTAGAATGTTCTAGGTAGTTCTAGAATCTTCTAAAATCTTTTAGAATGTTCTGGAATGATTTAGATGGCCATGGGCCTCAATCTAAAAATAGAAAACTTTTTTGAAGCTTTGCAAGGAGCTAAAACAAAATGTTCTGGAATGTTCCAGATACTCAAGATAAGCACCTCAGTCTAAAAAATAGAAAGTTTTTTTTTCATGGGTAAGTACCTCAGTCTAAAAATATAAAATTTCTTCAAAACTTTGCAAACACTCAAAATAGAATGTTCTAGAATGTTCCAGATGTTCTTAGATAAACACCTCAGTATAAGAATAGTAAGTTTTTTGAAACTTTGCAAATACTCAAAATAGAATGTTCTAGAATGTTCCAGATGCTCATGGGTAAACACCTCAGTCTAAAAATAACAAGTTTCTTTGCAACTTTGCAAACACTTAAAATAGAATATTCTAGAATGTTCCAAATGCTCCTCAGTAAGCATCTCAGTCTAAAAATAGAGACTTTTAAAACTTTGCAAGAAGTCAAAATAGAATGTTTAGGAATGTTCGGATGCTCCGCAGGATAAACACCTCAGTCTAAAAATATAATGTTAGATATGCCCAGATGCTCATCCAAAAATAAAAAGTTTTTAATAAGCTCCTCACTAGGCATATTTTAGAATTGTGATGCTTTAGAATTGGCAGTAGGTGTGAACTAGCTTCCCAAAGGTGATACTTTGGAATTGATAGTAGATGTGAGTAAGCTCTTAATAGGTAAAGAAAAGTGCTTTGGAATTGGTAGAAGGTGCGAGTAAACTCCTCATGTGTGGTGCTTTGGAATTGGTAGTAGGTGGTAATAAGCTCCTCATGGGTTGACCAATGAATATTGAGTAACATGGGTATGAACATACATCTTGCGGCTACTGTATCTCCATGAACAAAAAATGATAAAAATAATGTTTGTGTGCACGGACGAGCATGCTAAAGTAGAATGTTCTACATGCTCCGATGCGCATGGACAAGCAGCTCAGTCCAAAAAAAAAATAATCTAGATGCTCATGGATAGGAATGGTAGTAGGTGTGAGTAAGCTCCTCATGGGTGATACCTTCTCATGGGTGATACTTTAGAATTGGTAGTAGGTGTTGGTTGTAGGTATGAGTAAGCTCCTCATAGATGATTCTTTGGAATTGGTAGTAGGTGTGAGTAATCCACTCATAGTGGGTAGTAGATATGACTCCTCAACATGTGATTCGCTGGAATTGGTAGTAGGTGGCAGTAAGCTTCTTATATATTGTCAAATGGATGTTTCCCTTAAACTGGTAGTAAGTTTGGATAAGCTCCCAGTAGGTAATACTTTGGAATCAGTAGTAGGTGTTAATAATAGGTGTGTATAAGCTCCACGTGGGTGATACTTTGAAATCGTAGTAGGTGTGAGTAATATGGGTATAGACATTGAGCGACATAGATGATACTTTGAAATTAGTACTAGAAATGAGTCACCTCCTCGTCTGTGATACTTTGGAATTAGTAGTACATGTGAATTAGCTTTCGTGGATGCAAAAAGGCGGGCCCGTGCCTTTGTCGAAACCGAGGCGAGGGTGAAGAATGGAG
This sequence comes from Isoetes taiwanensis, assembly GCA_021234155.1. Taxonomy (NCBI): domain Eukaryota; kingdom Viridiplantae; phylum Streptophyta; class Lycopodiopsida; order Isoetales; family Isoetaceae; genus Isoetes; species Isoetes taiwanensis. Next base: position 132,950 of record JAJEKV010000315.1, on the reverse strand, counting down.
ATAGAAAGAGGAGATATTAGAGAAAGAAGAGTAATCTCACAGGTGATAGTTGGAAGGCCCCATAGATGGGAGTAACATGGGTAGGTGTGCTTTTGTCTAAATCGAGGCAAGGCCTCGGCTGAAGGCCGAGGCCAAGCCGAGGAATAGCGTAAAAGAAATAGGTTCACCCTTGAATCTATAGGCATCGTCAAACATGGGTAAGAAGGGATAATCTCACATGTGATACTTTTAAAGGTAGATGGGAGTAACATGGGTAGGCATGCTTTTGTCCAAACAGAGCAATAGTGCCAAAGATGTCTACACCGAGCCAAGGAATGGTTTAAAAGAAAAGGGCCCACCCGTTAGGAACAGACGGCCCTTTTCCATTTTAACATAATGAGAAACTAGCATCCGCGTATGTATAAGTATGTAAATAAGTAAGTCATGTCCCATCAATGGCTGAGGAGGCACCATGTGGCACAACCTCAGCCCTTTGTAAATGCCACGTGTCACAAGCTCGGCCCCTCCATCTCCTCCCACCATCTTAGGAGGGGGCTTTAAAAACTCTTTTGTCGAAACCGAGGCGAGGATAAAGAAAGGAGATAGAAAGAGAAGATGTTGGAGAAAGAAAAGTAATCTCATAGGTGATAGTTTGGAAGGCTCCATAGATGGGAGTAACATGTGTAGGTGTGCTTTTGTCCAAATCGAAGCAAGGCCTCGGCCTGGCCGAGGCCAAGCTGAGGAATATCGTAAAAGAAATGGGTCCACCCTTGAACATATAGGCATTGACAAACATGGGTATGAAGGGATAATCTCACATTTGATACTTTTAAAGGTAGATGGCGGTAACATGGGTAGGCATGCTTTTGTCCAAACCAAGGAATGGTTTAAAAGAAAAGGGCCTGCCCGTTAGGAACAGGCGGGCCCTTTTCCAGTCTAACATAATGAGAAACTAGCATCCACGCGTGTGTAAGCATGTAAGTAAGTAAGTCATGTCCCATCAACGGCTGAGGAGGCGCCACGTGGCAAAACCTCAGCCCTTTGTAAATGCCACATGTCGCGATCTCGACCCTCCATCTCCCACCATCCTTGGTAGGGGCTTTAAAAACTCTTACGTTATGTGGGGGACCCCCCATACCTACCACTAGGCCAAGCATTGGTTTGTTGAAATAAGTGAAAGTTCACACATAATTAAGGGTGAGGGCTGATCAATTCAAGAATGTTCTCGGATGTTCTATAATGTTCAAGATAGCTCTAGAATCTTGTAAAATCTTCTAGAATGTGCTGGAATGATCTAAATGCTCATGCAAGCACCTCAATCTAGAAATACGAAGTTTTTTGAAACTTTGCAAAGAGCCAAAATAGAATGTTCTGGAATGATCTACATGCTAATGGGTAAGCACCTCAACTTAAAAATAGAATGTTTTTCAAAAACTTTGCAAGGAGTCAAAATAGAATGTTTTGGAATGTTCCAGATGCTCAAAGTAAGCACCTCAACCTAAAAATAGAAAGTTATTTGGAACTTCTTCAAACAATCAAAATAGAATGTTTTGGGATGTTTAAGATGCTCAAGGGTAAACACCTCAACATAAAACTAGAAAGTTTTTTTGGAACTTGCAAAAACTCAAAATAAGATGTTCTAGATAGCTCTACAATCTTCTAGAATGATCTAGATGCTCATAGATCCTCAATCTAAAAGTAGAAAGTTTGTTTTATTTGCCAGAATAGAATGTTCTAAAATGTTCCAAATGCTTAGAGTAACCAAAATAGAATGTTTTGGCATGTTCTAAAATATTCTAGATGCTCATGGGTAGGCACCTCAGTCTAAAAATAGAAAGTTTTGAAACTTTGCAAGCTCAATCCAAGAATAGACAATTCTCATAATAGGCAATACTTCAAAAACGGTAGTAGGTGGGAATAAGCTCCGCATGGGTGATGCTTTAGAATTGGATGAGTAAGCTTCTCGTGTGTGATACTTGGGAATTGGTAGTAGGTATGAGTCAGCTTCTCATGGATGGGACTTTGGAATTGGTAGTAGGTTTGAGTAAGTTCCTAGTGGGTAATACTTTGGAATCAGTAGTAGGCGTTGGTGTGTGCAAGCTCCACATGGGTGATACCTTGAAATTGTAGTAATAGACATCAGCTTTTCATAGGTGATACTTTGGAATTGATAATAGGTGTGATTAAGCTACTACTTCAAGTCAGTGCAAAAGGGCTAGCCCTGTGCTTTTGTCCAAACCGAGGCTCTTCATGGTTGGTACTTTGGAATCAACAGTAGGTGTGAGTAAACTCCTCAATAGGTGATACTTTAGAATTGGCAATAAGTGGTAGCGTGATACTTTGGAATTGACTAGGTGTTGGTAGTAGAGATGTCTAAGCTATGTGATGTATGATGCCAAGGAATGAGTGTCGAGTTGTAAATGTGGTAAAGGTCCTCATGGGTGTAGATGTGGTATGGTCCTCATGGGTGTGCATGAGTCCTCATGGGTGCATGCATGGGTGTGCATATATCCAAGTCAGTGGTGGAGTTAGTGCCAAGCTCCAAGTCGAGGTTGAGCGATCAGTGCAAAAGAAACTCATGGGTGATACTTTAGGTCCCCATAGATGGGAGTAACATGGGTAGGCATGCTTTTCTCCAGACCGAGATAAGGCCTCGGCCGCCGAGCTGAGGAATAGTGTCAAAGATGTCCATCTTGGGCGAGGCCTTAGCCGAACCGAGAATGATGGAAAAAAAAGGGCTAAGCCCATTAGGCTAGGCCCTTTTCTAATTTTTGATAATAAAATATCATTACCTCCAGAATGCCGAATTTGAATCTTAATATGTAAATAACGGTCCGGTATTCATAGATAGTCAGCAATATGCTACCATTTTGCATTTTCCATTTAATACAGACATTTCATGCTCTCTTTGTTTTGTAAAGGTAAATTTCCCTAGTGCAAAAGGATCTCTCTCACAAACTCTTCAAATTAAATTTGAGAATGTTTTGGGGGCTTCTTTCTTTGCAAGTGCAAGTCTTATATTCTCTTTTTTGCGGCATATTTTGCTCTAAAAGTTTTTGAGTATTTGGGGAGGGTATCCACTGTGTATTTAGAATAAAAATAAAAAGCGTCGTTTGAATTTGCTAAAGAAAGCTTTTAGGTCATATTCAATTATGTTTACCAAGTATTATTTGTTCTTTTTTTGCCATACATGCTCTATTGAATCACCATATGGAATGTTGGCTTGGGGTTTTCGACATAATGGAGATGAACTAGATGTTTAGCATCCATTGTCCTTATCACATGCTAGCAATTTTTTTTTCCCCATTCTCACCATGTATTGCTTTTGGACTTATATTTTAGCAGCCAAAAATTTAATGGCGTAAAATCAATGGTTGTGAGAAAAACCCTAGATAAAAGAATGAAAAATTGGAAGGTATTAAAATTTAGAATAACATCCATATTCTTTTTTAGTATTATGCTTTTTAGCCATACATGCTCTATTGACACCATATGGAATGTTGAATAATGGTGAACTAGATGTTTAGCATCCATTGGTGCAATATCTACATAGAAAATGGTGAAAATGGTGAAGCCTTAAATAATCTGCCGTTGTATTGTTGCAACAATGGAATTTAAACTCTTATGAATCCTTTATCTATATTTTGTACATTGCATAGGCTTCCCTGTTCTATTCTATTCTATTCTATTCTATTCTATTCTATTCTATTCTATTCTATTCTATTCTATTCTATTCTATTCTATAGGGTTACTATGTTCTATAGGATCATAGGACTGTGTTTCTGTAGTGGATCAATTCTGTTTGGACCTTGGACCATTAGTTGTGCAAGCCATCAACAATTTGAGCTAGAGCTTTTGCCTTTACATCTTAGTGTTTTTTGCAACACTTTGTTTCAAATTTGGGTGTGTTTATGCTTGATATGTGCCATTTTCCGCCCGTCAAGCAGTTTTTTAGCACTTTACTTTCATTTTTTACCGCGGCGGTCCGTGGCCAGCGGCAACTTGATGAGCCGTCGGCCATAAAGTTGAAGAGCGTGTGGCGGGGAGAAGGCCACCAGGTCGGGGAAAGTTTTTTGGTATGAACTTTACGCAGCGATCTTGAATCCATGATGAATCAGTGATTAATTCTCCTCGGGTTGCCCAAATTAATGATTTCCGGAATCGTCCGACCCATCAGTGCAGTATCTTCAATGAATTTGGAAATAATTCATGTTTTGAGTTTACAAAACTCTATTTTTTATCTCAATTCAGCGGCTTGAAGCATGGCAACCAAAACCAATTCGGCGAGGTACAAGCTCCCCTTGCATTTCCAAATTTTTTTAAGGGACCAAACTAAGAACTTCGGTTTTGCAGGAGTTACTTTTTTGCAAGAACACCCATTGAGTTTGCAAAGAATCGGAAACTTTCGATGGAGGGAAAGAATCCAAGAAGTATCAAATGGGCGATGTTCCAAGTCTTTGATTTCTTGCGTGTCCGGGAAAAGCGTTATGCCCAAAACCGGCAAGATACACATCAAGTTAATCAAGCCCGATTCAAAACAGCACTCTCTGATTTGATAGAGAGTTTATCGAAAACCGCTTCAAATAATGAATTGAGAACCCTTTTGCAAGGGCTTTTGCACAGTCACATCTTGCAAAGGCATTGCGAGAATCTGACGAGTTTAAGGTTAATTGGGCAAGTCTTGCGGCCAGATGCTTCTGAGGATTGGCCAAGCTCAATTGAACAAAGAACATGTGAATGCTTTCGAGAAAGAACACCACTACCTTCTTTGAATCACATCAGGTCACTTTCCCATATGTATGAGGGACAAAGAAAGAAGGAATTGGTCGAAAACAGGCCGACTGTTGAGAATGGAAGGTTCCATCGGCAACTCAATGCAAACTTCAAGGATCTAGAAGGCGAGATAAAGGAGAAGAGGCGGATGTGGATGGATTTTGCAGCTGCTCGGTCCTCATGAGGAAGATGGAATACAAGAGTTGCAAAGGGATGAGCAAGCTCTCAGGCTTTTCTAGATAAGCGGATGTCGAAGGTGAACACCGGGGTTTTGCGAAAACTAAAGAAAGAAATTTCTATTCTCAATTCTGATATTGAAAATTATGAAACTAACATGAAGTTACGGCATGCCAAGTGCAAGCATGTGGCTCACTTGCATCAAAATGAGAAATCAAGAAGAATCTCCCAAAACTGGAATGGGAACTTATAATTTCCCAATGTCCAAAGGGGCAACCACATGTGAGGGTCATTGGCCTTGTTTTTCGAGAGGAATATGAATTGCATGTTAAGCTTAATTCATGTGGTCATATTTACCATGTCATATGTTTTTGATGTTGTCTTTGGAAGGCATGCATTGCATTGCATCTCCGGTGATGTTGAGGTTCCTCAAAGTATTCTTGATGAACTTGGTTTCAAGGAACTCAAGCCACCGGGTTGAGATGAAGAAAAGAATCAAGTGAAGAAAGCGAAAGCGAAAGAAGTAGAAAAACCAGCAAAAAGGAAAAACCAGGCGAAGAAGTAGAAAAACCGACAAGAAGACCTGAAAAAGCGAAGGGAGGTGACACCCAAGAAGAGTTCGGAGAAGAAACTAGCTCGAGCACCTCTATGTATAATGATCCACCAAGTTCAGATTTTCAGCCTGTCAGAGTGGCAAAGAAAAGAATAACAAGGAGTGCCACTAAGTCATGTGGTCAAAAACCCATAGATCTAGGTACATATTCAGTATTTTCTCAAGTTAGTTAAAGCTTGCTTGATGTTTGTTTATTCCTTTGCAGATCAAATTGATGTGGACAAGGTTAGTCCAATGAAGTTTTCTCACTTAGCTTCGTGAAGATAGTCCTCGGATAGGCGATAAAAACGGCGGGTAAAAAATTAACAATTACGGTATTTGAGTACAATTACTTAAGAAATTTTTTTCTGCAGACATTACCAGTGATGGTGTTGTAGATGAACTTGTCCAACACTATTTTGCAGTGCATGATTTGTCTCCAAAAATGAAAGGTAAGCAACATTTCAACATATGTATCATTTACTCATGTGCATTTGACTTACTGCCAGCCTTTTAAATGCAGAAAAAATTTCAAAAGTGGTTGGACAGGATGGTGCTGTGGAAACTGATGCTTCAAAGGAGGGCTTATCTGAAATGCACACTCCAGTTAAAAAAGGTAAGCACTTTTTCAGCACATGTGTTCAATAGTTTTATTTTAGACTGACCATACTTGTATTATCACGAGATCCTCTAGTTCCGATTCAGGTTGTTAAAGAAATGCCAATTACCTTGAGCACTTGTAAGTGTTATCTTGCAAATTTGGTTTTGCACAAATAAATTTCTTAACATTGACTTGTTTTTTGTTTTGCAGGTCGAGAGTTGAGCACAGTGGTGATCTCACCAGCACGTGAGATATTCTCTCCAGCACAGAGGAAAGTGCTGTTGTCTCCACAAAGCCCAGACAGCCCCATGGAGGATGATGTTACCATGGAGAAGTGGTTGGAGAAGAAGATGCATAAGAAGTTGCAGCTGTAATCCTCATGTTGGCTTATCTTGCTTTAATCTCCATGTTGACAATCTTGCTTTTCATGTTGACAATCTTGCTTTTATTTGCACAATTTTCCCCTTAGGGTGCGATGAAGTTTTGAAATATTTTGTGTAACACTTTGAAATGACAGAGTTTCTTATGAATCAAATGATATGTTTGCTTGATATTTTGCACTTTTGTTATGAATATCTTATGTATGAAAGTTAGAAGTATAATTCATACAAATTTCAATGCAAACACACTTCAAATTCATTTTCAATTCACACACAATTCAAAGACATTTCCAATTCAATTCAAACTAAATTCAAACACAATTCCAATTCATTACAATGAATTGGTTAGAATTTCATTACAAATCAATGACCATACAATACAATGGTTAAAAATTCAATACAATGGTTTGTAACAATGGTTACAATCATAGAATGGTATACAATGTACAATTTAAAAGAATTAGGCTGTTCTCTTCTTTTTCCCCGAGTTTCTTGTTCTTTTTGTTAAATTCAGCTCACTTGATCTTGGGTTCATCGAGAGTTTTGAGCTACCAATGCCTTTGTTTTGTGGCAAGCTGTCCAATATTTGGTTATGTGTATCTTAAGCGGATCAAAAGCGGTTACCACTAATCTTGCTCAACTCAAAACAAACAGAAGTAACCAAATGACTATAAACATTACACTCTGGTTCATTTACCAGTAACTCATATCTGCTGCCCCCTAAGAACTTGTAGAATAATCCAGTGACAACTACCTCATTTCTGGCAAACTTTTGGCCCCATGGATCTTTGAATGCCTTCTCCACCATATGTTTCACCTTTGTGCACTTCAGCACATAGAAGTCCACATTCTCCTTGTTGTGCGGCTGCAACTTCTGAGAAAAATTATCTCCAACTGCAAGAATATTAGACTTCCATTGAGGATCACCTTCAAAATAGGGCCATCCACAACATCTTCCACATAATCAGCACCTGGTCTTAGCTCAGAGTATTGCCATGTGCCTATTCTACCTTTGTTAGGGCACTTGGCATGTTTGCCTAACCAACAATGGTGGCGAAACAAGCTGTAATCCATATGAGCAACTTGTGTAGAATCAGAGCTTGAATTGGCCTCGATGGAATGGAACTTTGCTTGAACCGAGAAAGTGTAGCACAATCATACCTTTTCGACCTATCAACCTCTCTACTCCAATTTCCCAAAAAACACGTTTTAGGAAAGAAACCAGTATTTCAACACACAATAACATTCAAAAGCGGTATTTCAAAGACACACTAACGGTTAAAAAGCGTGATTTCAGCGCACGAACTGTCTTTGCCCTCGATTGTGGAGTTGTCCCTAAATGCTTGACCGGAAAAAACTCTTGCATCATTGCATTTCTGAGTGGTAATGATCCTCTTTTCAACATCTCATGTGTAAGAGCTCGTTTAATGACAACTCCGGCACCATCATGTTCACTGTTTCTATTATCGATCGGCAAAAAAAAAAAAAAAAATTAAAACTATAAATCCATTGACAAAGAATGTAGTTACCTTTGCCATGATAGGAGGCAAAGTAATTCCAATTTATTGGAATGCCATTGGTATGGTAGTTCCTACCAAGGAAATAAAAGTTCCTTGCTCCTTTGAACTGAGATGAGCAACCATCGGACCACATGATGTGTGCATTATACTTTACTTGCCTGTTTTGTCGAAATGCATGATGCTTGTTCAAACAATGCGCACAAACAAGGTATCATGGTCCCCTGTCATCCGATATGTAGAAATGAGTCTCTTTTATAATTCTTCTCTCATTTTCATCCAAACTTGGATCATCGACAATGTTGCATATGCGTATGTAATATGCACTAAAATTGTGCATTGATCATTCTTCCATTAGCCACTCTGTATCTCTTCTTTGAATCTTAAAAGTATAATTCTCGGCAAAATCTATGATGAGAAACTATGGTGTCCTTTGGAAATGTTGCCAAACACTCCACTGAATTGTTTGGCCTGCCATCTTCCTTCATAATTATGTGGTATAAACTCTTTTAATACACTCTTGGCTTCTGGATAATCTCTACGGCCGGTTGTGCATTTGTAAACCAGTTTGGTAACTGGTTTAGTAGAAATCTTGTACCCTCCCTTGCCATCGGGCACCTGGTTCTCCCTATGGGTTCAAGTACACTGCAATGGTAAATGACAGATCAATGTGATATAACTTGGGATAAAATAAAGCTGAATTCTAACCTTGTCATAGGTCTTCCATTCAATGTTGTGTCTGGAATGTATTTCAATTCATTTGGGCGGGTTGGTAACTTGGCGGTCCACAATTCTTGCACTTGAGAGTCAAGCAGTCATGTGCATGCCACTCCTCTGTTTCATCATCCCTTGGACAAACCCGGTGATCTCAAAGCTCACTTTGGTAGAAGAGTATGTACATTTATTTGCCATGCAAGTTGGCCCGGGCCACAAACCACACAAGTGCACTTGCAGCTAGCTCCATGTAATTTCTCATCATGCCTAACCTTATTTATTGCTTGCCTAATGAAATCTGTTTTCATGTGATACACACAACAAAGAAGTTTCTCTATCCTAACCTTCCTTACATATGGTGGTTTGAGCATGAAACATCGAAAAAGACAAGTCAAACTTGGGATATTCAATGATAAAACGTTTATAGAAAGTAACACCGCAAGTGCAAATTCACAAGTTATAAAAAAAATTTAAAAGGCCAACAAAAATCAATATATAGAAACACTTACTTGAGTTTCCTCTAGAAAATGCAAAGGGATGCATTATGTTCACTCCTTTGCCTAGTCGATCTTCACCACATGTTTTTTGCAAGGTGATACTCTGGTGTTATTCCTCCAAAGTCAACCACAAGTTTCCTCGATCATAAGAAAGCTTGTCACTTCGAAAGTGCTTTTCTTGAACATTGACCATGGTCCTTCCCCATGTTCAGCACAAGTCTTCTCTTAACGACAACGAGAGACAATTCTCCTATTCAGTTTAGTTGCTTTGCAAAGGCCCTTCTATTTGTGTCGGCATGAGGAGTAAGCCATGGCAGCACTTCTTGCTCTCCATGCATCTCGTATCCTTTGCATATTTGTGGGCTGCAAATGAATCCTTCAAGTTGTCCACTATAGCTTTCATTGTTTTGAATTCTTTGGTGGTTTGAACACCTAGACCGGGCAACCATTTGGTTGCACCCTTAGAATATCTTCCCTATCTTTTTCACTAGCATTCCTACAAATATTATTAACAAGTTTGCCAATATTCTTTGACAATCTTTTTTTTTTTTTTTTTGTCTTTGAAAATCACCATTCAAATTGGCTTTTCATCATTTGCGGCCTCCCTTTCTCTCTTCTCTTTGTCTTTCTTTTCTTCTTTGTTCAGCTCTCTTCTTCCTAAAAAGAACACCTAAAGAAGTTAACAAAAGTTAATTTGTAAAGGATTCATAAAAACAACCTGGAGATACAACTTGACATACCTTCAATATCCATTGGAGCTTGTGTCTCATTTTGATGTAATTCACCATGTGCCGTCTACGCCATAAAATCAGTTTGTGTTTCTTCATAACAAAATTCACCACCAATTTACGGAAAGATAAATCAAGAACTAAGGTTAGTCATGAAGTTTCTTTTTACACAAACAAACAACAATATAATAAATCACGAATTACACGGATCCTCTACATGCATTTGTGTCATTAAAGGCACAACCGACATGTGCTTCTTCACGAAAACATCCACCACCTTAGATGAAGTTTTTACATTCAATATCATTACAAAATTCACTTTTATTATTACAGACTAAACAAGCACTAACAACATACCTTCATATCTGTTTCATGTAGAATATTCTCGATTTCTTGTTTCATCTTGGACAGCTGGCCGGGTTCGTCTTCTCCTATCAAGGCACAACCAGTTAAAAATTAAGTGTCCACGGCCCGGTCAAAACGGCCGGTAAACTTATGGCATACCTCTACCGGGGAATCATCTTGTCATCAAAATTCTTGCTGAAACTAGGCGGCCTCCATAAATCTTTTGGATTCTTGCTGCTGAAATTGTTTAAGCTTGATAGGGTTGTGCCGGGATCAAATTGCACTCGGTTCTTGGCCAAAGAAGGCAAGGAGAATTCCAGTCCATAGTGGACATGAATGAATTACAAAAATTTTGCAAGAACAATGACACAACACCGCCATTTCCCATTTGAATTCCAAAATTCAGCTCCGGCGCCCTAAGCGATCAAGAAAGAATCTCCCTCCGCTTCGGGGAATTTTGCATGACAGTAGAATGAAGGCGAATGAAAATTCCGAAAGCGGTCGAGGACAGGCGTGGCGTTTATTCCCGAAGTTGGCGGTTTTTCACATGGGTGTAAAGCCCACATGCTTTTTGCATATGTCAAGCAAAAACACACCCATTTATTGCTCATTAAAATCTCTGTTCTTTCCTATTGTGTTTTATTAGTCGGTTGGAAGCTAATGCCTTGCGGCCTTGAGGTGTACCTAAGACTTCCGGGATAGTTATAGGGTAAAAATCTCAAACTTAGGTGCCTCTATGCCTCTACAAAGACTCATGTTTAAAGAATAAAGGTTAATGTTTGCAATTGATTATTAAAGGCCTACATATCCTTATCCGGTTTATGCCATGAGGTAAGTAGTATTATTTTTAGTGGTTATGACCCGAGGTGAGCAAAAGGTCATGAAGCCACCATAAAAAATTCTGCTGAAGTGGGTATATAGGAGGGATTACATTACCTCAACATGGATTTCTTATTATGGTTGAATAGACCTAATAAGATCTTGGGTCTTGTAACTAGGTGCATTAGCGCGAATGTTTTCTTGCAAATGTTAGTGAAAATGTCGGATCATGACATTTTTATGTAACAAAACCTTTTTTCTAAAATAAAAAGAGATCCCATAGGTTTGTTTTGAGGTCAATACCATTTTCACTTTTCACCATTGTTGAAGGCTACATCATGGAGTGTTTTTTATACTCTTTCAGGTGACACGGTGGTGTGATTGGTTTATGATTCAACAAGAGTAGACGAGTAAATGTTCATTATGGGTTACACAATGGTGTGTTTGTTTTAGGTGACTCCATAAGAACACACGGATGGATACAAAAAAAAATTCGTTCAGGTTACACAATGGTACGAACTCATGTTATACACTATAACTTAAATTCAAAGTCATTCAATGAAGGATCTCAATAGTTTCTTGAAAGATTCTCTTAGATTTCGTGCAAGACACACCTAACGTTAAAGATCGGGTCAAAACACACCAAACATCAAACTATTGCAAACACCCAAGAAACCCAAACTCATGCAAGGTGAATGGCAAGGATGGAGTGAAGCTTAGTATTGTAGCTATAATAGAGAATATATAGTTTCCTCATCTATCTCTCTCTCAAATTCTTGAGATTTCTTTCAAATTTCTTCAAATTTCGTGGAAAATCCCTTGCTCAAATTAAAACTTGGATGGGATAAGACATGCATGAATCGTCCCATTTTTTTGGCAAAAAGAGCCCCGACTTTTGTTTCTTAAGCACCAGATATTACTACAAGACTCGTTTGCCATATCCATAAGGCACAGATGAAAGATCTGGCAGAGCTAAAATAGATACAGAAACAGAGCCATGCAGATATAATCATTTGAATATCCTTCAAAAAAGAATTATTCTTTGGAAAGAATATCCGAGAAGTTACACAATACAACCATGGTGCGATCCAATGGTGGGCAATGGTTGATTAGGTTAAGAATCTAGAAGCGGTTGCAGAACCAGACTGTGAAGACAATGGTCCTTGCCGCTCCTAATGTTCTAAAAATGACAACATCAAATTCAAGAATAAACAAAGATATAAATTATGTCCGTATGTCTTTATATTTGAAGATGTTTATTCATATATTCCCTGATTAATTGGCTGTACATTGAATAGTGGACATGTGTACATTGGACAGTGAACACTCAATGCACAACAGATATTAGAATCACTAAGATGGTCACTACAATTTGAAGTCCCTTGGATATGAGGATTTTAACGTAACGGTCCTGTTGAATACGAGATTTTCTGGCCCGCTATCTTTGTCAACACAGAAGTATCCTGCAACAACAAAAAGACATCACCAAAATTAGAACCAAAACAGAGATATAACCACGACGCAAGTAAACCTGTCCTCTCGAACTGGAAAGCATCTCCCAGCTTGGCATGTGCCAAAGTAGGTGTGGCAAATGCTCCTCTGATGATTTCAAGCGACCTTGGATTGAGATCATTTAACCAGTTATCTAATTCCCCTGGGTTCTGCAAAATTGACAGAATGCATGAGCGGTCTTATAGCAATGGTCAGACATAAACATAGTTTTTTTATACCTCAGAGTTGAACAACTTGTCAAACAAACGGGCTTCAATACGAAGTGGATCAATGCCCGGAGAAGGCTCTGCAACCCAATGCAAAACCCCCTGCAAACAAGGAAAAAATCAGTGGGTAAAATAGAGGGAATAAAGATAGTGGATCCAAACCTTCGGTTTAGTGCTCTTGTTGGGATCATAAATTGCATGAATCTCAATAACTTCGTTATGATCATTAGTGACAATATCGCAACATTTGATAGGATATGCATATCTGTCAAAATACCAAGTAGATAAGATATAATTATGATATGCAATCGACAAATTGCCACAATCTCCTGCAATATGGCTACTGACCTCAATAATACCGTCTTTCCGTGCAAGACCATAATAATCTTTTGAATCTTTCAAACGAAAATCAGACTTCTCTATATAAACTACACGTGTAAATGGTATCTATAACATACAGAAACTTTAAATCAGCAGTCACTAAATATATGACACAATTCAAATCCACAATGTTATCTTACCTGATAGGTAGCTGAAGGATCGCCATCTGGCCACTTTCTCCCTTCTACTATCTCTACTTTACCTTCTTCAAAGTTGTCTATTACCACCTAAAATGGAAGCAGACTCAATAGCAGTGCTTGGGAAATAACCCTGAAAATGTTACCTTCAAAGGTGAAAGCACCACCATAGTCCTTGGTGAATTTCGATTTAGATCGTCCCTAATATAGTGCTCCAGCAGCTCAGCTCTAATCAAGTTGTCACTGCCAAGAGAGTGAGAGGCGAAAGATTAAAAGGTTGAACTAAGGAATTTAGGGCCCAAAGCCAAATGTCTGACAGTCAACTATGCTGGACCAGTTAAGCAGACATGGAAGAGATACTAAGAGGATGGATATGATCAGTGAAAACATGAAAATAGTCCAGCTACCTTCTTGTAATTCCTATCCCACGACAGAATGCATTTATAGATTCAGGCGTTGCCCCCCTTCTTCTGAGCCCCGACAATGTCATCAGCCTAGGATCATCCCATCCATTTACAAAACCACCTGTTACTATATGGTTGAGCTGCCATAATATGCTATTAGTGTCCATAAATATTAAAGTCGAGCCAAATGGTCATTTGGAGATATTAAATGCACCTTCCTCTTCGATAGCACAGTATGTGTCATAGTCAGCCGTGAATACTCCCAAACATATGGGAGATAGAGGTCCAATGCCTCAAGTAACCAATAATCACGATGCTCGGCGGATTCAAACTTCGAGGGTACAAAGCTGGAATCCACAACAGATGTACTTAAGAGATAAAGAAGAAATAAATGCATAGCCAGAGCTTTGATTATACAAGCATACAGAGAGTCCTTTTTTCTTTAAGGTTCTTCTCCCTAACAATAAAGTGTGTCTTCATTGTGCTACATGAAGAGGAAATACCGAATCGTAACATTCTCGAGGGAGTCAACAATGCAATGGGTGTAGTCATAACTAGGATAAATACACCACTTATCTCCAGCATGAGGATGTGGAGTAAACTGCATGAATATTATTTCCCAGTCAATAACACACAATTAGAAGCTTTTTTCTCTAAGTTTTCAACTTTTGCAAAACTGAAAACCTTTATCTACGATATGCAATAAGGTCCAACATATTGAAGTTTTCATTCTTCATATCTTGTTTCATCATCCAAGAGTGGCTGTTCCCTCATCAAGCATTCCCGTTTCATATCATTGAACAACTTTAACGATTCGACAATAGGCCTATTTCTCCAGGGGCTATCCCACTTTTCTCTCTATACTCCTTTATCTCGTCCGAGTCTGAAAAAAGATCCTTTTATTAGAAATACAAAGTGATATAACAACAACAGCATCTACAACTTTACCATGTAATCTTCCATTTTCATTTAAAAATCTCCCTTTAACCACCTGACATTATTTCCTACATGGTGCTTTTACTCTTTACTTAATACTAAGATGAGCCCTCCTACTTAAGACAAAGAAAAGACCATTCCACAGGTTGCCAGGATCAGCAAGGAGCTTTGATTTGTTTCAATCTACCCTGAGGCATGAGACCCTTTAAATAAGTCTAAAACAGGCATACACTTTTATTTCAGGGGCCATAAAAAAGACGAAACACTCTTAAAGAGGATCAAGGGTGGTGAATTTTAAGAACACTATTTCTACCTTTCAAATGAGACTTTTTCAAATTATTACATTAACAAGTTGTGAATGAACTTAAGCGACCAAAAACTACAGAGTATATTTGGCATGTGCGTACTAGGGTAAAAAATGATACAGTATTTAGATGCAGATATGTCAGACCAATGAATCTGCAGCAAGCAGGCATTGCACTGAACCTTAAGCAAAAGCTGCTCAGAACAGATCTCCACTTGGTCCTCACCTGGTGGTCAACATATGCATAACCCCGCTTGATTAGTTCAAGAGCCAGTTCATAGAGCTCCTGGAAATATTCACTACTGTATGTTATCTGCATCAAGCATGAGAAAGGAACCTCAGTGCTCTGCCTTAGTTAAAATTGCATGCAATCCTGAGAATTTCAGAACCTTATAGGGTTCCCATCCAACCCAATGAACAATTTCTTGAATGTGGTCTATGTATTCCTTTTTTTCAGCATCAGGATTTGTATCATCATATCTGTGGAGAGGACAATAAAAGCACCTTCATCAGCAACAGAACGAAGTAATATTCAGTTTGAGCATTGCATTTTTAAATAAATAAATCCGCCTCTTGATAAAAATATCAGTGGGCTTAATTCTTTATAGTTTTGGATGGGAACGCATACACTTAGAAATTAGGCGGGGCTCCACAGCACACGAGATGGTTCAATCATATCAAAGTAAAATATGCAATAAAACTAAGAAAGGGAAAAAAATACCTTAAATAACAGTTCCCACCATATTCTTTGGCCAAACCAAAGTCTATAAACATAGCCTGAAACAATAAATGCAAAAGAGTAAATGAATCGCTCACTCATTTGAGTAAAAAAGAACAAGGAAAACAAAGATCACTAATGTCTACTCAAGAAGGTTACAAATGTTGGACGAACTAGGAGAAAGTGATATCCCCAGATGGCTTGCCATTCCGATCACGGAAGTGTTTACTGCTCTTTCAAAAGAAACTCCAAAACATTTCTCCTCTCTGTTCTTTTTGAAGAAGCCTGTTTTGGATCCTTGTCCTTGTAAGGAAAGCAATATTGCCTTGCATGCTCTTTCTGACTGCTTTGATCCTGTTCAGTGTGCATATCATCCAACCTCCCCATGAATGGGTGAATAGGTTTATTGCCCCAGTTCATTTGTAAGCTGTTTACTTCTTGCTTGGTAATCCATATTAAGGTGCCATCAGTTACAAGCACCAGGCTAGTTCTGTTTCCTTCCTTTTATAGGGGACAATGTGCGTTGAAGTATTACCGTACCTTTTCCAACTTAACAAAACAAAAAGCAGGGTACCTTGGCATGTCCAATATGTAAATAACCATTAGGTTCTGGAGGAAAACGCGTCACAAACTTCCCACCCGTTTCTCTCAGATGCTTCTCCAACCTTTCCCGGGAATTGCTCGGCCGCCAAATAGAACCATCACTGAAAAAGATTTCTGTATGCACCTACTTAAACCAGCAAAAGTAGCACAATTAGCCTGAAGTAAAAACCAGGTCATATTAGATGCAAACTCATTGCCAAGTCATTATAACGTTGCGCATGGAAATGAACAATTATAGTGCATATAAGCAAAACAATCCATGACAAGTACCATAAGTCTAAAATCATAAAGATTGAAAAGCATGTTAAGTTTGCTTTCATACAATATTATTATCCTGAGGCTTTGGAAAAATTGCATAAGGGTCTGTTTCCTCTAAGATTGTGGCAGTTGCATTCTGAATGGCATCTATTGCACCGTTTGTATCCTGTAGAAGGTTCATAACACATTAAATGTTTTCGAAGATCAAATATATTTGTGACAAACATGACACACCTCAGGTTTGGCCTTCTTTTCCTTTTTCTTCTTTGTAGGTTTTTCATCATCCTCGGGAGTTCTCTCCCCAAGCACATCCTTAAGTTGAATGTCCATAATCTCCTGCAATTAAAGCATGATCATAAAATCAGCTTGGATACTATCAGGCAAATGAGGGTACACAATTACCTTCACTACTTTTCCATCTGCCCAAGGCTGAAGTTCACGGACCTGTGATAATAACAGGCCAACTGCCAAAAAAAATCATATAATTTAGTTATCAGCAACACCAACGTGCACCAAGATATCAATGTAACATTCACCATTTTATGCGATAACGTTGAGCTATCAGAAGGTCCATATTACTTCTGATAACGTTCCTAACAGCCATGGATATTTCCTCTGTAGAAACTTCGATGCCTGCATTCATGTGCAGAATTATTAGTTACTGACTCAACCCCATTCCCCTCGATTAAACTTCACACCAAGTTCAAAATCTTGCTTACCAACTCCACATTTAAGTGCAAACTCGTTTGAGTCAAAACTATCAGATCCAACCGAATTAAAATATTGAAAAGCTGCTTCTAACTGTGTATTAGTCTTGATCTGTAGGACATTATATGCTCAGTGATACTTAACAGATTGCTATATACACAGCCCTATAACAGTTCTAAATATAATTAGCTCTGAAAGAGAATTTCCTGAACGATTAAGTTTTATTCATCAAAAAATAAGTCTATGAACCTTAAAAACACATCTTGACAATGATAAATAGTTGACAATGAAAACTACACTTACCTTTTCAGAGATGACATTAGATATGAGGAAAGGACGATGCCTTAATGCATTATTTGGGAATTTTGTAGCCACCTATATAACGAGGAAACAAGGTCAAGTACGATCAAGAAAAATACCTCAAAGGGCAATTGAGATGAGAAGAAATGGATAGCACCCACAAGAAAGGACGAATCTGGCGATCCATCATGGCACAAAACCTACCGTATAAAGTAGATTCCCACAAGCCCTTGTGCAACCGTTCTCAACATTAGCCTGATAGAGCAAAGGGCCAAGTATACACATAACAGGAATTACACAATATATGAAAAGCCTCCAAATGCTTTGAAGGTAAGGAAACAGCAATGAAGTACTAACCTCACGGATTACGCCAAGAAGGTTAGTTGTCACTTTGGCATTGGCTACCGCATTTTGAGCAGTTCTTTCGTCCAGACCAATCTTGAGGAAGAGATCAAGGGCAACAGCCCTGTCGGGCTTCTCTGCAGGCATTGCTGGACGACGAAGTTCCTCGGCCGCAAAAATCTCGGGGTTTAGTGGTGGACTAAAGCGTAGGTAATATCTGGGGCGATCTGGACCCTTGGAGGCATACACGTGGCATGATGATCTGGCCTTTTCACTGCAATGGAAGTTACCAACTGGACGAATGAAAAAGCTCTAGATTTGGTTTTCTACATTGGCACCAAAGTTCAGAGATTCCGCTCTTTGTGGACATAACCTTAAGGGTGGCCACATGATTATTTTTTCCTTCCCACCAACAGATTTTCATGTAAAAACGGAGGTGGAGGCCTCCGTTTCAATCGGAGGCTAGTTTTCAATCTTCCACTTCTGTAGTTTAATTTGTTGCTTCCCCTCTTCTCTTAGGCTCTTCCCCTTCAATTTTCCCTCTCTTCACCTCTCTCTCAGGCGCTCTGCCTCGTGTCGAGTTCGGATCTCGGAGGTGGAGGCAAAAATATTGCATGTGGCCACCCAGGCTCTTGAACCTTTGGTGGAGTATGGGTGGAGCCATTAGGGGTGGCCACATGATCATCTTTTTGCTTTCAACGGCTGATTTTGATGCAAAAATGGAGGTGGAGGCCTCTTCTAGAAGTCGGAGGCCAGTGTTCAATCTTCCACTCTGGCAGGGGGAGCATCCACAAAAACTAGTTCAATCTGCTGATCCCCCTCTCTTCTGAAGTTCTTCCCTCTTTATTCTACCGCTCTTCACCTCTCTAGTATCCACTCTCGTATCAAATTGAGATACGGAGATGGAGGCAGCAAAGATTGCATGTGGTCACCGCTATTGCCTCTATGCTAGGACATACAGAAAGGAGTAATTCTGAGGTCAGCTCGTAGCCAAAAAAAAATGTCCACGAAATTTCCTCGACCAAAATTCTCCAATGAGAAAAAAATTGGCTTGAAATTTGCCCCAATTTTGTCTTTTCGATGGCATTCTAGCAAGGCTCTGCTTGTGGCACCGCCAAAATGAGGACAAATTAGGTCGAAAGGGAAATTGAGTGGAGTTTTCATGTGAAACGCCCTATCTCGAGGCGAAATTTTGACCCCTTTTTTTTTGGAGCTATTGATATATGGGGTGCCTGTGGGTATGGGATAAAATCTTAGAGAGATAAGGATTTGCCCTTTTAGTGTATTGGTATTGTAATACATGAATATTATGTTCTATACATGTAAAAGACTATGTATTTTCATATGCATTGTAATACGTGAATATTATGTTCTGCATGACTTTAACATGTTGGTATCATTGAGCAATGGGCCTAACGAGGTCAGTTTTAAACATTGGTCCAAGATAGGGCAACAAAGTCATAATGCCAAGACAAGGCGCCACTTGCCATAGCCAAAGCTCGCAACCTCTGTTCCAAAATGATATACTTGCAAATCTTCGGATGCCGCCATGGCTATGGCATCAAAAGTAAAAATTAAAAGAATGTACCTGAGTATCCTAATCGTTGAGCCACTCTCCCGCTAGCAGCCACATACTTTGCTTGAAAGAGAAGAAATGTTTTCACTTGACAACCAATACGAAATGTTAGGGTAGGCCACATTCCTCCATATTATGACCATTCTTACATCCTATAACTTTCCTATAACTTTCCTGTCCCACCTGGCAGGCTGCTAGTGCCACCTGTCCTACTAGTGCCATCTGGCAGTGCTTGTGCCAGCTATGCCAATGCCAACAATACATTCAAACTCACAATACATTCAACAATTTCATGTCACAAAATTTCATATCACAAAGTTCACAAAATTTCAGTGATACCAAAATTTCATATCACAAAGTTCAGTTTCCATTCAAAATTTGCAGTGCTTCAAGCAATCTGCAATTCATTACAAAAGTAATTCCACAAGTTTTCATTTGCCATTATAGGCATTCAACATGTTTTATCAGATGATAGACTACCAGATTTATCAGAATTAGAAGATTCTCCATGATATTTCTGCAATGCATCTTTGATCTGACTTGGATCAGTGCACTGAATGAAGAAACAATTGCTCACACTTCCTAAAAAGAAGAAACCAGAAACGTGCTCTAACTAACTTCCTGCTCATCAACACTAACTTCCTGCTCATCAACTAACTTCCTGCTCATCAACACCAGAAAGTATGGCAAAGGAATGCCACGTCTCAGCAACCATCTGATCATCTATAGCATTCTGATAATCTGTAGCACCCATCTGATCTATAGAAGCATCTATCTTTACAGGGCCAAACAAAGAAGAGAACATTATAAGCCATAATGTTCACAAAGCAAAATAAAAAGGCCATAAGAACAAGGTATTTAGCCATCACCGATCCGATCTACCTATTATAAATAGCTCGGCGCAAAGCCTAAGAAAAACAACAAGTCGTCAATAACTAAGCTATCAAACATGCAAAGGCGATGCGGTAACGCATAACACCTTTCAAAGGTTACAAGCATAAAGTTTTACGAGGGTACATGACCGATCTGCATGAGCAAATTGATCCGCATAAGCGAGAAAGCAATGAAGCGAAAAAATGCGAGAATAGGCTTGCATGTTACTCCGTAGAAAACAACCGCAAAAAAAAAAAAATACACGAATCAGTAAGATTTTCGTACAAACATGCAAAAATTACAAGAAGAAGTCAAATAACCTAAAGATGTCGCAAAGATATCCAGATCTTCCACAAAAAATGATGCTCCACTGTTGCATGTAGATCTAGGCGAATTAAATCGCAAGGAAAAATGCCGAGCCAAGACCAAAGATGCAAGCGCCAGTGAAAATTAGAAAATCAAAGCGCCAGCGCCAAAATAAAAAAAAAGAAGCAACTCAGAAAACAACGCTGGAGCAAGGCAAAAACTGAGCAAAGAAGGCAAGCGCCTAACGGAGCGTCATCGTCGACCTCGCCAAGCTCGCCGGATTGTTAAGGGTAATGTCCGAAATGTTTTCCCCGCACGTGTGAAATGTGGCCTACCCCTAACATTTCGAGGGAAAATGTTCGGTGGTAGGCTATTACGTGCGGTCGCATTGGCTTTGTTCTAACGGGCTTCGCCAAAGTGGCCTTTGCCCCGCATAATGGCTCACAATCGGGAACATTACCCCTAACATAAGTTACATGGTCTCCCCAAAATACATGGCGCCTAGTGCTGCAATTGAAAACGGAAATTAATTTTTTGAAAAAGGGATGGAAAATATGACTCGATTATCAATCTTGTTAATTTGGGATTTTCAGGTATGGCGGAAAATGTTTTCGGAATTTTCTTTTAATTGATTTCCTAAGATTTTATGGGTTTTCGACAGCCAGGAAATATTTCTGTCCTTCCAAAAATCGGGATAAGTTTTGTGGTATTATTTTGAAGGGGTTTTTGGGTTTTGCAAAGGTGTCGTATGATCCTATGTCCATGCGATGTCAAGCATCTGTCGCATAGATTTTAGCTGGCGATTTCTTATTCTTTTCTATGTCAGATGGGCGGTGGGTAACGAAAGCAGCCACTGTTATCGTCCATCATCATTCTCTAGGGTGAAGCGATGGAGGTTGAATATGGGGGCAAACCTGCAAGAGCGAGTGCATATCAGAGGAGCAAGTCTAAACTATTGATCCATCGCCCACAAGTATCAGATCTGTTTCTCCAAAGAGAATTGCTGGAGCAAGTAGAACCCTAACCCAAAAGTTATGGCTTTCTCAAGCAACAAAAGTTCTTCTGTCCAATATGATTAAATTAAGAAACAGGTGCTTGCTAATTAGCATGAGCTCATTTATGAAATCGTAGTAGCTTGCACTTGGCGAGGCTCCTTCAGGGGAAGATAGCTCCGTTACAGCACCTATGGATCTAGCTCCGTTAGCACAGCTAGAGGTTATATATTTGGCCCCCGATATTTTTCTCCCTTCTTTGCTGCTCAGGCATCCTAATTCACTCTTCTCCAAAACTAGGTTGCATTATGGAATTTGGTGATGGAACATTGGATTATGCACCATTGCTCAAGCTTCTAACATCGGACGTGAGAAGGAACCGTGGATAATGGCTTTCCATTTGACCTGAGAAATACTTCTGCTTGAGCATTACTTTATCAAAATTCTGGCTTTTACATTCGACAGTCCATTTAACTACCAAGGAACTTCAAAGGCACTTCAAAAAGGGCAATCTAAAATACTTTGCCCTTTTTGTTCTTGATGTTGCAAACATGCTGTGATTTTTATTGTTGCAACCCTTTTTAATATTATTGCACGCTTCTCAACATCTGCAGGTTTCACACCGAATTTCCTCTGACATTTCTACCTTCTCAGATCCTAGCCACAAAAATCTGTATTCAAGGGCAACTTTTAATCCCCCATACTTTTATGCCTTTCATGTTTATGTATGTTTATACTATTCTATTTTTTGCTTTTTGATGTTTATGCACACGAAGTTCTTTCAGCAAATGCTTGAGAGAGTGTCCTGGACTTCTAAATCTCAGCTTATACTCAACAAGGGAAACTCAAGCAAGCCTTGGAGCTCTTTCAACACATGTCGCAACGAGATATAGTTTTATGGAATATAATGATTTCAGCCTGTGCTCAGCAAGGCAGCTTGAAAAAACGGTTGAACTTTTCGCACAAATGGTCAACAAAAATGCAGTTTCATGGAATGCAATTATTACAGCATATATGGAGCATGGATGGTTGAAGCTGGCCATCCACTTCTTCCAGCAAATGCCAGTACGAAATATGGTATCCTGGAATACCATGCTTGCTGCTTTGGCGCATTATGGGTATGGCAGGGATGCTCTGCAGGCCTTTACGACAATGCAACTGGAAGGTATGATACCCAATGTAATAACTCTTTGTTGTATTCTTTCTGCATACTAAAAGAGCTAATCTATTATATTGCATGGTTTTAAGGTTTCAATTTTGGCCTTCATCGTCCTTAATGCGGCAACAGGTTTAAGATGGGACCATTCGCATCATCAAGTTCAAAATCAAGGTCCATAGCATTTGTTTGGCATGATTACTCTATTTCGCTTCATCAATCCCTTTCAAGGTATTTGTTTAATGCAGGCTTTCAACCTTGGTTTTAGAGAGAAGTTTTATATTATAATATTATCAAGGTCTTCCAAATTTGGATTCATAATTTGGCATGTGCTGCTCTTATATTGATATGCGGCTCTTTTGTTGGAATTAGTTCATGCACATGTCCTTATATTCTTTATCTATCTGAAACTATTTTATTGGCTGGCACAATCTCGCTGGAAGCACACAAGAACAGGGTTTGTTATTTGATTATTCTCAAATTTTGCTACTATTATGTCCTTTAAATGGCGTTCCTCACTTTAGGCATCTTCAATTCTACAGAATTCTGCTCTGTAACTTAATATATCTTCATATAACGTATAGACTATAGCAAGAGTGAAGTCCCTCTATGGAGTTTTCTGTTCCTCCTCCTGCATCTGCATCTGCAGAGTGGTTAACATAAAATGAGTGCAACAGTTAACATAGAATCAGTGGAACAATTTGTGCATTATAGAAATGCCTGGATCAAATGAAATCGATTGTATTGCACCATGGTTAATGCTATAGTATTTAGTACATATTGATCTATAACTTGATCCCTCTTTTCCTGTTAATTGCTTATATTTAGCTTATGGCAGAATCTGCCTCTGAACTTTAATACATTCTCTTGGGATGTTTCTATATTTGTATCCAATATTGGTTATGCTCTCTTATTTGTCAAGATTTATGTCAATAGATTCTAAGATATTTTTGATCTTTGGGCAAAAGGACTACATTAGGTGATCGGTTGATAACCAAGAAGCCTAAGGTACCTTTTGGTTCTCGCATCTTTACCCTTGTCATGCTAATGATATATTGATTGGCTGCAGATACGTGCTTCTCCTCTTAATGTTTTCCTTTTGTCCAATGTATTAGGAGTTCTTAGGAGTTGGCATACAAATTGGGATTGAAGCATGGCACATCTGGAGCAGTTTAAATACATCAAAATGGTAGTTATTGCACACAAACCATTACATTAGACATGTTTAAAATTAAATTCCCCCTTAAACCCCCTTTTGTTTGGGTGCATATTCACACGGGGGGTGACTCGGCAACGAGTCGTTTGGATAGGCATATTCACCCCTTATTCCTTAATCTACACCGTACACAAAGTTCCTCGTTTGTGGGGTATGGATGTATAGAATTTGTTATACTGTATAACAAGATTTGCAAAATACTATAAGATTTCAAGCAATATACTACATGGTGTTGATTTTGTACGTGCAAAACATAATTACAGGGGCTCTCGCTGCCCTACGTCACCCCTTGTGTGAATATGCACCCAAACAAAAGGGGGTTTAAGGGGGAATTTAATTTTAAACATGTCTAATGTAATGGTTTGTGTTAATTAATGTTCATAGTAGTTATGTTGGTTGTTATATTACAAAATTTTTTTGGCCCTTTGGGCCACAAAAGAAAAAAAAAAATATAACTAGCAAAAAGGCACGCCAGAGGCCACAGAAAATAAAGGCCCATGAAAATTAGGGCAAGATAATTGGATAGGAAAAAATAATTGAATTATGTTTGTATTAGGGCAAAATTATACTGAAATTTATTGTCCATGAAAATAGCATATGTTATTTGGATAGTTTAGATGATGCCCCTCCATTTAAGGCACCAGTATTTCTTAGTTTTGAAAGGGCAGGATATGAGGTTGTTATAGTCGTTTGTTCTGTTGTAAAGGTTTATATAATGTCTTTCAATTTCGTTTTCCTTTTTCTTGTTTTTGGTTTCTTCTAAGAGGTCGATGTGGAAGTTCTTTTCATACGGTTTGTGCTTGTTGACATCTGCTTCTCATGATCTATGGTTTATATTTCTTTTATTAAAAACGGCTTATTCTATATTGCAAATAACTGTAGATGTTATCCTGACCATTATAATGGCCTTTGCATTGGAAACAAACTATTGAAATTGGTGGCGTGGAGAAGTTTGCCGGACATGTTTCATCGCATCTTAGGCCTTTCAAATATGAAGCTTGAGCATTGAAATTGATGGCATGAAGAAGAAGGTTCGTGTTTTTCACATCTATAAGTTTCACATCATTTGTTGATAATGTAGCACGCAAGTCGAGATAGAATTAGATAATATAAGAATTAACTAGTAGATCTTCACAATTGCATGCATACGACCATATATAAATGACACGAAAGTTCTGATAGTTGTGCAAACCACCTACTGAACTAATTTGAACATTACTTAGACAAACATTTAGTAAGATTTTAATGAATGGGTAAATTAGGATCGCATCCTGCGTCTAAGTCATTACTCTTTTTTTTTTTTTTTGGGGGGGGGATGCGGCCTAACCAACTCGAGCCATCGGGTTCCATGGTTAATTTTTTGTTTAATTTACTTTTGCATCCATAGTTAGGTTCTTCCTGATTTGTTTTGGATTATATGCATCTCTCAGCCATCAGTCTTCTACATGACTATAAAATAAACCAGAATAAACCAAATAAGGACTCTTATTCGACTTGATTTGAATATTCTGTTGGTGTTTTCAGTTTATTGTCTAATATGCTTTGCTCATGGATGGCTATGCAAGCTATTTCAGGTGCAGAGGAAATGTATTATGTTATCTAAACGGTAGATAAAGTGCCAATGGTTGAGAAAAAAAAATGTTATCATTGTTAGAGGTCCAATTCTTTTATAGCCAATGAAGCAAAATCATGCAGGGGCTTATAGAAAGGCACTCTAGAGTACAAGTAGATTCTCTTAAAATTTTCTTCTAGGATAAGAATGTAAATAGGTAATAAGACATCTTGTTTATGTATTGCAGATATAGTGAGCCATAGCACATGGCTTTATTTTTTAGTAATCTTTCTGTAGTACGAAAGATGAAACACATGGAAGGCTGATGGATTCATTTACTTGGGTTGGGATCTAAGAAACTTTGTAAGGAGAGGCATGTAAAGGAGGCATTCAACATTTCTGATAAAATTCAGAGTCCTCTGGACCTTGACAGTTGTGTCTATATGTTGCAAGGCTGCATCAGCATTAACGCCTTTAATGAAGGAAGGAAGCTCTATGCTAGACTTATAAGGAACATAACACATTCAAATGTGCTCGTGGCTGTTAAACTATGTGTTAATCACTATGTACAGCAAGATTTCAAGTATAGATGATGTGTTCAAAGTGTTTGAAAATATGCCAATAAGGAATGTGTTTAAATGGGTGTTATTAATTGCACGCTACGAGCGGCATGGGAATAGTTATGAGGCAATAAAACTATATTTTCACATGAAGCATAAAACCATTAAGCCTCATAATACCATGTTTGTCACAGTCTTAAGATCTCATCTCACCATAATGGAAAGCAAGTTCATGCAAATATTTTAAAAGTTGGATGTGCGTCGGATAAATTTTTTGGTAGTGCTTTGGTGGTTATGTATTCTAAATCAGGGAGAATATTTGATGCATGTTGGATATTTCTGAGCATGATGCCTTCAAGGAACATTGTTTCTTGGAATGGAATCATTTCAGGCTATGCCCATTATGGTGATGGTGAGCAGATTTTTAAGCTTTTTAAAAATGAAGCAGGAGGGTATGAAACCAAACACGGCCACATTTCTCATTATTCTGGCTATCTGCAGTGCAAGCACCCAGTATCTAGAACATAAACAACTTCACAGTGAAATCCAGGAAGCAGGAAACAGGATATGAGTCTGATGTTTATTGTAGGCTAGTATTGTAGGTAGTATGTTTCTTTGGACATTTATGCAAAATCACAGGAAGCATCCACAGGCACACAATGTTTTTGATGCAATGCATGCAAGAGATACTATTGTGTGGAATACAATGATTGCAACGTATTCATGACAAGGAGACTCTAAAGAATCATTTAATCTTTTCCAGAAAATGAAAGAGGAACAATGTAAGAGGAATACATAGATCCTGATATCTCCACGTTTGTTAGTGTCCTTGCTTGGGATGTTCTAGTGCTCGAGCTTGGGAAACAAATCCACATGGCCGTGTTACAATCTGTACAGATATCAAATATATTAACTATCAGTAATACACTTGTTGACATATATGGCAAATATGGAAACTTATTAGATCTTGAGATACTTCTTTATCCCCTGCGTTTTCAATGCGAGGATACTACATGCTATTATTAATTTCTTTTCTTTTTTTTTTGAGCTAGAACTTGAAATTTAATTAAATAAAGAAATTACAAAGAAAGTGCCCCTGAACGGGCATGAGCTAAAGCTCCAATATTGGGTCAGGACCCTTTGTTTGTCTTGAGGGTAGTAGTAGCGTGGATTCTTGTAGCATCTTGAGTCTAATGGTCATTCCCCATTAGGTGGAGGGGCATAACCACCGATCCCGAAGTCCGTGAGCATTTGAAAAAAGGTAGAAGTCCTGAATCTAGCCTAGCCTATCAAAGGACCTCGGCATAGTTAAGCCCATGTTTCGAATGTGAGTGATTGCCATGAGGGCCAGTGCATGATTGAAAACGTTCTTGATCTTTGCTACAGATACCTCCTATTCGCCAAGTGTTACAACACATCGTGTTTCCGTACATGCATTATCAACAACACAAAAACGAAACAAACTTCTTAGTTACCAAGCCAACCGAAAAGCATCGGTAAATCACTTAAAGTATTTAAAGCATTATAAAAACACAACTTATATTATTCAGAAACATTTACGGCAAAAGAATCTTTATTTGCTAAAGCACATCTGGCTGCAATACGAGTTTGAGAAGAAATACACTTACTCTAACTTCGCTTATCAAGAAACATGATGCTTCCGATGCGGTACAAGAAATTGACACTTGACGATGCTCTTGTGGCAAATTCGACCATAGGTTCTTCAAGGAATTTGCAAGTTTGAATTGATCAACAAAAGACATCCAATATATTGTTCTCAAAAAGGGGGAAAGGCTATTAAACATGCAGCATCAATGGATCATAGCAAAGACTGGGAAGTCGAAAGGAGCTTGAAGCAAAGCACGAAAAACTAGGAAAACAGATCTTATTGCTGTGGCTTAAATATACAAATTCCAAAAAATCATATACTATCAATGACAAGACCAAGACTCGTTAAATGTAGCATAAACACCATATGGAATCTACCACATTTCTGTTAGAGGTCTACCGTTCAGAAGTATGAAATTTTGTGCATGTTTTGTCTCCTTGCCCTGTTTCAGTTCTTGCAGCATGGAATCCGGAAGCAATATAAAGGAACAACAAAAAACAGAGAAAATACAATCGAGACAAGAAAGAGCAAGTCCAAATTAACAAAAAAGATAGCAATTGCGAAATTCCTTTATTTGCACACTAGTCTGCTTAGAGACCATCATTACAAGTCTGATTGAACCAGTGAGGCCTTCATCAACTATTGTTGCATGTGTTTCTCGCACAAAAACATTGCTTGACCTATTAAAGAGTTAAATTAAACAGCATTCATAATGAACTTGCAGCTATTCCATAGCATAAGCTCAGATTATGAAATGTTAATTGTTCTAGAAGAAGATAACAGGCGGGCAGATGCACGCAGCTGAAACATTTATGCATTCAGTAAAAAGCCTGTCAGTGACTTGGATCATGATGAACTTATGTCTTTGCAATTCAACTAAGAGATATGCAGGCAACAGAGCCATAGTCTGAAGAACCCAAAGTAGGGCCTAAAATCCTGCTTAATTCATGCTGCTGCAATGGGAACAATACGGGGAAACTTGTAACATGATGCTTTGAGACATAAAAGTTTCTAGCTATCATGTTCCGCAATGAGCTTAGGAATACGAAAGGTAGAAAAAATGTGAAAAATATACCGGACTTACCACGTCTTTGGACTGCATTTTCTGGTCTCCGGTATCCTAAATACAAAAAGATATTTTTCGAGATTAGACAAAATCAATCACGAATATCCACAATCAAAACTTACAAAAGGAAGCAGAAAACTAATGCGGCTTAATGCAATAGAGGGCCTCAAGTCTCCGGCCCAAGTTTCTTCTGATTCACCTGAGAATGGAGCTTCGCAATCCACGCCATATCATTCTTAGTGTCGATATAACCCTAACTCATTTTGAGATGGCCATCGAAGAGCACAAAGCAAGGAAGCTTGATTTTGATTCTACACATAAAAACTCTCAAACTACGGCAGTGCATAAGAAGAACATGGAAGGAAACCAAATTTTGAATGCGCGTAAAACTTGCAAGATGATAAGTATCCTGTTACAGCTGCAGGCATGTATCCGAATCTAGATCTATATATTAGAATATGGCAAAATAAGAAGGTGTAGACAATATAAGAATGGTAACCCATAAATCGTAGCTGGACGGAAAAGCTAAATAATGTGAAAACCATGTTCATTGCCTCTCACCAAGGTGAGACTCTTACCGACGTAGACATTCTTCTCCGTATCTCCGTGTTCAATTTTTGGCCAATTTGTAATTTTGTTAGCCGTTCATCTAGAAAAATGGTGATCCAACGGCAACAACTTATGCCACGTCGAATTTTGCTGAGTTGGAGATGCAACGTGGATAGCTTAGAATTGCAAGGAGGGTTGCACGCTTGGTTAGGATGGTGTGCTAAAAATCAAAATAAAATAAAAGTACAAAATGATTGATGTGTTATTGCAAATTATATATTTTAAATTGCATAATTTATAGGCTCCAAAATGACAACATTGTAACAATGCGCTCAAATTGTGTTGAAATCATTCTAAAATAGCATTGTTGCAACAACGCGCTCAATTTGTCTTGACTGAATACCTAAACCTACATTTCTTTCCGTATACTCAAATTCTTCCACAACTAGCTTTCAAGCAAGCTGTGCAACTCCATGAGGACCATGTAGACGTCAAGTAGTCTGGGCATGTATATCTAGATTCTCGACTTAAACTATTACTCACAAGGGGGGAGTTCTGAGCAGTTAGATGAAATGCTGCAGTTAGAATGATCAAGGAAAGAGCAACACCAATTAAGCTTGAGAGGGCAAGCTTTTACCGCCACATCCGGCTTTCGATAAGAACTATGCTAACAATAGTTCCAAGAGTGTTCATGCCCGCCACTATTAAGGATAACAATAATGTTTGTTCTATGTGATGCAAATCCAGCTTTGCTCTACATGGATGGACTATGGTACATAACTCAGTATTGATTCAATTTATTGTCAGATTGACGTAAAAATTTCTTATCTTATCTTATCTTATCTTAATAGTAGCAAAAACTAGTCTAGCATATGACAAACCAAATGGCTTCATAAACATTAACATAACAAAACCAAAGATGTTGTAATTCACAATGCTAAGGGCATGGAATCTATTCTAAAACATTACATTTCTATAAAGCCATCTTGGTGATTCTCCCAAAAAGAGCATCAAAAGTCCCGCAAAGATAGAAGGTAAACTGCAAAGCACCAAGCATCCATCTCCAAGTACCCGGAGCGTGGGAAAAAACAACACGCTAAGATGGACCTTAAAAACATAGATGCAAAGCATAAGCACCTTTGTAAAATGCAAAGATCATCAAAGACATTCAAGCTAATAAGAGCTCCTCTCTTTTCGGCGGTGATGCTTACGCCTACAAATACTCACGCCAACAAATACTCGCCTATGATCAACATCCATGGCTTAGGTGCGGCCCGCCATCGAAATGATCATAGAACGAAATCAATTGATCAACATACCAATTTCTTGCACCGCGGAACGTGGCATTCAAAAGCAAGCTCACATATACAAAAAACGAAAGATATGGACACTCTACTCAAAGATCGCATCGTATTACATATGCGGTGGATTGCTCAAAGCTAATAATCCGCCTACACATGATAGTCTTGTTTGAGGGCAACCGTGACAATTCCGCTCCCTCGCGGCTTGCCAAAAACAATAGGTTCAAAGGGCGGCAAATTTTTTTTTATCTATACAATCCAAGCTGGTGATTCTCCCAATCTGCACCCTTTGCTATGGATATCAAACATATTTAACGGATTCCTTGTATTGAAGATTTTTCCCCTCGGCCTTATTTAGTTGAAAATGGCTTAGAATTTGTATGCGGCTCCTCGTAATGAAGTTTCTTTCCCACATTTTACATAATTGGGTGAAACGAAAAAACCCTCACCAACATGAAAAATAGAAGGATCTCTTAACATTTACCCTGATTAACCCGAATCATATGCATTCAACCCGCCAGATGCGACATATGTATTTGCCAACAAAGCCACAAATACGCCGCCAAGTTAGGATGGTCCAGCCTTCATAACTGCTTCCATCGCACATCTTCAACACCCAAAGATCTCCATAGATGGCACAAGCACTTAGAAAGGCTCTCCGTTATCGATCGGGTTCACAAGGCATTGTATCAATAAGATTTCGAAGCTTCACCGGGCTGTCCCTCACGCCCAAGCGAGATCAACCATACAAGCACAATGTTCGGGCGCTGGTTCAAACGCATGAAGATGGCTCATAGAGTTGAAACATTCATGGCCTTCATCCAAGCTTCCGATTCTCAAAGATGTTCGAACCCTCGCAAAGATTGTATTGCTTTCGATTATTGCCTTCTTTCTTCCTAACCCTAAAATAACCCTAAAACATGATGGCACGATGCTTGCATGCAAAACTGAAAATGGCAACTAAAATAAAAAAAGGCTTTTGTTGTGAGCCCTTGGATGTTGGACCATTGAAAAAAAAAGCTAATCAACGACTGAGAAATGGTGCAGTCTAGATGTACGCATTAGTACATCCATTCGAATACACCATGAAATCTTAGGAAAACCTTTGTGAAAAGCGTATAAAAACACAAATTATGCTACATATTGCACATTTGAGATTGCTATTGATAGTGCACAAACTTTCTACCGATGGGTTTCTTTATTTCATAACCAAGATACTCTATCTGGTTGTTATAAATGTTTTGTGAACTAATACTCTTTCCTAGGATTGCCGCGATGGCTGTAAAGCCTAGCCTTGACATAAAATGCTGACTGTCCAAAATTATCTTAGGCATACATAAGGTTTACCCCCTTTCTTTTGGTTGTACCTCATTAATGTTCAAGCATCATAAATGGATATATGGTGAATGCTTGATTATGCTGTAACAGACTGAAAAGCACCTCTAGTAGTGCTATAATTTTTCTAAGTTTCCTACTGAAGTATTATTCCAGGTCTATATGAATGGAAATATCATATTAGCAGTTGTACTGCTTGTTCTTTAGATTTAATGTTTGTTTGTTATGTTGTTTATGTTTCTTTATGTTTCCTTGCAGATGGTAATTAACTGTGACTGGATCAAGAAAGAGGAGGTGGATTGCACGCGGGTAAGGTTCAAGACTATGGTCATGAAACTACATGAATGTTTGGCTTTAGGCAAATCCATCTTCTATTTACCAGAGGGTGTGGAAGGTGAAACCATACCCCAAACTCGTTTGCTGAAGTGTAGTCCTTGAAGGCCTATGAAATCCTTTCTAATTGTAAATTTCTATGAATGAAAATGTGAATTCTGAAATTCTGTAAATTTTTTACTTCAATTTGACAATTCGAGGCAATCTGAAATCCAAGTTCTCCAAGTAGGAATTCAAGCTTTCACCAAGTTCTCACCATCAAGTATTTTGAGTGAACTTAGATTAAATGGTTGGAATTCAAACTTTCGAATTCGTTTAACCTCTGTTGTTCCTGTGAATACTCATTGTTTAAATTAAATGGACGGAATTCAATGGTCTACCGGCCTCGGGGATCCCCCCTCCCCCAGAAAATACATGTCTATAAAATGCCGAAAATTGTATTATCTCTTCTTTGGCAGGGTATACCACCCTTCGGGATCAGCTCCACGTGCCTTATTGTCAATAGTCCAATGGGTGCAATGGTTGTGAATATCCGAAATTGTATTATCTCTTCTTAATTAAATTATATGTATTGGCCGATTGTGGTATACCACCTAGGGGATCACATCCACGTGCCTTAATGTAAATGGTCCAATGGGTGCAATGGTTGTGAATGTCCGAAATTGTATTATCTCTTCTAAACTAAATGGGTTGCAATTGGTGAATATTTGTGTTTAGCCTTACAATGTGACCTAAAATCTTAACCTGAATTTAGGATTTTCACCAAGTGCGATACAATAGATTCACATATCTCGAAATTGAAAATGAACTTACAAGTTAATATCATGTTCAACATATGAATTCATAATGTGATAATGAACGCTTACAACAACCCCTCCATCTCAACTTGCTTCCAACTCTTCTTTATTTCCTTGTTTTTCCTCTTCCTAATCTCTATCAAAGGCTTGAGCCTTACCAAACTATTGCCACACTTCTCTTCGATTGCCAAGGTAGGGATACTTGTTGTGGTTGTTGTGTTGGTTTTTGGGACACCAACTTCATCCATTCTCTCAAGCCTAGTGTCGAGTTGTCTCATGAGAGAATCAGTTGCAACTAGCATGTTAGGATCCCTTGACATCACTCGAGCAATTACTTCTGTAAGGATGCCCTTGTCTTATCCAAGTTAATTCTTCCCTCCTTTTGGGAGAGAGACTCCTCTCCCAAGCTCATAATCTCAGCCACATCTTCACATGGGTTTTCCTCCTCATGAACTATCTCCTCACATGGCCTCAAGTGGTCCATGCCTCCACCAATTGTCCCATATTGGGACCCAAGCACTTGTAAGAGATCTTGATCCCTATAGTTGTCAAGCATTTGCATAACCTTAACCTGGTGTTTACGCAAGTTGCCCTTGGCTCCTGGGAGAGGAGTCTCTCTCCCAAAAGGAGGGAAGAATTAACTTGGATAAAACAAGGGCATCCTTACAAGAAGTAATTGCTCGAGTGATGTCAAGGGCAAAAAAAAGATCCTAACATGCTAGTTGCAACTGATTCTCTCATGAGATAACTCGACACTAGGCTTGAGAGAATGGATGATGTTGGTGGCCCAAAAGCCAACACAACAACCACATCAAGTATCCCTACCTTGGCAATTGAAGAGAAGTGTGGCAATAGTTTGGTAAGGCTCAAGCCTTTGATAGAGATTAGGAAGAGGAAGAACAAGGAAACAAAGAAGAGTTGGAAGCAAGTTGAGATGGAGGGGTTGTTGTAAGTGTTCATTGTCACGTTTTGAATTCATATGTTGAACATGATATTAACTTGTAACTTCATTTTCAATTTCAAGATATGTGAATCTATTGTATCACACTTGGTGGAAATCCTAAATTCAGGTGGGCGGCAGAATTTCTGCCAAGAACTAAATCCCATCATTTTGATGAAGACTGCCATTGTTCCTGCTCATGTGGATTGGACCTGGACACCAAACGAGCCTCAATTTGCCAAGCAAAGGATGCCTCAAACAGATACAACTATGCTATGATTGCTTCTTGTCCATGCATGTACTGTGATCTTACTCGAACCACCAAATGAGCTGACCCTCTTGACATGTATGATAATAATCTCGCAAAACTAACTATAATACAATACTTTCAATAAAAAAAAAAAAAAATGACAAGAGGTATGATTCTTCCTCAACTTTTAATGTGTGCTCTATGTGCATTGAATTGATTATCGGGTATGCTTGTGTAGGTTCTATCTTGTATGCTTGTGCAGGTTCTATCTTTTCACTCATCGTCTTCGATGAGTATTGCAATGGTCCATATGTTTTAACCAATTCTCAAAAGACTAGACCTATAACACAGTGAATGCAAGCCCTAGAGGATTCTTTATGCCAATATGATCATGACTGGCTTCCTTCTTGCATTATTACAGATGCCGATGTTGAGATTAAGGTCATGAAAAATGTAACTTCTTAAACCTTAAACCTTGAACCTTGTTCCATATGTACTAACCTTGTCTATTTGTATAGGTTTTCCCTAGCGTGCCCGTGCAAATTTGCATTTCGCATGTGAGGAGAGCTTGGATTAAGTGTTCGCGTAAGAATGTCAAGAACAAGGTGGCACGAAATGAAATGTTCAAGGAACTTGGTAATATTATGTGTAGAACAGAAGGTTTTCTAGGAGACAATGAATATAGTGAAGAGTATAGGGAAGCTGTAAAGAAAGAGGCCACTAAGAAATTAGAAGACCTGGTGAGAAAGTATCCTCATTACCCTAAATTGGCAGCCTACATGAGTAAGGAGTGGACCAAAACATTTATCAATGGTTATTGGCTACAAGGATGTACCCCCACTCTAACCAAGAGATCAACGCTGCCACAGAGGCATGGCATTGTGCCCTGAGAAGGCGCATGGGCATTTCTAAACGTGCACTTCGAGGAAGGAGGATTCATTGGCTGCTCTACATTCTAGCCAACAACGTGGCGACATGCATGGCATACATTAGATATGGTTTCAATCTCTATCTTATTTTTATTTTGCCCTCATATAATTCTCTTGTCTTCTAGGCCCATGAAGGAAGCTGGCTTTGTGGTAAATACCTCCCAGGAAGAAATAATAGAGTGCGACATACGAGGTGCAAGGAAGATTGCTGATGAACATGTCACATTTACCAACTTCGAGGAAGGTGAGATAGAAGTATAAAGTGAACATACTCTAGGGCAAGATCCATAGTTTATGAACGGGGCAGACAAGAATTGGGCATGTTGTAACTGCACGTTGTTGGCTAGAATGTAGAGCAGCCAATGAATCCTCCTTCCTCGAAGT
Organism: Isoetes taiwanensis; assembly: GCA_021234155.1. Taxonomy (NCBI): domain Eukaryota; kingdom Viridiplantae; phylum Streptophyta; class Lycopodiopsida; order Isoetales; family Isoetaceae; genus Isoetes; species Isoetes taiwanensis. The sequence continues at coordinate 97,295 of JAJEKV010000315.1, read as the reverse complement.
GCACGTTTAGAAATGCCCATGCGCCTTTTCAGGGCATAATGCCATGCCTCTATGGCAGCATTGGTCTCTTGTTTAGAGTGGGGGTACATCCTTGTAGCCAATACCCATTGACAAATGTTTTTGGTCTACTCCTTACTCATGTAGGCCGCCAATTTAGGATAATGAGGATACTTTCTCACCAGATCTTCTAATTTCTTAGTGGCCTCTTTCTTTACAGCTTCCCTATACTCTTCATTATATTCATTGTCTCCTAGAAAACCTTCTGTTCTACACATAATATTACCAAGCTCCTTGAACATTTCGTTTCGTGCCACTTTGTTCTTGACATTCTTACGCAAACACTTAATCCAAGCTCTCCTCACATGCGAAATGCAAATTTGCACGGGCATGCTAGGGAAAACCTATACAAATAGACAAGGTTAGTACATATGGAACAAGGTTCATGGTTTAGGGTTTAAGAAGTTACATTTTTCATGACCTTAATCTCAGCATCGGCATCATCTGTAATGATGCAAGAAGGAAGCCAGTCATGATCATCTTGGCATAAAGAATCCTTTAGGGCTTGCATTCACTGTGTTATAGGTCTAGTCTTTTGAAAATTGGTTAAAACATGTGGATCATTGCAATACTCATCGAAGACGATGAGTATAGAACCTGCACACGCATACAAGATAGAACCTGCACAAGCATACCCAATAATCAACTCAATGCACATAGAGCACACATTAAAAGTTGAGGAAGAATCATACCTCTTATCATTTGTTTTTTTTTTTTTATTGAAAGTATTGTATTATATTTAGTTTTGAGAGATTATTGTCATACATGTCAAGAGGGTCAGCTCCTTTGGTGGTTCGAGTAAGATCACAGTACATGCATGGACAAGAAGCAATCATAGCATAGTTGTATCTATTTGAGGCATCCTTTGCTTGGAAAATTGAGACTCGCTTGGAGTCTAGGTCCAATCCACATGAGCAGGAACAATGGCAGTCTTCATCAAAATGATGGGATTTAGTCCTTGGCAGAAATTCTGTTGCCCACCTGAATTTAGAATTTTCATCAAGTGCGATACAATAGATTCACATATCTCGAAATTGAAAATGAAGTTACAAGTTAATATCATGTTCAACGTTTGTATTCGAAATGTGACAATGAACACTTACAACAACCCCTCCATCTCAACTTGCTTCCAACTCTTCTTTGTTTCCTTGTTCTTCCTCTTCCTAATCTCTATCAAAGGCTTGAGCCTTACCAAACTATTGCCACACTTCTCTTCGATTGCCAAGGTAGGGATAGTTGATGTGGTGGTTCTGTTGGTTTTTGGGCCACCAACATCATCCATTCTCTCAAGCCTAGTGATGAGAAAATCAGTTGCAACTAGCATGTTAGGATCTTTTTTTGCCCTTAACATCACTCGAGCAATTACTTCTTGTAAGGATGCCCTTGTCTTATCCAAGTTAATTTTTTTTTTTTTTTTTTTTTTTGAAGGAAAGAGGATATTTTATTCATTAGATGGAAGTATTACAGCATATAGATCCCTCATGGATCAAATAGAAAATTAAGCACATAAGATCCCACACGGATCGAATATCCTATCTAAATCTTGATACTCAGAGGCCTCTCTCAACCTCTTCTTCAATCTAACTAGTACTACAGGGAAAATCACCATCTTCCCAGCTAGAAGGAATACTACAGGAGACAAGAACCACCTTTCCACAAGATTCAAATAATCCCTGAATGCATATAAAAAACCTCCTGCAAGAATAGAGGTGAATAGAAAAAGAACTGCAGAAATATGAACATTACATACAATGTTCAAAGAAAGCCGCCTTTACTTGGGACTGTAGCAATCACCTCGATCTTGGGCTAGACACAAAGCCCAGCCGCCAAACTTCTCCCCAAAAGTCTGGTTCAAGATGTAAAAGCGTCTTCTTGCCCAGATAAACCCTAGCTTCGGCAATGCGGATTGGTCTCATATATTCTTTATTAAATCTGTAGAAAATGAAAAGACTTCCTGCTGCTTTTCCAAGAATCAACATCTATACCTCTCTGCTAGCAAGAAAGAGCAGGAGGAGAGGGAAAATCCATCTGCTGGAAAGATCTGGGAAATTTAAACTATGATGCTAAATTCAAGAACACTTTTTCCTACCAAGATTGCAAAGGTTCTACTCCACCTTAAGCCAAAATTTGCTCTTTCGGTTTGTTTCTGCATAAAAGACAGTTGTATCTTGCATCTATCTAAGCAGATCTGCGATAAAAAGGCGGTATCAGATCAAGCGAGAAAAGCGTAATGCTCCATATGAAGCATGGAGTTGAATGACCACGTTAGTGGCTTGGCAGCATACCCCTGGAAAGAACCGCCACAAAATGCTCCCAAACGAAACACCAATGGAAGAAACCAGAAACTCACTTGCGGTGGCAAAACCCCTTGTTAGCCCCAACTTGACGAATTATCCCTGTTATGCTGCAGCAGTGCCGGATTGAGAGAGAGGGGCGGTCCCCCTCTCACGGCCGCCCAAGCCGCCGAAGGCGCTGCCAAGAAACCATTTTTTCCAATCCATCCAAGTTAATTCTCCCCTCCTTTTGGGAGAGACTCCTCTCCCAAGCTCATAATCTCAGCCACATCTTCACATGGGTTTTCCTCCTCATGAACTATCTCCTCATATGGCCTCAAGCGGTCCATGCCTCCACCAATTGTTCCATATTGGGATCCAAGCACTTGTAAGAGATCTTGATCCCTGTAGTTGTCCAGCATTTGTATAACCTTAACCTGGTGTTTACACAAGTTGCCCTTGGCTCCTCAAGGGCAGTTACAACATGCCCAATTCTTGTCTGCCCCGTTTATAAAGTATCGATCTTGCCCTAGAGTATGTTCACTTTGTACTTCTATCTCACCTTCCTCGAAGTTGGTAAATGTGACATGTTCATCAGCAATCTTCCTTGCACCTCGTATGCCGCACTCTAATATTTCTTCCTGGGAGGTATTTACCACAAAGCCGGCTTCCTTCATGGACCTAGAAGATAAGAGAATTATATGAGGGCAAAATCCAAATAAGATAGAGAACCAAATCTAATGTATGCCATGCGTGTCGCCACGTTGTTGGCTAGAAAATGTAGAGCAGCCAATGAATCTTCCTTCCTCGAAGTACACGTTTAGAAATGCCCATGCGCCTTCCCAGGGCACAATGCCATGCCTCTATGGCAGCATTGGCCTCTTGGTTAGAGTGGGCGTACATCCTTGTAGCCAATACACATTGATGAATGTTTTTGATCCACTCCTTACTCATGTAGCCCACCAATTTAGGGTATTGAGGATACTTTCTCACCAGGTCTTCTAATTTCTTAGTGGCCACTTTCTTTACAGCTTCCCTATACTCTTCACTATATTCATTGTCTCCTAGAAAACCTTTTGTTCTATACATAATATTACCAAGTTCCTTGAACATTTCGTTTCGTGCCACCTTGTTCTTGACATTCTTATGCAAACACTTAATCCAAGCTCTCCTCACATGCCAAATGGCACACTAGGGAAAACCTATATGAATAGACAAGGTTAGTACATATGGAACAAGGTTCAAGGTTTAACAAGTTAAATTTTTCATGACCTTAATCTCAGCATCGGCATCATCTGTAATGATGCAAGAAGGAAGCCAATCATGATCATCTTGGCATAAAGAATCCTTTAGGGCTTGCATCTGCTGTGTTATAGGTCTAGTCTTTTGAGAATTGGTTAAAACATGTGGACCATTGCAATACTCATCGAAGACGATGAGTGTGAAAAGATAGAACCTGCACAAGCATACCCGATAATCAACTCAATGCACATAGAGCATATTTTAAAAGTTGAGGAAGAATCATACCTCTTGTCATTTGTTTTTTTTTTTAATTGAAAGTATTGTGTTATATTTAGTTTTGAGAGATTATTGTTATATGTCAAGAGGGTCAGCTCCTTTGGTGGTTCAAGTAAGATCACAGTATATGCATGAACAAGAAGCAATCATAGCATAGTTGTATCTATTTGAGGCATCCTTTGCTTGGCAAATTGAGGCTCGCTTGGAGTCCAGGTCCAATCCACATGAGCAGGAACAATGGCAGTCTTCATCAAAATGATGGGATTTAGTCCTTTGCAGAAATTCTGTTGCCCATCTTTCCATTTCCTCATAAGTCTTGTTTGGCCATACAATTCTTCGTGTAAGCACGAACATTTTTCCTGCAGACATAAAGTAATTATGAGAAGACTTTATTAATCCAATATACATCATAATTCAGTTGAGAGACTATGGCCTGGGGCCATATAATATTATCATTGAAGACCAGATCGTTTCTGGCCTTCCAAATCTCTATAGGAGAATATAAAAACTCTAATGCCTTGGCTGATATGGTAGAAAGAAGGCTTGATTACTTTTCTCAATGGGTAGATGAAGGTTTAATATCAGAGAGCAAATTTCTAATGTCCATTCACACCATAGGCAGTTCTTGAATAAATGATTTTCATTTTTTGCAAGGGACAAGCAAGTTGGACAGACATCAGTATGAGATTTTTTTTATTATTATTTTTTTTAAAGGTAAGAAGTTACTGTATTGACCAGATAAGAAAAATTACAATACAGAGATCCCTCATGGATCGGATATAATTTTAAGTACAAAGGACCCCACCCGGATCAGAACCATGTCTATAACTAAAGTACTCATGAGCCTCTCTCAACCTCTTCTTCTATCTAACCAGTACTACAGTATTAATATCTTCCCAATTAAATAGAATATTATAGGAGCCAAATGCCCATTTTCCACAAGCTATGTCGAGACTCGCTATCCAATCCCGACCAAGAGTTGCTAGCATTAGAAAAGCACTTAAAATTTGGAGATACTATTTGTTGGGAAGAAACTTCTAGTTAGACATCAACCACCAAAGTCTTCAATTTGTCTTCACCCCACCACATCTTAGTCTAAGATAGAGAAGATGGATGGAATTCCTGGAGGAGTATGACTTTGAGATAGTATACGAATCGACAATTTTGATCGAGGGAGATAGGTTTTCCTGTGGATGGCTCGAAGGTGAGAGTGCCCATCTATGGGAGAGTTTGGTGTACAATTGATTCTTCCCAGAAGAATTATTTACACCCATATTTTCCTTGGTTCCTCAATCTGAGGTAGAACTTCTTGAATCTTGCTTGGGGAGTTTGTAGGGGATAGAAATGCAAGTGCTGCGGGAGTTTTTCACACTCATTGTTCTTGGGTAAAGAGTAAAATAATTGTTAAAGTTTATAGCTAGATCTCAGAGGTCAGATAGTGACAGAGTTCAAAGGAAAACAAAAAAAGGGGAAAAAATAGGAGCAATTATGGGTCAGAGTGTGGGAATGAGTAAAGATTTGATACAGATGGGACAGATGGGACAGCAATCGAGAACTGTGGAAAAAGTGGCAGATTTGAGGGAAAAGGATGTGACAGGGACAGAAAGGAATAATGATAAAATAGGGGAGATTATGGATTTGGTCCGTACCTTGAGTGAGAAAGGGCATAACCAGATCCGTGAGATTACTGGTCATTTGGCTGCGCTTGAGAAGGGAAAACAGGTACGGATTTTGTAACATTTGGAGATTTTCTTACCTCGCTTCCATATATAGTGAACACCAGAAGAGCATCTGGAGTTGGAACACTGCAGCGCCAGCAAGGAGTGGTTAAACAAAGTTTGGATTATGCTAATGAGGTGCAGCAACATGTGCTTAAGGAGCTGCAGGCCGCAAAGGAACCTGCATTTGTTGGTAAGCCCCTTAGAAATGCTGCTGTCGAAAGTAAATTGAAGTTTTTAAAGTCCCGGGGTCTTATTGGATGTATTCGTCATGAAGGAGTCCGTCTTCAGTTCCTTAAGAATGAATTAGAGAGGATAGAACAAGGGATTTCAATTAAAAGTATTTACTGGATAGAGTTCTTATTCTTCATAGTAGAATGTGGGAATAATCAGACGGTCACTATGCTTCTTAAGCAAGGTACCATCTCGAAGACTAACACTCAGGTTTTCTCCAGAAATGGTATCCATCATTTGAGCCACAAAACTTCACTGAATTATTTCATCCAGCCTGGACCTCACTACACGGTTTAAACCCCATGTACTGGAATGAGCAATCTTTGCTCACTCTATTCCAACAGACTTGGAATCTCATAGGATGGGAGGTAACCCAGGACAAAGCCCCTAGATTTTGGGCACAAATTGATATGCTCAAACCAATCCCAGACTCTATAAACTTTGTGGACTACTTTGGAAATTCCAAAATCCTGAATCTGGCATGGCAGGGTCTTCCACAACCATGCTCAGCTTGTGGAATTCGGCTCCATGGGGGGCGGGTGTGTTAGGGGACAAAAGAAGAGAAGGTAATATCCCAGTCACATAATGTGGGAAATTATAATCAAAAGGAAGTGAGTTGGATTACTCCTTCTAAAGGCAGGCAGGAAAGGCCCAGGCGAAATAAGAATGGCACCGAAAAAAGAGGGAGAAGGAGACAAAGGATCAGAGCTGAAAAGGAGAAAGAGAAGGCAAAGGTAGAATTTGAAAAAATTCAGAAAAAAAGCAGAAAAGTGAATGGAAGAAAAAGGTGCAGTTTCTGGAGGATTTGTCTAAAGTGAAGGTGCTCAACAATCCTGCTTCCAAGGGTAAAGGAATTTTGGAGGCAAATTCTTCAACTATTGTCCCGACACATGAACTGAGGTCCATGTCCCTTACAATAAATGAACCTTCTGGGCTTTTGGTAAAGGAGTGTTCTTCTTCAGATGAATCCCTTGGTAGCAAAGACATGGGAGGACCGAGTTCTCCAAAGTCCTATCCAGTTGAATCTCCAGCTGCTTCTCCCCTTCCGGTTGTAGAACGTTTTCAAAAGGAGATTGGAGCTGCTGAGACAATTGTGGAGACATCAATAAGACACAATGAATTGAAGCCAAGAATCTAATTGAGGTTTCTTCCCAAATGGAATCACAAAAGGAAATTCAGTAATCGAGTATAGGGAGCTTCCCCAACCCACTGTCCAGGAGGAAGAGCCTCCATAGGAGGTCTATAAAACACATGCTGCACAACTCAAAGATCTTAAGGACCCTTCCTCCAAGCTGTCTGGTAAGTTCTGGGATGATGGAGGGAGGAGTGATGAGGATGTAGGGTTTGAGGCTTTTGAAGTTTCTGTTAAGGAACTGGCTGAGCAAAATTGTGTTACCCCTTTCCCACAGATGAAGAAGAGACAAAAGAAGGTCTACATTCCAAGTGAATATGGGCATGCTAACATGTGACAGGTATTAAAGGTCCTCTGAAGAGAAAAAGGGCCTTAATTGCTTTGAAAAAGGGCCTTAATTGCTTTGAGGCCTCAAATCTGGGAAATTGAATCTTTCCCAATGGGAATTCGATATGGTCCTCAACAGATGGCAAAAGGGATGGGATTTGTATTGCATGGAATGGGTCCAAGCTGATGGGCTCTTATGGCCACCCGTCGGGCAGATGGCAAGTAGTGTTCCTGGAAGTAGAGAATGAGCAATTAAGCATAATTAATGTTTTATGCATCTACTTCCCCTAAAGAAAGAGAAGTGCAATGGAAAGACATGACAGATTGGTTATCAAGACAAACTGTTAACAACTGGATATTAAGTGGAGATTTTAATAATACTCCCTCTTGGGAACAAAAAGCAGGGAAAAAGATTAATATGTCCAAACGGGAAAGATTACAATGGGACAAGTTAATGCAACAATTTGTGTACCAGGTACCATCCTCATCTAACACATATTCATGGAGTAACAAGAGAAAAGGTTTTGACTGACTATTCTATTTTTTTGGATAGATATTACACAAAAATATCTACCTTAGTGGGATGGGATCACCTGATTGTCAGCAATGACTGTAGTAACTCCATCTCAGATCACTTTCCCCAAGTTTTAGACACGGGCATGCTTCCCCACATAAGATTTTCTGACACGCCCTTTAAGTTCAATACTAATCTATTGAATAACAAGTCTTTGTGTGAAGATTTTAAAGGTTTTTACACCTCCTTGCACGCTTTAAATGCTAGTGGCTCTATGAAGGAGTTTGTAAGCAGAACCAAGCAGGTGAAAAACTAGATTAAACAAAGGGGCAAAGATTGGAACAAAAAAAAGAGACAAGGAAAAAATGAGGTATATTTGGAAATAAAGGACACCAGACAGAATCTTTTTTAGGACAAGAATAATATCCTTCTGCAGTGAAGAGAAGAAACTTTGGAAAGGAAGGTCAAATTGATAGAAGAGCATGAGGCCAAAAGCCTAGCAATTAAGAGCAGATATCTGTATATCAACTCAATGGATGATTGCAGCTCTAAGTTCTTTTTCAGAACTGCCAAAAGCAGACTAATGAACAATGGGATCATCTCAGTGCAAGATGAAAATTAGTACTGTCTCTCCCAACAAGAGGATATCCAAATTCTGTTTTTCAACAAATATAGAGATCTATTTGCTGTCAGACCTGTAAATAATCTCTATCTCCAGGATTTCTTTGACTCTCTTGGACCAAAAGATGAGCCTATCGATGATACACAGATTCTTGCAACACCATCTGAGGCCGAGATCTATGGGGTCATAAAAGGTATGGCTCATGGCAAAAGCCCGGCCTGATGGGCTGCCACCTCAATTCTACAAATTGGGGCTTTATGGGCAAGGACGTTACCACTTTTATCCAGGGTGCTTGGGAGGCAGATAAATTACATCCAGCAATCAATGCTGGACTGATTGCCTTGGTGCCAAAAATAGAAAAGCCTGCCATATTCTCTGATTGGAGACCAATCTCATTGACCAATGTCACGTACAAAATATTAGCTAAAATTTTAGCTAATAAATTTAAAAAAAAAAATTCAGACGAAAATTAATCCAGTTCAGTCGGGTTTTCTTCCAGGGAGAAGTATTCTTGATAATTTTATAGGGGCATATGAGGGATTACACTGGAATAAGATCTCAAACCAAAAATGTATGCTGCTAAAGTTGGATTTCAAAAGAGCATATGATACCATAGATTGGAATTTCCTCTACAGAGCCATGGCACAGGTTGTTTTTTCAAGGGTTGTAATTAATAAAGTAGCAGGATTCAATGTTGCAGGGTGCTTGGCTATGCTCATAAATGGATCACCAACTCCTTTCTTTGAGTGCAAACGTGGGATCAGGCAGGGGTGCCCCTTAGCTCCTTATCTTTTCATAATAGTTGCAGAGATGGTGACTAGGATTACCACCTTGTTGCAAGAGAAGGGTAAGATCAATAATCTAAAGCTTCCAGGTATAGGTGAATCCTTGTCAATAATGCAATATGCAGACGATACCTTTGTGTTTTTAAAGAACAGGATGACAATCTATAACATTTCCTCTCTGCAATGGAGAAGTTTGGTAGAGCCTCAGGTGGCATGTTGAACAAGGATAAATGTGCAATAGTCACTGACAGTCAGATAGACTCTATAGAAGGAATAAAAGTTTTTGGACACCAATCTGCTACTAAACTGTTAGGTCTACCTCTGGCCTTAAATATGAGTTTGCATGGTCTTTGGGAGCCCATAGTTATTAGAATGAAAAAGAAACTACAGATGTATTCCAAGAAGCTTTCTTTGGTTGGGAGGCTGGAGGTTGTCAATGGCATTATTGCTAGCTCCCATGTTTTGTTCTCATCAGCAATCGCAGACAAGAAGTCTTATCTGGAATTGGAAACAGTCATGCGAGAATTCATATGGCAAGGCTCTCATATAGTGGCATGGCAAAACCTGGCCTTACCCAGAAAAAGAGAGGGACTGGGATGTAAAGACTTATTCCTTCAATCACAGGCCCTAGCAGCCAAGTTGGTGTGGAGAGCTCTGTTCTCCCCAGTAAAATCTCCTGCTCTCCTCTTAATCAAATATTGGATTGGGAAAAGCTCCTTAGTAAGCAGTCCATCCATCCCTCATCAGTTTTCTGATTCAGCAAATTTTCAGCTAAATCTAAGTCCAGGTACATCTGTCATTATGAGGAGGATTGTACAGGCCTGGAACCGAGAGTTTTTGTGTTTTAAAGCTTGCCCTGTCAAAGAAATAGATGGTGTCTTGCCTTAGCATCCAAAGAAATATAAAGAATGGAAACTCAAAGGATTAGATACAATTGGTAGTATGAGGAATGCAGATGGTTGGAAAAGTCCATAACACCAAGAAAGGCATATCTATCAGGCTTTGACTCAGCACGATAGAGGTGCAGTTGCTGAGGTAAAGGGAAACAACTGGGTCCTTGGTGAAAAGGGATACCAGGTAGCTAAGGTTTACTCTCTTCTATTAGATACCCATATGTTAGAGGTCTCCAGTTAATGGAGATGTTCAGAGACTGAGGCAGTCAGCATCATTAGAAAAGGATGGAAGCTACAATGTGCAAAGAAAATCATTCTATTTAGATGGCTACTCCTTAACAAGAGCCTCAAAACAAAAGTATATCTAGCCAAATATAATGATCATATTTCTGACGGGTGTCCATTAGGCTGTGGTCAAGCTGAACCTTCTACACATATTTTCATTTGTCCCTGGCTTTCCCCCTTTGGACGTGGATAAGTGCCTATATAGGCCCTATCCCAACACGTGAAGATGAGCTTTTCTCCTTTCTCCGGCATGATTCTTCCTTTCTTGGTACAATTAGAACACTATGTCTATGGGCAATCTGGAAACATAGGAATAGTGTGGCCATCAATCAGACCCCACCAGATCTGAACTCTTTAAAAGCATCTCTGTAGTTGGAGTTGGCTGATACTGCTATGGCACATAGAATGCTAAAAGGGTCTAATTATGACCGAAATTTGGACTCCTTGGGTTCCTTTCAAGGTTTTTTCTCATTTTCTTCATCTCACCTTAACAATTTTTGTCTGATGCTGTTGACAGATTATCTGGTTAGAAAACACTTGGAGGGTGGTCATGCGAGGGAGGTCCCAGCAGACACGGCTGCCCTTACTCACCAAGAAGTTATTGTGGCTCTTTACTGGATCAAAACTGAGATTATTGGAGTTAAGACTTTGAAGAAGATTTTGGCGGATGACGATATCTAGCGCTTCAAACCTGAGCTCAAACATTACTTTCAGGAAAAGCTTGGTATTTGTGAAAATTTCTTTGGGATTCAATCTTGCATATCCTTGATTCTTCAGCATATGGACCCCGGGAGCTCGATCAACTGTTATTTTTACACACAGAAGATGCGTATGCCATTATTACCTTGGATGGGATCCTGGACCAATGAGACAACATTTTGGATTGATGTGGATATGAAATCTGCAGTTTTTATAGTACTCTGAATCTTCCGTAGCTATAATGTTTTTCACTCAATTTCTAAAAAGAGTTGTAGTTGTTTTTTATTAAACTTTGTGGAGTGTTAGGCCTAGTTGGCTATGCCCTTTGCCTTTATTTCACATATCCTCTCTGAGTTTTTGTATTACTATGTATCTTTGCATGTAATATAATACTACTGTCGTTTCTACAAAAAGAAAAAAAGGAGGGGGGAGATAGTATACGAATCAGGCAAACTAAATGTGTTATAGATGCACTCTCAAGGCACCCTTTAACAACAAGGGTACATTGCAATGCTATATCAACATTCACCAGTGAGTTTGGCAAGAAGAATAGCAGAAACCTTGCTAACAGACAGGGTTTTACAAGAAGTATGGGCGAGCCTTTTCAAGGAGGGAAGAACAGACAAAGAAAGAGAGGCCTTCAAACATCTTAAGAAGGAAGGCAACCTTTTGTACCATAGAAACAAGCTATACGTGCCAGAATCATCGAGAATGACAAAGCTAATTTTTCATGACACAACAGTAGCCGAATAGCTAGCCATGCAGGTTTCATAAAAATCTATTTCAAGATAATAAGTAGCTATTATTGGCCAGGTGTTATGTCCAACTTTATACAGACCATTTTTGTATTTGACTTTGCATGTATGCTAATGTTTGGCGTAATTAAATATTTTTGTTACGCCCAATTTTATACAGATATTTTTACATTTCAATTTGCATGCATGCTAATGGCATAATTTAATATTCCTACGGTATGGGATGTTGAGAAATATTTGATGGTCGCATGGTCCCCTAGTTCTAATTGTTGGTTTGCGTATCACAATATTGTAGACTAGGTTGGATGTGGCCTTAGCCTTGTGGGTTGTATTATCATAAGGGCATTGATTTAGGGGTGCACTAAATTATTCTTAAGGCCATATTTTATGATGTCTCTAACACCTGCCCTTTGGGTGGAGACCATGTGGATTTACCACGTTGGTGAGAGACTGTACTAGAAGATGCGGTGGCTGCAAAATTAACACAGACTGGGAGGAATACAACAGAAGGGCAGAGAAGGAAACGTGAATCCAGAAGCTAAACTTTGGAGAGAATCGGCTGGGATTTTCAGTTATAAGAGGTGTGAATTTGCAAAATTGCGTGGGTAACCCTTGATACTACTAGATAATAGTCTATTCATGGCAGTATCTACTTTCTGGAAAGGAGACAAAACCCAAAGAGTAAATTCCAATTGATAATGGAGTTTCATACTATGCAATGTATGTTGCTACTGCAGGGCAGAAGTAGTATTAGTTACGCCATTGCTAAACAAGCTAGTGGATTCCTACCTGTGATAAAACTTTCCCCTTCTGGGTCTTCTTATAAAAGAACATTATAGTAAGCCACGGTTCACCTTAAATAGAGACCCCTCTGAACTAGTGAGAAAAGTTGTGCATTGGTATGGGACAATGTCATATGCTAATCAGTAGTCTAGTTACAGCGGGGATGCCTACTAGACTCTGCAAAATACTCTCTATGGTACCGAAGCCTGTGAGTTTTATTGCAAAGAAGAGGACATGGGGTACTCAAAGCTTAAAGGGAGTTTTATGAAAGTGTTTAGACAAGCGTGGCATGTTTGGATGGAATCTTTAGGTACTGGTGAGGTTGTGCATGCCACTGGTATGAACAGTGGTAGGCAGGTACCAACAGTCTAGTTACTTAATGGATCCTTGTATGCTTGCAGTTTTATCCCTTATAATGGATCCACCATGGGGGGAGGGGGTTCTAGACGACGTACTGTCTAGATAAGATGGGGAGCATATGTGTGGAAAATGCTATGGTGCGTGTGGTGGATTCTATATGTGTGTCTTACAGTGAGCCTTAGAGCTAAAATGGGGTCTTTAATGCGCCTTGTGATGTGATTTTTCTTTATTTTCCTATTTTTCTCCACGTTATATGCGAGGGGTGTACTGTTCTTTTCAAAGGGTGATAATGTCATATGTGCAAGTATTCTTGAATATGCATTTGAGCCCCATTTATATCTTGCATATCAGATAGTAGATCTTCCACACTCAAAAGAGGATCTGTACTCTACTCAGGCAGTTCGAATGGAATATATGACCTTACTGTTGTTCGAGGCTGATTTGCTTCCATGATATCCGGTAAGACTAATTTGAATTCGATCTATATTTTAATTGTGGTTGGAGCCGAGAAAAATATGTAGGATTCAAGTGAAAAAATAAAAGCCTTGAAAGTTCTACTAGAATCTTTAACTCGCAAGTACTTTGATGAAAGTTGTTTCTCCCATGTATATTAATGTCAAAATCTAGTAGACGATCACATATTTGATAAAATAAAATGTTTGCCAGATCTCATGGAATCGAGATATTTTCGACTTGGATGTTCTTTTGAGTAAATTAAAATAGCATAGCTTATATTGAGCGGTTTAAGCCTTAGAACAAGCAAAAGGAGCCTTGATGCATGTATTACATGAAAAAATCTATTCTCATCACTTGCTTGAGAGGCTGGTGATCTGATTTCTATCTACATTCAAACTCATGTATTTAAGGCTATATTCATCCTATCTTTGAAAGTAATTTTTCTATAAATGTGTGTAAATACATTTGAGTAATATATCACAATTACCTTTGGAAAATTCTAGGCTCCTGCAAGTTGTCAATGCAAAAACAACACTAGATGCGGAGGATGTTAGATCTAAGCAAAACCTCATCTAGCCACTCATTAGGTGGAGATAGCCATCTCGTGGCACAAGAATGGATTTCCTGTGCATTAAAGTTGAAATCTGATAGTGTTGTAATAACTGCAGGTGTTGGATCTGGTCAGCTAAACTGGAGATATATCATTTTAAAGTTGTTCTCTGTGCAAATAATATGCCTTGATCTCCTGTTGCCTAAATGAATTTTCTGCAAAATAGTCTTACTTAGGCTGTTCTTGTCCATTCACATGCCGCAATAAGCATTTCATGTTTTGTATATTGAAACCTCATCAAACATTAGAGTTGATTGCATAAATGATGTCAATGATGCCAGGCATCATGTGCTTCCAATTTAAATTGGAACAGCTCAAGCAAGGCTGGCAATACAAATATCAATCAACTTTTTGTATCAGTCTTTCCTGTCAAGAGTCCAACAATGTGTCCCAAGTATTGAATGGTTTCTTAGCTGCAAGATGAGGAAACATGCCTTAGCAATCCATCATAATTGAAGATTTTAATCAAGAGAAAATAACAAAGCTTAGACATTATTCTTACTCGAGTAATGACAACTAGTCTTGTAAAAAACTTAAGCTCCAATTGGTACTTCTGTACCACCTATCTTCTTTACCAACATCTTTATCCTGTATTTGATGAGTTAGATAACTACATCACAACCTTAATGGTATCTGAACACCAGGGTTTGAACCTAAACATCCAACTTGACTCATGCTTCATTATCTTTATTTGCTATCATATTCCTACAGATCTTCGTCATACATTAAGCATTGCAAATATGATTAATTCCTTCATCGTCTTACTATCATTTGCAATTGAGCAGTCAAAATTATTAAACTTATATAAATCCAACATACCTGCCGAACCAGACAGAAAATACAAGGCTACCTAAATTAAGAGAAACAATAAGAATTAGCAGTAAAAACATAATACTATAAAGTGCGACAAATTTGTATTCAGTAAATAAACTCATAAATTGATATGCACTTGGATAAAATATATCTAGTTTCAATGTGGAATCAACAGAAAATATACTCACAAATTTATAGGATATGCAGGCAACAGGCAAAATCAGATGCCATTTTTTTGCAAAGTGAGAGTGACATGCCTTTGTTCCATTTAGTCATATGGATTTAGACCTAAGATAAGATACAAAGGAGAACATGGCTACATAATACACTACCCCAAAATAAACATCTAATCTTCACGGATTTAGAATAACAAGATTGAGTTCCATTATGTCTAAGTGCATCCAATCAACAGAAGAGTTGTATTAAGATCTAACAAGCAGACTCGTCTATTTCTGACAGAAAAAGAGAACTATTCTACATATGTATCTGCTATTGAGACAAACAATATTAATAATGATGAGCCAATGCTTATAACCTGAAGCCTAAACACGAGCATGGGAAACCATGGCTCTCTAGCTCGCCTCTAGTTGGCATGGACCTTCTAGAGGGGAGTGATATTCTCCTGCCTCATCGAGACTGGGGAGATGAAAGTCAGGAGTAGCCCTCCTAGGCTATGCCCTCGGTGAACTATGGTCAAGTTCCAAGACTTATCAGCCTGTCTGCAAAGTATGCACAGGAGGGGCGGATGGATTGGACTATCCAAACGACCATGTTCCTATGCCAGCCAAATCCATTCCCATGAATTATGTCTGCAATGAACTCTTGACACCCACGCCGTCAGTCCATCCCCATGAGTCTGAGCCTGGGTAGGATTGCCCCTTGTTATTGTTGTTATTGTATATACCTTGATGTGATATTGTTATGGTTATCCCGTCCTTCGAGATGGTTATATATAACAAATGATATTATATGCTTATATTTATGCGCCTCTCAGCTAGGACGGTCTCGAGGGAGACATGATGAATGACACGTCTATTCTTTCCACATTAGACTCTTCCTCACCATCAAGAGCTTGACATCAAATAAATGACCTCATGTTGGCGAGCTGTGCTACAAGAGGGAATACCTTGTTGATATAAAATCGGGGCATCATATATGAGCAGGGGGCATCACGATAACTATCTTTTTGAGAATAGGCAAGAAAGAAAGAATCAGCTTGATTCTCCAATTCCGCAAGCACCAGTAATCACTTCAGTTTCTGTGCTATCCACATCCTTTGAATCATATGGCCTTGTATATGCAAGAAGATCATACAAAATCAAAGGTCTGGATGTGGCAGATAATCGTGTTCTCCAAGAAGCTCAAGGTTACATTATAAAGTCGTATCATTGTTCTTCACTTGCCCCTCGCAAGAGGCGATTGATTTTTGAGGAGTATTTGGATGTGCAGGTTGCTTCACTTGGTGGGTCTCTGCTTATCCGCTGAGATTTTATTCCTGTCTCTGCATTTATACTTGTATTTGACTCTTTGATTGAATAAAGTCTGACGTCCTTCAACAAAAAAATAATGCAAATCCATATCTTTATTATAAAGGTTCAGGTCACATACTTCGTGAATGTCCAGTAATACAATCTAATCAGTCGGAAAAGATGAGGGGCCGGTCCGAATATTAGGGGTCTCTCAACATTTGTCATACTCCTTTTACATATAAGGTCAGTCTATGATAAGTCGTCTTGTATACAGAAATGCTTTGTCAAAAGGGCACATATTTATCTATCATGGCATATATTTGGGTCATAGAGAACTCTATGGTTTATCTGGATTAACTCGCAATTTACTGATAGATTTATAGTCCAAAATCCATAGTCGATCCGAGCATAAAAATGAAGGCATTAATTCCATTATGTGAATTGAACAGTTAAAAGCATCAACCTTTGAAAGCTTCAATATCAAATCAATTTTAATATTGCTTAGATGTAATAGCCCGAATCTGGATTTTATCCTATTTGTTGGATATGAATCCGCTAGGCTAAATAGGTCAAGCCATTCAATGACCTTGAGAGTTGCTTTCTTAACGTATTAGTAGTACATAAAAAGCTTCGGTTCCATATCAAGACCAGATATCATGAGCCAAACTTTAGAGGGGAGTTTTGATGGTTGGGTTGTGTCTAGCTTTTTGCAGGTTGACTGATGTGCATATCCCGACAATGCAACATCCTCTTTTAATGTCACACTATAAACGTGTGCCCGACGATGTTGGGCATTGATCATGGACGCGTACAATGTGTTTAGAGTAATAGATTCTTAGTATGTGCAAGGAATGTTATCCAATAGGATTGTTTATGTGATTGGTAGCATGTGTAGATGGAAGATCCTAATTGCATCGAGGCATGTGGATGTTCATGTTGAAATGGGTGTAGTTGCAGATGATGTTGCATGTAAGGTTCGTGGTGGAGATGTTTAGGCATGTCTAGTGCATTGGTAGCCATGCATGAAATAAAACCATTGTGTAGATAGCATTTTTAGTGCTTGTGGTCTATTTCGACACCCCATATGCAAGTGACATTTGTCGTTGCTAGTAAACATGTTTAATTTGTAGGAAGTTAAAGGAATATGTAGCATAATAACAGGGGGTGTTCTTTGTGTTTTTGTACGCTTTTCACTAAGGTTTTCCTATGATTTCGTGATGTATTCAAATGGATGTACTAATGCGTACATCTAGAGTGCACCATTTCTGAGCCATTGATTTTAGCCCCTTTTTTTTCCAATGGTCAACAACCAATGGCTCACAACAAAAGCCCTTTTTTTTGTGCGTGTGGTGCACAATGGTCAACAACCAATGGCTCACAACAAAAAGCTCTTTTTTTTGTGTGTATGGTGCATAATGGTCAACAACCAATGGCTCACAACAAAGTCCTCTTTTGTGTGTGTGTGCATAATGGGCACATGAAGGAAGGCGCATGTAGTGCAGTTTCCCGTGACAACACATTTCTTATCATAACTTTTGATCCGAGCCTGTTTGAGATGATTTTTATTATACTGGAAAGCTCTCTCCGAGATCTTTTTTTGATAGTGTATGATATGGATATGTTTGGTTAAGTTATCTATGCTAAAACAGCAATTTTCCGGCCGGGTTTGGTAGGCTTTTTACATCCTACCAGGTGATTAATCTGAGATTAGCTATTGGATATTGTTTTATGGCTCATTCGAATGAAGCCTGCAAAAAATTACCATGCATTTTTAGATTTTGAGGCTTCTAGATCCTTGTGCTAACAAGCGGAAAAAGTTTCCCACTTTGGTTTCTCACCACAAGAATCCATGGAGGCCAAAGGTTCTTGTTAACTTCCGGTTGCAAAATGTTTGTGTATGGGTGTTGCAAACTTTATGACTTTCGAATAATGGGATCAATCTGCTCTATCTTTATGGTAACTTTTACTTATGTTCTATTTGTTTTATTGTGATGAAATTCAAAAAGCTACAATTGATGAAAGCCTCAAATGAATTCTAGTTTTTTAAGTTTGAATTCTAAAATGTTTGTCTCACTTAGGGGAGGGGGACTGTGGCGTCCTTAAGGCCCCCGGAGACAAAAATTTTTTTTGCACAAACCATTAACATCCAACATATAAAAATTAAACCCCCCCATAACAACCAACACATAACAACCATTGACATTAACAACCAACACATAACTACCATTGACATTAATTAACACAACCATTGGGTCCAACACATTTAAATTAAAATCCCCTTAAACCCCCTTTGGTTTGGGTGCATATTCACCGGGGGGTGGCGTAGGCAGCGAGAGCCCTCATAATTGTATTTTGCGTATGAAATCAACACCATATAGTATTACGCTTGAAATCTTATAGTATTTTCACGAATCTTATTATCTGATTATAGCAAATTTTTGTACTTGCATACCCCCACAAGCGAGGAACTTTACGTGCGGTGTAGATTAAGGAATAAGGGGTTAATATGCCTATCCAACGGCTCTCGTTGCGGAGTCACCCCGGTGTGAATATGAACCCAAACCAAAGGGGTTTAAGGGGGATTTTAATTTAAATGTGTTGGACCCAATGGTTGTGTTAATTAATGTCAATGGTAGTTATGTGTTGGTTGTTAATGTCAATGGTTGTTATGTGTTGGTTGTTATGTGGGGGGGTTTAATTTTTATATGTTGGATGTTAATGGTTTGTGTTGTAAACAAAATAGAACACCTACTTCGGTATAGTTTGTAAAACAAACAACTAAAGTAAATTTTTGTCATATGTACATCAAATAGTGTGGAGGTGAGAATGGGTAGATCAAATATTTAGGTACATTAAATACGTGTGTCCGACGATGTCGGACATTAGTCATGGACGTGTGGAATGGGTAGATGTGCTAGAATTTGTAGGTCAAAAGCTGTAAATGTAAACGTATCAATAGGTGTAATGGAGAGCCAGGTGTGAAGGGTTTAGTGATGGCGAGCATTAGTCATAACGACTGGAATGCGTAGGAATAATAAAATGCATTGTGTGGAATAGATAGATGTCATAGTTTAAGGTTTTCTTGGGATTTTGGATATTTCGTATGTGTGGAAAGATGGAAGAAATGTGTGGGTATGTTCTTGCGTGTGAACTCTTAACAATCTAGTCTAGTGAATTCAAGAGGATAGTAACGAATCCAAGTGGATGCATATGAGAGCTAATGTGATTCATTGATGGCTCTTTTTTGTTAGTGAAATGTGTTCTAGAATGGTATTGAAGACAAAAGAAAAAAAAACATTATAAATGGTTTATAATGTTAGGGTTTATGATTTAGGCATTTGTGCGGGTGTATAGGATGCGTGTTCAAACCTAAATCATGGCTTAATTGTTGATGTCCTTATAGAATATAGTACTGAAGTTGAGCCGCAGCAAGCATTACTTTTTGTAGCTGATAGCATGGGTGTTGCAAGCTGCAAGAAAGATGTAAAGGGGCCACATCCTTGTTTCCCATATTTTTTATCATAAAGAGCTTTTATAACCTTAAATTTTGAACATGCTAGGGCTTCTATCATGCCATATGTTAGCTGGCTATCAGTAGGACATAGTGCGAGGTTGGTGTATTGAGTAAAGTGGAACCTGTGTAGATCCTGAAAGAAATCTTCTTTTTAATAAAGAAGATTTGGTTGTAAAACTGTTGAATTTAATCATAGTTTGAAGTATATCGCCTTCTTTGAGCAGTGTGAGAGATTGTTCAGGTTACTCTACATCTTTTTTCTCTTCATTTCTATTTTCGCAAAGAGGTTTTCTTGGAGCATTCAAGATTTCTTTGTAGCTTGTGGAAAATGGGCATTTGGATCCTATAGCATTCTGTTTAATTGCAAAGGTATTAATACTGTAGTATTGGTTAGACAAGAGAAGAGGTTGAGAGAGGGTCATGTGTACTTTAGTTACATGCATGATTTTGATTTAGATGGGATCCTTTATCATATCTGATCCAAGAGGGATCTTTGTATTGTAATTTTTCCTATATAATCAATACAATAACTCCAAAAAAAAAGGGGAAAAAGAGAAGAGAAAAAAAAGAAAAAAGAAAAGCTTTAGCTTCATCAAATTATACTTCTCTGATATTGTTCATACTTGTATATTTCATGAAGCTACTCTTAAACTCGGTTAAAATCCTTCTTCATGAAGCTACCCCGATACTTAGTTAAAATCCCTTTTTTCTCTCTCTAATGAAGGAATTGGCATACCTTTTTAATGACCATTTTTGCACAATGATTAGAGCAGATCTGAACATAGTGTTAATGCCATAGAACATTACCAATATACAGTTTCTATATTCACACTTTTGCTAAAGCTCAAGCATGCAATTCACATTGCATTGTCATTCTATGGGTTGGTGACTAGTCCATTTAAGCCTAAAGCCATCTTCCTTGATATTCTTAAGATGTGGTGGCACAAAGACCACTTCTCTCAAACTCGCATTGTAGATGATAAGTGTTGTGTGGTTGTAATTCAAAACTGCCTCTCTCTTATAAGTTCGTTTAAAAAATGTTTTTATAGTGGGTTGTAAAAAGAGAGCTATTCATAATCTTCATTTAGAGGATCTATCACCTATGGAGTCTTGGTTGCCAACACTTGTTTCAATACTTTGCATCCTCACATTTCTTCTCTACTCCCTTGACAAGCTAAACAAGCTTCCTAAATGGCACCTTTTTCCTCTTGCTTTCGCTACATGTCGCAAGGGTTGTGATTCATTCCCCCAAAGGCGTGGGAGAGAGTTTTTGTATGGAAAAGGTAGAGTTGAACCAATGAGCTTTTCCAAAATGTAGATCAGTTTGGATTGCCGTCAACGATCTTAATGTATCAAGATCCAAAATATCAAGGATTTTAATGGATTCAGTTGTGAGGAATGACATTTATTATGGCATTTTCTTTCTTATAGAGCCCTCGTCAATAGTAGATTAATTAGTCTTAGAAGATATGAGTATAAAGAATTTCTAAATTTACAATCTTGATATACCTATTGCCTAGTTAGAAAGGGAATTAACTGAATTGACGAAAATAGTTCAAATTATTGGAGCATACAAGCATGATTATGAGATTTCTTCTTATTAGTTTGGTACCATAATTTATAGTGCTAGATTATGTTTCCATGGTAAGCTATGTATAATATAATAATACTAGTAAACAGCTGTCCGGCATTGTCGGACTTTAGCAACATTAAGTAGATAAGATAAGATAAGATAAGAAATTTTTACGTCCACGGGAACCCAACGGGTTATGGGACAACACATGCAAGGGCAACAGCCCATCTAAAATCTGGGGACTAGGCCCCATCACCAAACACAATAACCAAATATTAGAAGGCTACCAAGAATAAGATAAAGAGAATGCTAATGCTAGTGGTAGAATTTATGCTTGAAAATTATCTAGACATAGCCACCCCAGGATTGGAAGGCCATTGATCTAGAATAATTCTTTGCGCCTCCCACATGACTGCGCCCATTTCTTTTGCAAAGTGCGGCCCTCACCTGGCAGAGCTCCTCCTTACTTACATTGGTTGAAGAGGGAGAGGTCCTCCTCACATCTTTGAAAACTAGTCCCTCTGAGATGGTTTCCATCTTGAAGAACATGTAGAAAGACATCTAGAAAAGTATCGGTTTGAAGCTTGGTATCTGGGAGCACAGGGAAGCCCTTTTGTGTTTATAAATGATGCGCAATAAGTGGAAAAAGGGGGTTTGTTGTTAGAATAAGGCTACAAATTTTCCTTTTTATTTGGATAATGTGTTATTACAACATTGATTGGAAAGACATCTACAAACATATGAGTTTGGAAGTATAAGAAGCCTTTCCATATTCTATTCTATAAATGATTTGCAATAAGTGAAGAAGGGGTTTTGTGGTCCTGGGTCTGGAATAAATTGATTCATCTCAAAATTTCTGCCTTATAGTGCCAACTCCTTCATACATGTCTGCGGGTTAATGTGTTGGTTCATAAGTTTTATCCCCGCATTTCAGAACTCTGCCCACTATGTAAGCGGCAAGTTGAGAGTCTCGAGCACTGCTTCTTTCTATATGACCAAGTTGAGCCAGTTTGGTCATGGTTACTATCTCTCTTCCATGTGGCCTTGACTAGCCAGCAGGTACTCTCGCCATTTATCCTTCCACTTGGAACAGCTTGCAGCAACAGGCTTTCCACTTAGCTTCAGACTGGTTGGTGTGGTCTGTTTGGAAAAGAAGGCGGTTATAAATCTTCAAAGGCGTATCAATTAGTGTTGACCAAGTTCTTAAAGAGGTGCAACACAGATTGGTGAAGGCATACCTATGTTCTCAGCTTGCTCCTGAGAAAAAACGTTTGATTTTTGAAGAATATTTGGGTATCTTATTTTATGCATAGACAGGTGGCTGCAACTAGTGGATTATCTTTGTCTGCTGAGATTTTATTCATGTCTCTGCAATTATATGTGTACTTCTTTTGGAATATTGAATTAGAGTTTGTCATCCGTAAAAAAAAAAAGGAAAAAAAGGAAGGGGTTTTGTCGTTGGAATAAGGTTGCAAAATTTTATTATTAACTAATGCATGTGATAACAAAATGCAACATTGTTCAACATGGGCCCCTAAAAAAATGTACCTTGTTTTCCCTGTTTTCAATATTTTCTAACGCCTTTTATTACCACCTAGGGAAGATAGCACAATAGGGAATGGGAACTAAGTTTTGGGGGGGGAGGGGATGTAGTATTTTCACTTGTTATTATTGATTGGTTGGCTTTGAAATTTGAATGGCTTGAGCAGTTGAACATTTCTCTATAGGATGGTGGATGTATGTTTTAAAGCAGGATGACAAAACATCGACCCATGGTGATCAAGGAGGGATCAAATACATTTGATGCTTAACAATGGATGCTAAAGTGCATATACAATTAAATTAATATGGACAAAGGAAGACCATTTGAATATGTGTAATCCGGATAATCTTTTATTATAAAGTATTGTCGTGCATGCATGCATACACAATCAAGATTTCATCTTGACCATTGCTTCATTCATTTGATCGAATGGCCATGCTCTATAGATCTAAAGACCGCACAATAAAAAGCCAACAACGTTGAATGGCCCAATTCACCCAATCTGATGGCCTAGATTTGCTCAATCGGCAACTAAAAAGAGTGAGGGAAAAAAAAAAGAGAAGGGAAAAAGAGGAAAGGAAAAGGGAGGAGAAAGGAAAAAAAAAAAGAAATGAAAAAAAAGGGGGAGGGAGGGGGGAGAAAAGGAAAAAAGAGGAAGGGAAAAAAAGAAAAATCATGGAAGATAGATAGATAGATAGAGTTTTTGATGTCCATGAGAAGCCAAAACTGACAGGACACACACACAGATGGGACTTACCCCCACCGCTCTACAAAGGTGAAGTGCTCACTAACTTTATAATGATTATGGTCACTTTCACAATCAGGGCGTTGAACCCATGACCTTGGGCATAGCGAAGATAGGATTTTACTATAGGATCTTGGGCGTGGCGGTTTATGGTCTTACCACGAAAGAGGAGAATGAAAAAAGGGAAATGGAGAGATGGGAGAAAAAGGAAAAGTGGAAATAGCAAAATGAAAAAAGAGAAAGGGGAAAATAAAAAGGAGAAAAGTGGAGAAGGGCAAAAAGAAAAGGTAAAAGAGAAGGGAAAGAAGAAAGGTGGATAGCTGCTCTTTGTTTTGTAAATTTGTAATGTGAATTAATCTAACAATTGCTCCAATATATCATGTATAGTTCTTAGCTTATGCCTAGCAATGTTGGGCACCGTTTCCAGTAATAAATGAGGGCTGCTTGTTGGATTAGCCATGAGGTTCAAGTGGTTTACTAACTTAACATTTGGATGTAAACCAGTTTGATAATCACATAGTTTGATAAATTAACACGATTAAGATGTTTAGAAGACATGCTCAACTTTATAAAAGTGCTTTGGGCATTAAACATAACTAGTTATGGTGCCCGGCGTTGCCGGGCTTTAGTAATAATTGGGTAGAGTATTATGGATTTGATCTCGATTGTTGAATTGGGAAATTTTACTGTATGTTGGTTTAGTTTATATGATGCTTCTACCGAAATGATTTTATCATTAGGATGGACTTTAGAGAACGAACATGTACAATTGGTGTCTGTTTTGATACACATTTTTCTACGAATAATTAGTTATACGTCTCAAATAGCACAATGTGATGCCCTATAATACACATTTTCCCAGGAATAATTAGTTATACATCTCCAATAGCATAATGGCATGCCCTATATGATGCACGTTCATTAAAAAATAGACATGAGGATGTGGAGTTGTTATGGTAGTCTTACAAATTACGAAGTGGAATGATATGGCAATTTTGAACCCTCATAATTAACTCTTTGCTTGTATTAAGAAACCGAGGTGTCTGATGAGAATAGTTTGTCTCGTATATTATGTGGAAGGGGGTTATAGAATGTTGCATATTTACATAATGTTATGCTTTTAAATTGCAGTGTAAGCATATAAAATCCAATCTAGGTAAAGTGCTAGTCACAGTTACATCCTTGACTCAGAAAAAAAAAATGTTAGTCTCAATCTTGTACAATAAATCCACATATATAAGACATAATGTGATGCTCATCAAGATCTCACATTACCGATTTAAGCTTTGTTTGGAAAATGAGGAAAGGTTGCTAGCTCCATGAATTTAAAGAAATTTAAGTTTGAATTGATTTGTGAGATGTCAATAGGAATTTAGCTGGAGGGTGGGAGGCATGGACTTGTAGATGGTGGTAATGCCTAGGATTGTATTGTTTATGTCATACATTGTCCCGCCATGTCAAGCACATTGGATCCTCGCATACATGACATGCATGATGTATCAAGAAGAGAACACATTATCGTAATACAACACGTTATGATCTTTTCTATATAACATTGAAGAGAAAACTACAAATTGGTTAGCAAACATCTAGAAAATTGGCATTGTCATAGCATCTACCCAAATGCACATCAATGCTATCTCTACCACTCTGTTTGATGCAGAGGCAAGAAGTCAAATCAAATATTTAGTCCTCTAAAAGTATACCGCCCAGGTGGACAAATAAAATTTGAATTTTCCATGCAAACCTTGATGAACAATAGCACCTGAATGTTTCATGTAAACCTTTAATATTCGCCATAAGTTGGGCATCGAATGCACACACTTAGAGACCTTTGGTGCATTAGTCAAAATGGGCCTTATGGGAAATAAAGTAAAAAAAAAAAAAAAAAGACTACACATGCCAATAGATAGAAAAAGATTATATTTTTGATATAGGATTTGTTGAGAAGCATGAGGGCACAATAAAACAAATGCAGATGAGTAAAAAGAACTATTTAGAGATTATATTTTTGACATGGGGTTTGTTGAGGAGCATGAGGGCACAACAAAACAAAGGCAGATAAGAAAAAAGAACTATTTACCATCAACAAAATGTTTTTTTAAACGCAGCCCAAAATTGCTTACATGTTTCTCTGTTAGTTGTGAAACGATGATCGAAGGGGGGCTAAGAGGATTAACTATTGGGGTGAGGGAAGGAGGATTAACTATTGTATACAATTGGTGAGATGAGTTATGGGATATTGTATGCCAAATTAAATGTATAGGCTTATATCCAGTTGTAGATTGAATGTCTCATTAGTGTCCTCAAATTGTATCCATTATCGTAACACTTTTTAGTTAGGTCCAGTTGCATGTTCCAAAATGTCATACTCATCCACCATTTGGTAAGTCTTTGTCAGCTGCAAAGCACAATGCCTTAGTCCAAAGGAACCTTAAAACCACAAATGGAATTACAAAGTAATATCATTTTGCCACCATTCATCTTGTTTGAAGATTCAACGGTGCAAAGGTAGTAATTACTAACCAAATTGAAAACTAATCAAAGTAGACGTGGATATAATCACCACTTCATTTTTAAAGTAAGGATTTGGATGAAAGCAAAATTCAAGCCTGAAACCTTTCAGTTCATCTAAGTCCACAAATTTTATATCTTTTAAATACCTCAAAGCCCCTTCATCTCTTTCCCAGAAGGAGGTTCTGCAGCAGGGGCTTTGGCAGCTACCTCTCCAACCTCAATAACGCCATTCACAATGTCTGCATGATGATATAGCCCCATTGCAAGTCATTATCATTAACAATTTCATGCATCACATAGTCTACCTTATTATAAAAATGGCCATTACACAATCAACTCAAGTTTTATTATACATGTCAGATGATGCATCTTTCATAGCACATAGCATGTCATCCCCAGACCAATGACTCAGGAAACATGAAAAGGCCTTAATATTACATAATAATTACGATCAAAATTTAGATACAGCTTCTGTGATACCAATAACTTGCTCAGGAAAACCAGAAAGAAGCCAAATCCATACTTACGCAACTATTATGAGAAGAGCCGGTGCTACCATATTTAAACAAAGCTGGCATAAACTGAAATCCAAAATTATAAAAGCTAAGAAAAGTATAGTACATCTAAACAAATCCAAGCTACAACTACTTGTGGAGTTAGAGCATCCCAAATGTCTCAGGAAGAGACAAACTTAGTTTGAGGCATTTAAAATCATGTCCCACTATGCACCATACCCCAAATCATGTCCCACTATGCACTATACCCCAAAATCAGGTTAAAACATGCATTACCTGATTTATACTCCAGTACCGTCTACATCACACAGAACCCCTCTACTTTTTTCATCTGAACATAATGGAAAGAAAAATTTAAGTAAATCGATTATGCTTACCATGCTTAATATTGTTTTCTGGAATCATCTCCGAATGTGCAACCACAATATTTGAAGACCTGATAGCAATTACATGATATAAGGCAACTATGCTAAGCTAATTTTATAATAGAGCATAGGAGCGAAAAAATATCTTACCAGGTACCAAATAGTAAAGTTGAACCAGGTGCAGGTTAAATGGAATGCAGTTGTTCATCAAGATCATAACCTTTTGTGTTTTAGTTGTGTCTTGAGGAAAAATGAAGCTTGCATTTAATCCCAAATCTGCTGCTTATGACCCATCAATTCAAGGTTGATCAATTTCATAATGAAGACTTCATTTTATTGAGTTCCTTCCTGAAAAAAGCACCATGGCAATAAGAAAAGCAATCATATATTCTAATTGCCAATTATAGACAATGCCTCAAATGATGGAATCATCATAGAAGTCTGCAAGTTATTATAAAACTTACCGACAATGGAAAAGGTGGAGCTTGAAATGCATAAAGCAAGGTAGGAACTCTTGAGATTTGTTGCATGTCAATTGCAGCATCTGCAATATATAGAAACCATGTTAGAACTGAATTCCTCCAATGATCATAATGTTTTAGAAGAAAGCAAGAATGTGAACTAAAATACAGGCCGCCAACATTACCTTGTTAATCTCTACTTTTTGTGTAAACATCATAGGAGGCAACAGAAAATGAATAACAGACAGAGGCTGAATAATCTCATGGCCAGGGAATAGAATTCTTCAACTACTTTGAGAGATATCTCAGGAATGGATAAATCTCTGCTTTGCATTTATGCATCAGCTTATGATGTAATATTTAGTCCAGGCCACATAAAATTTTCCTTACCTCTATCACCCACAGCTCCAATTATAAAGGCCAAAACCTCGCTCTAATACGAATTGATTGACATTTGTGTTTGGTATTGTTACAAACAATTGCAAAACAACTGCAACAAATGTACCAAGAAGATATATGTTACCAGTAGGATGAAAAATTTTCAAATAGGAGAGAATTAAATATGAGAAGATCCAAACAACAAAGCACTGCATCGTAATCAACTGTGACCATTAGATTCAAAACTCAGGCTCTAGCAATTAAATCAATAAGAATCTCTAGCATGTGTTTAGCCTGTGTGTTCCATTATCTACAACGTAATTGCAAAAAATCAATAAGAATCTCTAGCATGTGTTTAGCCTGTGTGTTCTATTATCTACAACGTAATTGCAAAACCCATTATCCACAATGAATTGCAAAACAACTGCAACAAATATACCAAGAAGACATATCTTAGAAGTAGGCCGGGGCAAATCTCTAAATAGAAGTGAACCATGTAAAGCAACTGCAATAAATGTACCAAAAAGATATATCTTACCAGCAGCACAGAGCAAATTCCAAATAGTAATGAGCTGTGTATGAGAACATCCAACCTGCATAGCACTACGTCACAATGAACTGCTTCCATCAAATTGAGAATTCAGGCTCTAACAATTAAATTACTAATAATCTGTGGCAATTAGATTAACACTTTGTGTACGTGCTTTCTAAAGATATACCCAAATGTTATGTGCATAACAACTTCAAATGGTATTTGCATATCATTTTCAAAAAATATATGCATATCATTTTTTCCAGACAGTATCCACATTTGCTGAACTACTATCTTAACATCTGCATAGAAGTAAAAAAGATGAATAATATGTACATAAATAGCCTAGAAATGATATCATTGCATTTGCTGCTTTTATACTTGCAAATCTAGATAAAACTGATGGTTGTAAATGAATTCATCTTTCTATAATTGAATATTCCTTTCATTCGAGAATGATATAGCCATAACTATATTGGTAAAAAAAATCATAAAACTGGCAATGTATAGATGTGACAGAAGCTATATGTGGAGTCTAGCTATATGTGGAGTCTTCTTACCTGAGAACAATGTAAAACTGTAAGATCTAAATCACCTTTCATGCACATGGGTTGTCTGGCCTGAAACCTTACTCATCCATATGCATTTATTGTCTTTCAGCTGCAGGTCAATAGGAGGTGCAGGAAAATGGGCCCTGCAAATACAATTTATTATGCTAGAGGTGATGATTTATGCACAACAAAAATTATTTGCAAGCCAAAGCAACACCATAATATATATAATCAGAGGGCTAGTCAAAGGCTCAAACAGATGGAATGCCAGATATATTAGAAACCCACTTCTATAAACAAAGCCTGCTTTTTGATGGATTAGAACCGTAGGCCAGAAGATTGGCACCATGGTGGAGTGTAAACTGAACCTGCAAGAATGGAAATGAAAACACATACTCTCAAGAAGGATTAGAACAGACAAAGACATTAGCTGAGCCGAATAACAGTTAACAGAAGCCCCAGAATAAAGAAGCTCTGGTTATAGGAGCCTACCTCGCTTTTGCCTAGGTTCGCTGATATGGAGCTTCGTCGGCACAGTAACCCAGTGCAATGAGCAAAGTGGGTGCCGAAAAAAGCGGCAAAAGTCCTCCATGGAGCAATAGTATGCGCACGAAGAAGCCGGAAATTGGCCAGAATTTTCAGACAAATAGAGAATCGTATACTTCATTCTTTGGCCATTCAAAAGCTCCTAGATGCTGAATTTGCATGCAGGTACAACCTGTCAGAATTTCGATCCCTCTCGATCGAATCCAAAAATAGAAACATCCAAAACCATACTCCATCGAACCCCTAATTTTTGTTTTTTGATTTTTGGTTGATCGGGAAAGTTTGGCGGCGACAAAAAAACCCCAAACCTTAGGCAAACCAACCTGAGCAAAAAATCCAAAAAGTTTTCGGGACCCGGAAAAACCGAATTTAAACAATAGGATGACAAAATAGAAGTTAGACATCGTAATAAATTATAGCCTATTAATGCATTTGTAGGCAGATGGATTGGGGAGCCACGACAGGACATGCTTTGTCGATGTTGGCAAATGAGCCGTTGAAGATGAATGCCATACTCTCCAAAGATGTCCGATATACGATCAAGTTCGGGCATGCTATCTTTGAGTTAGTTAGGCCCATCCCAAATGCTACATGTGACATTGAGTTTATCGAGGAAGGTAATGGATGTGCGAGATCAGCTGTGTCCCCGGCCACTCATTTGACTTGTTAATATGTTACACAATATGTATATTTACAGTTTAATAGCACTTTATTACTGTCACGTGTTTTCCCTCAAAAACCTTTCAGTGTGGGGGTTTTTTAATCCAGATAGTAATAATCTTGCTGCCCTCTCTTATTGGGTTTCATAGGCCGATTCTCGGGGGGTTCACACATGTATTCCGTAGAATACATGTGCGTGGACGGAGAAGGGGTTTTTTCGAAAAAAAATAGTACGTATACCTGCGGTCGCTCATACGTTTTGGCGCCCAGATGTATGCATTTTCCATGGTCCGGGATGAATTTCTTGGAGCTGCTAAGGCATAAGAGTATGTTTTAGGGCTTTGAATCCGAAACGTTTTAGGATTTGGTGTTTTGGAGGTAATGTTTTGAAGTTTTTTCGTCCCTGCCACATAAAAATCTAGCACAGAGTTTAGTCATGAACGGATTAGGAAGTAGTTAGACGAGCAGCATAAACCATTGTTGATGCATTTGATTTTAAAGTCCATCTGTTTCCTAAAGCAGCTACAGTTGTTCTTTTTTTGCAGGCCAAGCTTCCCCTTTCTCCATTTCGGCCTCCATTCTCTGAGATCCGTGGTGGAAATCTGGTTTTTAAAGGGTTTTTGCATCTAAGTAGGGTCTGTTAAGATCAGTTTTGTGCATGCATGTCGGTAACGCTATACATTCACAAGCATCTCTCTAATATTATTTTGCTGTTTCTTTGCTTGTGTCTGTGACGTCCCCTACTCCTTATACGATGCCCGCATTGTATTCGAAGGAGGAGCATTCCCCCTGGCAGCTGCCTGACAGGGGCCATCCACCCGACTCTACTCCCACGGGGCAGAGCCAGCAAGGGAAGAGTGGATGTGTCATTCACCCGTCTTCCATCGGGTCGACCTATCTGCGGAAGCGTGAAGAAACAAACGTAAGCACAACTAACAATATACAATCACCATAGAGATAGCAACATCACAGAGATAACAATACCTTCATAGCAACAATACAAAGGGGAGATCCTACCCAGGACTCGGACTCAAGGGGGATGACTGACGGCTAGGTCTCCAGAGTTCATCGCAGACAGAATTCATGGCAATGGATTTGGCTGGCATAGAACATGGCTTTGGGTAGTCCACTCCATCCGCCTCCGTGCACACTTTCTGCGTAGTAGGTCGAAAGGTGTTGGGACCGGACCGTAGCTGCTTGGGGTGAATAGCCAAAGGGGCTACTACTGGGTTGCATCTCCCCCAGCCCCGATGAGGCAGGGAAGAGAGTTTCCTATCCTCCGGAGGCATCCATGCTCATCGGCTGACTAGAGGGCCCTTGCCCTTATTCGACTTAAACTCACCGGAAGGTCATATTCACCACCCCGAGTGTCGAGCTCATGCCTTGCCCACACGCAGCGACAAGCCATTAAGCCTAGCCCGCAGAGACCAGATAGGCTTTACTACCAGAGGGGGATCCACGATGAGACAAGTTCCTCCTTATCAACCGGCCTTGCCCCTTCACCCACAAAATGTGGGCTCCTATGCACTCCGGGCGCATTTATGTGGGAACTAAGGTGCTATGCTAGGAGCATCTACTACACACCTTTAGGTCTCTACCCCCTTCCCAAAACAAGGAGATCACGAGTGGAGTACATACAATATCACGTAACGAAATAGAGAATCACATCAATCTATCTACTTAACATCCAATGTTAGGTTCATTCAAGTTAGAGTCTCGGATCTAGGGTTCTACAAGGCTTCCGGAGATGATCTAACATCTTCGAATCCAAGATATTGCCACGCCCAAAGACGGTTTTGCACAATGAGAACAACTAGATACCCGCTCCTTGGTTCGCTCCCATCCTCCCGGAAGGCCCATACTCCTGATCTTGGCGAAGACGGTGCTACTCAACAACCTTTGTTGTAAAATCCGGCTTTTGAGTTCTGGCAATGCGATTCGAGTCCTACCTTGAATGGGCCCAAGGGGACCCTAAATGCGAAAAAGGAAAGGAAGCTCTAGAGAACCCTAATTGGCAAAATGAAAAAAAGGAGAGCTAGGGTCTAGGGTTTTAGCCCTTATATAGACCCTATCTAGGTTAGGGTATCCATATGGACAAATGGCTTTAAGCCATTTGGAAATGGATGAACAAGGGACCTTTTGTTGTGTATGTTTAATTACATACCCAACATCCAAAGTTGCCCCTAGGTGCAACCTTTAGCTCCTAGGTGCAACGTTATCCCGGCTCTCAAGTACATGTCAATCGTGACATGTGCGTGAGACGGGCAAGATAATAATATCGATTATTGGGGCGATATTATCTTTGAACGCCACAATCTCCCCACCTTGACTTGATGTCGCCCTCGGCATCACGCTGCGTCTCCCACCTTGGGCACCCATATCCCGCAATAACAACAACTTTTATATTCATGTTATATTAATCACCTCATGTAATCTTTGTAGTTTATTGT
This sequence comes from Isoetes taiwanensis, assembly GCA_021234155.1. Taxonomy (NCBI): domain Eukaryota; kingdom Viridiplantae; phylum Streptophyta; class Lycopodiopsida; order Isoetales; family Isoetaceae; genus Isoetes; species Isoetes taiwanensis. The sequence goes on along the minus strand of JAJEKV010000315.1, from coordinate 64,642 downwards.
AATTGTACTATGGTGAGAGGCTCTTCCGTCCTCTACTTCATAATCTATTATTGACAAAATTAACATCGATTATAGTTTAAAGGTTTTAAGTTAAAACTTGAGTTTCGCCTCCTCACAACACATCATGGCAAAATTATGTGTTGTGGGTCCTCAGAAGCGCCATCCTCCGCGCCACCCTTCTAATTGCCCCGGGATGTACGCTTCGTTAGTACATATTTAATTATTATTATAAGGGTTGGTTGTAAGGGAACCACCCATTAAATACAATTACATGGATGCAAGGCATATCTCTCGCCAGAGGGAAGATTATGTTTCTCCCATCCCGGCCGAGGAGACAAATACCTATCATGCCTATATGCGGCTCATGCCTACATTCAGAAGTTGCTAAGCGTGGGACTTGGGTCCTTCCCGGTATATGGGGCGGAAGGGCCCTCCCGAAATAGGCATTGACTAGAGGTGCTTTTCCTATTAGCGCGCACCCGAATGACCTCCTTTCCTCGAGGTCGTCTGCTTCCGTGGAATGGTAGACTTCTAATCTACTTCCCACTCATCCAACCTAGAAACGCGGTCATGTCTACATTGACATTACACCGCCCTAGAGAACACCTTAGTGGTCTCATCATCGAAAACAATGCATGCACCCCATGCCTAGCATAGGTCGCATCGTAGATTAACCTTAGCTACACATGCTTAAATCTAAAACCAAATCGACATGCACGAAATGATTTCTTGGTTGCCGATGTCGACTACTTCCGGTGGCGAGCCCGACCCTTGCATTGCTCCATAAACTTCGGTCTTGCTTCTTAAGATCTGATTCCGGTACCCGCGTAAAGCGTCTTCCACGGTAAGTGCTTCCACTTCACAAGGTATTGGAGAAATTTTGACCTTCTCGTCTTCTTATAAGATCTATTAAGAAGGACTTAGGGACGATTTCAATATGCTTTCGTCCGTCATTTCTAAAAACTCATTTGTCTCCAATACTTCCTGGGGTTTGGGGGTGTGCCTCTTTAGCGGACTTACGTGGAAAAAACTTTATGGATTTTAAGATGTGTCAAGGTCCAACTTGTAGGATTGGGTACCTACTCTCTTCTCTATCCTGAAGGGTCCAGCCCATCTTGGAGCAAGCTTCTTGCAATTGCCGATCGCGAGCTTGGCACCTTGACTTTGATCTTCAACCAAACTTTGTCTCCCACTTCAAATTCTCTTCTTGTCCTATGCTTGTCGTGGCCGATGCTTTTCTGCTTCTTCTGCTGCAGGAGGTATCCTCTCACTTCCTCCACCAAGTCTTGCATTTCCCGAAAAGCATCTGGCTGGAGACTTCCACCTTGGACACGGGTTGTGCCAAGTATCCCGGGGTAAGACAACGATGCAAGTAATTAATCATAAAAGGGCTCATCTGCGATGACTCCTCCTTGGTCTTTGGCAGCGTATGCAAATTCTACTAAGTGGATGAAATCATCCCACTTGGATTGCTTGTTCCATACATAGCTTCTTAACATATCTTCGATGATCCTGTTTGTCCTCTCCGTCTGACCATCTGTTTGGGGATGATATGCCGTGCTCATCGAAAGCTTTGTCTGGATGGTGGTGAATAGGTCCTGCCAAAAGGCGCTCATAAACTTGGAGTCTCTATCCGAGATTATCTCCCTCGGCATGCCATGGAGCCTAAAAATCTCCTTAACAAATAAGTTAGCCGTGTCTAATGCCGTATCGGTTGTCCTGCACGGCACAAAGTGTGCCATCTTTGACAACTTATCTACTACCACCATCAAGGCATCTTTGCCCCTTGCTGTTCTTGGGAGTCCTGTAATGAAATCCATGCTTATTACCTCCCACTTAGCGTTGGGTACGGGCAATGGTTCCAAGGCACCGAATTCGAGCTGTTCCGCCTTTGTCCGGCCGCATATCCGGCACTCTAATATATTTTGCTATTTCCTTCTTCATGCCGGGCCAATAATAACTCGCTTCTAACCTTGAAGTATGTCTTCATGAACCCCCGCATGCCCCGCTATGGGACTATTGTGTGTATCATTCAAGATAAGCTTTCTAACTTCAAAGATTTTGGCACACACAATTTATTTTTTTTTATAATATAGCAAATTTCCCTCCTTCTTGTAGTGCTGAACATCTCCCTTTCCTTGCTCGGTCCCGGCCTCTTTGAAATGCTTTCTTAAACTTCCTTTGAAGTCGAGGTCCGTGGCAATTTTTCCTCAATCTTCTTGCCAAACTAAACTACGAAAGTGTTGATATGGCGTTACAATGAATTCTTGTTGCCAATGGCTTCCTGAAAGGGCATCCGCAACCACGTTGAGCTTCCCGCTTATATAACTTATCTCAAAGTCATATTCTTCCAAGAACTCCATCCATCTCCTTTGCCTCAAATTAAGGAGCTAAGTCAAGCAAATATGTATTGAAGGCTTTGATGATCTCAGTCTAGCTTCGTTTTCTTCCCAAAAGATAATGCCTCCAAATTCTTAAAGCCCTTACTATGGCCGGAGCTCTTGATCGCGTAAGTTGGATTACGCTTGGCGGCCGCTCAACTTCTTGGAATCATAGGCCACTACTCTTTTCTTCCCGCATGAGGATTTGCTGCAATACGCCGTCTCCGCTAGCATCTGTTGCTGCGAGCTTATCTTTGGTCGGATCGGGCAAGACCAAAACTGGCGCTGTCGTCAAAGCTTCCTTTAGTGTCTCAAATGCTTTTTGGCCTTGTTTTGCCAATGAGATGCCCAATCTTTTTATCTTCCCACCTTTTGTGAGATCCGTTAATGGCGCTGCCTTGGCAAAATTCTTCACAAATCTTCTATAATAGCCTGCTAGGCCTAGGGAAGCTCCCCCGACTTCATCGTGTTCTTAGGTGCGGCCAGCCGATCCCGGATCACGGCTTCGATCTTTCAGTCTACAGGAAATGCCTTCTCATTGTGATCACGTGCCCCAAGTACTCCACTTTTTCCGTTCGCGGTGGCACCCGATAACTTCAAAGAGTTGATGCCTTCTTAACTTTTCAAGCACCTTCCCTCAAATGTTTGCGTGCTCCCCCAAGGACTTCTTTGTACACCAAGATATCGTCAAGAAGACTATGATGAAGGAATCTAAAAATTGCCAAGACGCCGTTCATTAACCTCATGAATGTGGCTGGTGCATTAGACAATCCAAAGGGCATAATCAGAACTCATAGTGCCCATATCTTGTCCCGAACGCTGCCTTATGGATGTCTTCCTCTTTGATCCTAATCTGGGTGATACCCTGATCCGAGATCTATTTTGGAGAAGATCTTTGCTCCCCTAAATGATCCATTAAGTCATCTCGACCTAGGCAAGGCATACTTATTTTTGATGGTGTGCTTATTTAACCGGGCGGTAATCAATGCACATCCTAAGGCTCCCATCCTTCTTCTTCACAAAGAGAATAGGGGGCTCCGAACGGGGAGACACTAGGTCTTATGAATCCTAGGTCTAGCAATTCTTGCAATTGCTTCTTTAACTCGGTCAACTCCTCGGTTGACATCCTATAAGGTGCCTTGCTTTGTAGGTTTCGTCCCGTGTGTTCAAGTGCTATTTCACACTTTCGACTCCTCTATAGGGCTAAAGTCGCTTAATCTCATCAGAAAACAAGTCGGGAAATTCCTCGATCAACTCGCTATTGGCTTTCGGGAAGCTTGCTAGATTCTTTGATCTCTTTATTTCTCTCCCTACCCATGATCTTCGAGCCCGCTTAAGGAGATAGGCCACTTGCTGCTTTCTTATGCACTTAAGCAATTTTTCACTACTCATGCATTGCATGATTGGGGTTACTTTTTACACGTGATCTCGATGACCTTGCCCTCACGGAGTTGTTAAGGTCACCTTACATTTCCCACAATCGATGATTGCTCCTCGCTGGTCCAAGATATTCCATTCCAATAATCGTCATACTTGCCTATATTCATGACTTCGCCTCCCAATGCAACATTAACGCCGCAAGTCTACATTGAAGTTTATTCTCTTCCCTCACAGATGCCTAATTGCTCCATTGGCTAACACGATCGGCCTGGGCTTGGACTTTAGCGGCTTTAGCTTCAACATGCTTACCATCCTAGGGGATGCAAAGTTGTGACTGCTCCCTGAGTCTATCAATACTACAAAGGATTTCTCTTGGGCTTTCCTGGGCCGTGGAGATCACCTTATACCACTTTCTGCATTTCCTGTATCAATAGTCGCGAAAATGTGACACTCACCATGGATGTAGTCTGGAGTGTAAAATAAATGCCGCAAGGTCCGAAGGTGTCTCCCATCCCAGTTCTGCCAATGCCGCATTCATTATCAGGGGGCAATTGTTGGTCCTATGCCCCGGCCGGAAGCATTCAAACATAGCTGCTTTTCTATGCACTCCTGCTTCTTCTCCTTGGAATGGATACGGGAAATTGCCTCACCGTTTGGGAATAGTTAGACCTCGCCCTTGCTCCTTGAAGCTTACACGCTTTCCTTTCACCTTTGCCACCACTTATGTTGCCTTGCTTCCCATAATTTGAGTTGTCTGCGTCTTGCTATGCGGGCTTGCAGCCACAGGGCTATAGCCTCCTCAGCCCTTCCCCTTATCCCGGAAATATTGCTGCCTTGGTGCATGCTCTTGCGGTCCCGCTCCTTGCAAACTTATGGCCTTTGCGCCTCGCTTCCGACGGACTTGGGGTTTATTGCCCTGGCCAGCTTATGGATCTCGCGTTCAACCCCTCGATATAGCCTTCCACCAAGCATGCTTTTCACTCAACTTTGGCACATAAAGCCTTAGTCTCATAAATTCTTCCGTGTATTTCATCGATTTGTTGCCTTGTTGCAGCCTATAGAACCGCTGCATCATGTTGCACCTATGTTCTCTTGGCACATAATGATGTTTGAACGCCTTTGGCGAACTTCCCGAATTTGCAAACCTGTCCTTTCGCCGTACCGGTGAGCTTTAGCATACCCTTCCACCAAATTTGGCTGCTCCCTTGAGGTTTGCTGTTTTACCCCGCCTTTATCTTTATCTTTCATGCCATAGGCGTTGCCCGACTCACTCATCTCGTCGATAGCCACCTCTGCTTCCATTCGGATCTGTTTTCTCCCGAGAACCGCTTTAACTTTCTCGCTTCCACACATTACTAAATGGAGTCAACTTTCTTCCGTAATTGGTCCGTGATCCGCCCCGCCATCGTTTGGATCCTCGCCGAATCCCGTCTCTCTTCTTCCTGCTCTTCGGTGCCGACCGAGTATCCGGAGCTCGAGGATCCCGAACTAGGAGATCTTCTCCTTCGCTTCTCTTCCTTTGTTGCCTTTGTCCGGCCACCGGTGTTTTCGGAAGGGTACATTCAGTCCTGTCCTCCTATTCTTTACCCCGCTAACAATGCCCTTAATAGTCGTGGATGTCCGATCTGATCTGGGATAGCTCCTCTTCCTGTTATTCTTTGCTTAAATTAAAGCAAATTCTCCGGAAGGGGGTATGTTCTTGTTCTCGCCTGTGTTCATCAAGGTTTCTAGTAATTTAGCCGCATGCACATTAGAGTTACATTCTCGATCATTAGTTCTTGTTTTGTGTGTTACGTTGCTTTACTTGTTTATACAATTTGAGGGAACAATTATACACAAAAAGAGATATATATTATATTCATATATATATATTAAAACATTTATATGCAAATTAATAAACTTCTACTCTTGAAATTTCTTGAGGTAGTCAGGGTGGTCCTCCAAAAATTTCTTCACTTGGGCCGTACCTAATGACCCTGTTAAGTTCCTGAGAATATTTGTTGCCGTCCCTCCTTGGAGTGCTGCCTCCATGTCTTCAATTCTCCTATCTGATGTATACGCGGTATCGGCGCCAATGCCAATCCGCCTCGCCTATAAAAGGATTGCAAAGTCGAAGATGGTCAATGCAATCGCCTTTGATCGTGGACAACATGATCGATGTTTGATGCTAATCGAGCATGGTGCCCAAATCCTGAGAGGGCGATAAGCATAAAGACCCCTTCTTCGCCTCGTGGGCTAAATTGGCGGTGAATAACCGCTATTCTTCCGCTTCCAGCAAAGAACGGGTAGTATCTAAAGCGCTTTATCATGCCCCGCTTCTTTTTGCGGACAAGGAAGTTGCCCCTGCCTTCCCGCTAAGTCGTCCACCGGTACTTCCTCTAGCTCTCCTCGTCTTGGTGCACCAGCCTCCTTAGGTTGATAATCGCCTCCATGTTGCTTCGTGATTGGTGTTGGCGAGCTTCTGTAAATAATGCCGAGGTGGACTTGCCCTTGATGCCCATTTGTTCCCGACCGCCATGAACTCCTCCCTCAGGGGCAATTCCTTTTTCGGTCATCATCTCCCGATACTGCGTAAGCTTCTATATCCGATGAAGTCTCGCCGAAGGTTCCGGCTTCTCTTATCTTTGATAGGGAAGTCCCGAGCTTCTCGACGATGAAGTCGTCCGAGGTCCGCTTCTTTGCCGAGGGAGATGCAAAATCTCATCTACCCTAAGACCTCCGTCACGACCTTTGTGGAAGATTCTTAATGTCATGAAGGGTTAGATATGCCTCGCCGCTATGAACACCGGTGTCAAGCTTGTAATGCCCCGCCCGAAAGTGGTGGGGCTCTTCTTGTTGCTCTCAGTCCCTCTTCGAAGCTTTGGATCTGCTGTTCTGCTTGCTGCCTCTCTTGCTCTAGATCGAGGTCTTCGGGGTCCGACTCGTATTCCTCCTCTTCTTCCTCTTCTTCTTGCTCATGCACAAATTAGCATGTTCCTCCTCCTCCGGCCATGGCTATGGGGTTGAACTTCTAAAGGCTGAATCGAGGGTTCCCCTATCCGGGTTTGACCCGAAGAGATAAAAAGATGGTTACAATTTGGCCCATAGGAGAAGTACCTCCTCCTATTGACAGAGATGGACATGTAGTTGGGAAGGCACCAAACTATGCTCGACCACTCACACAAGTCGCCAGAGTGGGATTGGTTTGCAAACCGAATGAGCCTGGGCGCACTCTGTGAGGGGTGGGACCAAAATACTTGGTTTTTGTTCCAATTTTACTAATTTCTAAATACGTAGGTGTAATGCATCCTACTTACACTCAATTAATTTATTTAATTACAAACTTATACTAGAGAGAAAGGTTATCTACAACAGTTCAAAAAGGTTCTTTCTTAATATACCCGCTAGCCTCATATCTTTGGGCATACAAGTGACTCTCTTAGCGTCTTTGGCACACACAATGATAGTCTTCAAAGTGGTGTACGATGTGCTGCTCAGACGCCTCCCGGCAATGCAAGCAAAGGGGATAAAATTTTCTGACCCGTTTGATTTGTCGAGGGGTCGAACTCCTACAAAATCTCCCTCGTCGGGCGTGCAAAGGAAGCTCGGGGAATAAGGAAGCCATAGCTCTCTTTGGAAGTGCTTGATTTCTGGACCGCCCTGCGTAATTTTGAGTCCCGGTCTCTTCATTGGCTTCTTAGGGAGGGTTGGTACGTTTCGTTAGGGGCTTCAACGTATTTTTTTCTTCCGTCGTGAGCCTCCTTCAATGGTCCTCACCTGTGTTCTTCATAGTATTTGGGTATTCTTTTGCACATTTTCATGTATGCAAGTGTAATCAAAATAACTTTTTTCCAGTACTTCAAATCCGTTTCGACATAATGATAAAGACTCCCTTTGCGGCCTTGGTTTCTTGGTCTTTGTCGGGGGGGTCTCCCGCTGGCAATGACCATTTAGGATAGAAGCGGTGCATTAGCCCGCGAGGGTCTTCATCCTCGGTATTGGGTTGGAAGGCCCGAAGTCCCTCCGGTTAAGTGTCCTCCTGCTCCCTCCCAGTTGGTCCGGACCCGAAGATGGGGCTTCTCGGGATCCGGCTCTGTATGGTCACTCCTACAGCCCGTCTTCTTCTTCTTCGGTTTCTTTCTGGCACCTCCGGGTCCTTGCCTTTCTCGCTCTCACCCTCTCCGGCTCCTCCTTGCTTCCTCCTTTCTTCCCTCTGTTCCTTCTCCTCCTTCCTCTTAGCGCTCCTCTTTTTTCTTTCGCGGCGCTCGCCTTTGATTTCTTGGTGGCTTTCTTCTCTTTTCCTCTTAAGCCTTCTTTGGTTCGGGCTCACGGTTCGGGTTCGGTTCTGCGTCATCGCGAAAATCTCCCTCTCCGGCTCCTTCTCAATTCCTCGGCTCGAGCTGCTCCGATACTTGTTCCTCGCTCTTACGGGTTAGGGTTAGGTGGTTCTCTGTGTACCTCCTCTTCCTCGATGTGCGCTTGTCCTCTTCTAACCTTTTTGTTGGACGGCCCCTCGGGCGTGACATAACCGGGTGGCATAACCTTGCGTCGCGGTTTTGTTTCGTCGGTACCATGCTTTTTGTTTGACGAAGTTTCGAAGTTCTCGGCGCTCAAGATCGTCCTCTTGGGCGCCGTTCTTCTCGAAGGGTGGAGATAAAATAGAAACCCTAATTTTGTATTTATAGGGAGGTGGGATTTAGGGTGGTAACTTGCAATTCATATGGGGGAAAAAAAAAAAAAAAGAAACTAGGGCATTAAGCGAAGGTAATGGCGCTCATTTGGTTTCACCATATTCTAAAACACCCACCACTCACCAATCTTCTGGGCGGATTGGATTGCCAATCGAATGAGTCCGGCACTCATGAGGGGTCGATCTGTTTTGAAGCTATTTTATAATTCACGGGGAGCTTCTTAGTGTTATAAAATACAAACCCGGACTAGAATGAAGGGAGTAAACTAATATACTATCAGTTTAATTAACTTGTACTTCTATTTAGGTCAACGTTGGTCAACCACTCACACAAAGGCGCTGGTTCGGTTCTCGATTGTAAACCCGAATGGGCCTCAAGACTCAGGAGGGGTGGCAATTTTGGCAATTTAGGTTGGGTGATGCTACACTTCACTAGCAATCTAGCATGGAGCTATGTTCTAACCCAAAATTGGAAAATTTTCCCAATTTTTTCGAAGCTCTTGCTTGGGTGGCTATACCCCAAGACTCGAATCTACTGTTAGTCCTAAGGGAAAAATGGCGGACTTTCGATCTTGGATGCCAAGATCATGCTCGATACCACTTGCGGACGCCCCTACTCCTTATACGATGCCCGCATCGTATTCGAGGAGGAGCATTCCCCACAGCAAATGCCTCGCAGGGGGCCATCCACCCGACTCTACTCCCACGGGGCAGAGCCAGCAAGGGAAGAGTGGATGTGTCATTCACCCGTCTTCCATCGGGTCGACCTATCTGCGGAAGCGTGAAGAAACAAACGTAAGCACAACTAACAATATACAATCACCATAGATAGCAACATCACGGAGATAACAATACCTTCATAGCAACAATACAAAGGGGAGATCCTACCGGGGACTTCGGACTCAAGGGGATGACTCCACGGCTAGGTCTCCGTGAGTTCATCGCGCATGCAATTCATGGCAATGGATTTGGCTGGCATAGAACATGGCTTTGGGTAGTCCACTCCATCCGCCCCTCCCCTGCACACTTTGCAGAGTAGGCTGAAAGGTGTTGGGACTGACCCGTAGTCGCGGTGAATAGCCAAAGGCTACTACTGCCGGGTTGCATCTCCCCGATGAGGCAGAAGAGAGTTTTCTCTCTCCTCAGGCATCCATGCTCATCGCAGTGGCTAGAGGGCCACCCGCGCCCTTATTCGACTTAAACTCACTGGAAGGTCATATTCACCACCCCACGAGTGTCGAGCTCATGCCTTGCCCACACGCAGTGACAAGCCATTAAGCCTAGCCCGCAGAGACCCCCGATAGGCTTTACTACCGTAGGGTCAGTCATGATGAGACAAGTTCCTCCTTATCAACCGCCTTGCCCCTTCACCACACACGGGTGGGCTCCTATGCACGGGGCGCATTTATGTGGGAACTAAGGTGCTATGCTAGGAGCATCTACTACATGCGGCCTTTAGGTCTCTACCCCTTCCCAAAACAAGGAGATCACGCAGTGGAGTACATACAATATCACAGAACAGAAATAGAGAATCACATCAATCTATCTACTTAACATCCAATGTTAGGTTCATTCGTTAGAGTCTCAGATCTAGGGTTCTACAAGGCTTCTGGAGATGATCTAACATACTGAATCGGCATATTGCCACGCCCAAAGACGGTTTTGCACAACAGAACAACTAGATACCTGCTCCTTGGTTCGCTCCTGATCCTCGGAAGGCGTCCATACTCCTGATCTTGGCGAAGACGGCTGCTACTCAACAACTTTGTTGTAAATCCGACTTTTGGAGTTTGGCAATGCGATTTGAGTCCTACCTTTGGGTCGAATGGGCCCAAGGGGACTCTAAATGCTAAAAAAGGAAAGGAAGCTCTAGAGAACCCTAATTGGCAAAATGAAAAGGAGAGCTAGGGTCTAGGGTTTTAGCCCTTATATAGACCCTATCTAGGTTAGGGCATCCATATGGACAAATGGCTTTAAGCCATTTGGAAATGGATGAACAAGGGACCTTTTGTTGTGTATGTTTAATTACATACCCAACATCCAAAGTTGCCCCCTAGGTGCAACCTTTAGCTCCTAGGTGCAACGTTATCCCGCTCTCAAGTACATGTCAATCGTGACGTAATGCGGTGTGGCGGGGCAACGATAATATATGTATTCGGGCGATATTATCTTTGGAACGCCACAAAGGTCAAGCGAAGAAAATGGAAAGGACGATAGTTGTTAAGGTGAATGAAGGTTGTGGAATCGCGGGTGACCTTGGCCTCGTGATGGTGTCCCAAGAATGCACTTACGTGGATGTCCATAATGAAATAAGACGGATCGGCCTCTTGGAGGATGAGAAAGAATTTGTATTTCTTGGAGATAGGGAAGTGGCCTTCAATGAAGGCGGGGAGGTAAGGTTTAAGGTTTGTGGTGGCGAGGTTACTATCAAGGTGGTTGGAGATCCCGCACAAAAAAGGTAGAGGATCAAGTTGAGAGCATTTCATCTCAAAATCTCCAATTTGAGATGGTAGACCGATCATCATAGCGAGGAGCGGAGACCAATGAAGAGGTAAATAATGATGATGAACTTGTTCTCGTTGAAGATACCGCCTTTTTAGATGATGTATCAGATTTGAATTTTTCAAAGAATAGGTTGCTATCCAAGTTAGCAACAAAGTTTGATGTTGCCAAATGGCAAGTTGCTTTGAGGAAGTTGAGTTCAAAGCTGCAGCGAAAGAATCGAAAAGACAGGTTTGAATTGTGTTCTTATGATGCCCATGGTAAACCAGTATTTACTATTTGGTGCCTTGAATGTGAGAAACGTTATGGTAAAGGTGGAGATGATACCTTGTGTAACTTTGAACGCAGCCACTTGAAGTCCAAGGGTCATGCCGATAATTACGAGCGTAACCTCAAGTGTCACGAGAAGGGAGAGCAGGTTGTGGAGAAGGAGGATCAGCCTTGCAATGTTGAGGAGGAGCTGGACATTTGCAAGGAGAATCAAACTCTAGTAGAAAGTACATTAGCTGCTGCCATTGCAAAGTTTCAAGAAGAAACTAGAATTTTTGATGTTGTGTTCAAGCTTTTGGTGGATATGCTAAACTTGATGACATTCGTGTTATTTGTGCCATGTGTGAAAGGCTTCTTGAACTGTTTCCAAGATTTGGAAGTCTTAATGGCCACATGAAAGATCATATTCTATCTAAGAGACACGTGCATGCTGTCATGAATATAGGTAAGGAGTCAAGTGACCAAGCAGCAAGAGGTGGCAGGCCGAAGAAATGGGCTGAAGCAGACCCGCAACAAGGAAATTTGCATTCTTTTTTTGCAAGAGGTAGTGTTCACATTTTAGCTGCTATAATGTTGAATAATCTTAGCTGATTTGGACTGATTTTGACATGAGCACAAAACCTCCAACGTGCCCTCCAAGCTCGGCGACCAAGCTTCATCAAGTGGCAGTTCCATGGAGTACTCTTAGTGGCTTTATAAATGGTTTGTATTTTAAGTTTGTAGGGTATCTAGGGTTTCATTGTCGATATTTGGTAACGAAACGTCCTTGGCTCTACTATCTTTGGGGCTTTTAGCGGAGAACAAATATAAGTATGGAGATAAAGTTAAGGATTTAAGACCCTTTCGCATGAGCTGAAAGAAGGGACACATTGGTATTGTGAACTGCATTCAAAGCATACATTTGTAGTTCCGGCGGGTTTAGTAGAGATTAGTGGCTCGTTTAGGCATAAGAAATGCAAGAGGGTCAGTCTTATAGGTGAACCCTTTGAAAATTATCAATGTTCTTTATGTCTTTGCTATTCCAAAGAGAGGGATTTTTACATGAGAGTGCATAAACAGACCAGATGACAAGGTAGCAAGGGGATTTAGATCAGATTACCTGAATGCAATTGAGATCAAGAAAATGGCCAGGTCTGCAGTTCATGAGATAAGGAAGTTACATAAGGAATTAATGTTTTCCAAAATGAGAGTTCTTGCATTGTCCATGAAAGAAAGGTCGTTAAGAGGGAGTCTAGGAGGAGTCAATGAGCAGGAAAGATGTCGGCAGTCTGCCCGGGACATAGTGGAGGCACATCGGCAAGGTAAATTTAGTGGAAAACCAGCTCTTTGGGATTTTCTAAGGGAAATATATAGCTCAAAACATAATCAGACCAGGCCATAAAAGAAGATATAGGGAAACCACGAAGGCGTTGTTCGAAACAATTAAGATATGGGGAGGGAGAAGAATGCACAATTTTCTTTCTCTCAATTTTGCGGTCCGAGTATGTCCACCACTATGCGCTCCACACGAGAAAGCTTCTTTTACAAGGTCGGGTCTTAGGGAAGAAACATTCAAGTATCTTGCTCAGGTCTTTCGACACATGCAACGCCCGGACTTGGATTTGGGGGGGTCCAAAGAATTGTTGGCTGAGGACGAAGACCGAGCGTCATAAAAGCGGATTCCTAGAGATGACGTTGGATTTGTGGAAGAAAGATGGCCATGCTTACTTTGAGGCTTTTGTGGAAAGAAAGAAGGGAGGAGAATGTCATTTTAGCACTATGCAAGAGTTCTTATCGTCAATCCCTTGCATAGGAAGCTGCCCACTTCGTCCTTGCCATTATTCTAACATGTAACAGATTTGATCACCTTGAGGTTAGGCGTCGATGGCGGCAAATCCAAGACTTGTGGAATGTGCACTTGAGAATGGTTGTTGGCCCTCTAATCGGCCACACATCTGGGATAGAGACTCGAGGAGAAGGGCGTGCATGCTTGCAGATTATACATCCGTGTGCGCACAAGACAACACATTCAAAGGTTTCATGGGACGGTTGGCCACTAAGTGCCTCGAGAAATAAGGATGTTTATGGGCTGCATGACCAAGATTTAATGTTACTGTGGTAAGAAGCTTGTTAATCCCATGGATAGTGCCTCTAGAAGGTTGTACTTAGGGAACGAGTTAGTGACTCTCAATGACATACACCATGTCTTTGAGTTATGCCAAGGGAAGCATGGGCTGCAACTTGGAGACATGAAGCACCAGGATCGACAAAACTGGAGGGCTGCGCAATGCCTTGCCTCTAGAAAGGTTCAGCAATGTTTGGACGAACTAAGCAATGGTTCTGCAGGCCCACCAATGCGGAATTTGGGCACCAAAGTTTATCTGGAAGTCGTGGCATCATATATTGACATCCTCTCACCTACTTTGGACTTGAGGGCTCGGATTAAAGCTGCTGCAACGGTGTCCTTCTTCTTTAGGTGAGCTGGAATCCTGTTTGGTACTTTCAATTTGGTTTGATCTTTAAAACTTTAGGTGCATAACAGGCTTTGGAGGCTCTGGTTGAAGAACCACATCACGCATTCGTTGAGTAAGAACTTCATTAGTCGAGAAACCTTTATAGACGTGCAATTGTCATGCCATTTTGCTGTGCTGCTAATAAAGTATTTTAGTTCAGAATTTGGGCATTTAGAGTTGCCCTTACAGTTGCGGGGATGGGCGTATGTGAGAACTTCTTCTCTAAAGTTGGTGGCATGGTGCGTAACGAAAGAGTCTATGACCAGGGCAGACTTATTGGAGAGTGCCTGCTCTCAATCATATTTCCGAGTTTCAAGCGACCACTACCCTCTTGTTTCTACGCGGCACATGCTAAGCAAGAACACATTTGGGAAGAGTTAGAAAAGAAGGTAGATACCAATGGGGATGTGCTGACACACAACCTTGCGGCATTACTGAAGGCGTGGATACGGATGACAAGATTATTGAGGCCTTAAAGAAGAGCTTGCTTGCACAAGCATTGTGTACAAGCATTGGCATTACAATTGAGGAGAGTGATGGCTGGTTTAGTGAGCCATGGAAGGTCGAAGATTGGTTTCATAGTAGTCATGTGGTGGGCCCGAGCTCTACCACATTGGGAGATGAGACCGATGCCGCGAAAGAGAATATGGAGATTAAAGGTGAAGATCAAAGGAACGAGGTAGTTAGTGAGGATGATGTGGCCAGGTCTGAATTACGACATGTGTTTGTGAAATGTTAGATGAATGTGAAAAGGAGGAAGCCATCTCATGTGTCTTGGCATGTTGTTATGGAAGGTAAGAAAATCTTTAAGTCAACTATAGTGAGTCATTTGAATGGGAATCCGTGGCTATCAAAGGACAAAGTTGACGAGGGTTAAGACTATGGTATATTCTATTGAAGAAAGTAATGTTGGTGCACAAACTCTTTCGGCATTGGGACGGTTGTGCGGTGTACTTCGAAGAACCGGTGGAATCCATTTGGCACCACAAACCGGACAAGCTTCCAGAAAAAGCAACAAATCTGTTGCAATTCATAAGGTTTGGTATCTTGGTAGGGTTACTTAGCATGAGGAGGAAGTCCGGCGGTGCATGGAGAGAGAGTAGAGAGCCCGTGGACTTAGTTAAGCGCCCGTCTTTTAAAAGTTCAATTAAATCTGGCATATTACGGGGAAACATTGCGGCAAGGGCGGCAAGTCCACTTGGTTTACTTACGATCTAGCCGATGTCGACTTATAGACCTCGAGTCTATCATATCTCTTGCATCTTTAAGATATGAGCCACGCCAAAAACATTTACCATCTGCATGATAATGACCAGTACAGCTGAATAAGTTTGTCCAGTGAAATGAATATTGGTATATTAAAGTGGGCGTCTTCAAATGGTTGAATTCTCGCTACTAACCATCTCTTCTCTTTCATTTTTTGTAGGTGACAAGGGAAGCGAAAGATCTAGGGAGTTCATAAAAGGTTCGGCCGAATATTTGTCAACTACTTTATCAATGATCATTTATGATTGAAGCTACCATTTCAACAGTTTAAGTTTAAGAAGCGGTTTTTTACGCTTTGTATGCATGTTCTATTTGCTTTGCTTTACTTAATGCATTCCATGTAGAAAAATCTTGTTTAAACTTTACTTTGAATGCAATAAACGATGGCTCTTGGTTGCTTGTGGAACTAGTTAGTTAGGTATGCTTTAAGCCTTTTCGATTCCATTACTCGATGATTTATTTTACTGCGGCATTTACGAAGCATAATAAAATGCTTCCAAAACAGCGAATCTTTGTTACCCTACACTCTATTTTTAAGGGCATGGCGTGAAGACATAAGACATAATCAAAATTGAGATTTAAAAACAACAAAACATAAACTGTTTGAAGTCTGATTTCGGTTAAGAACATTACATAAAAAGTAACATATTAAGAGACAAACTAAAACACAAGAACAATGTCTGAAACCCACGTCATATTCATATTATAATAAGATACTTTACAAAAAGGAAGGTTCACACTGCGTATGGCGGTTTACGGCCATTTACAAAACAAAGCGATCCTAAACCCCTAAGCGGATCGGATCGGGAGCTTTACAAAACAAAAGCGGTCGGGGAGCTTTACAAAACAAGTTAGGGAGATTTAAGTATTTCTTGTCCAAGAGGCGGCAAATAAAAAACCTAAGCTATTATGGGCGTCACGGAGGCATAACTTAGCGGATATGAGAATAACGGAACAGGAGGTCGGACTAGCGGCTTCACCAACCTGCCCGGAGGTGGCATCCTAAGCGGCACACATGCAGTTGTTCCCTCTTGCCGCGGATTTTCATCTCCAAAAGCCGCTCATCTGCGGAGTCACCCGATCAACCCATTGCTTTGAACTTTTTTCGGTGATATGAGCTCCATGATCTTGCATGTGCACCACTTCCATGCACGGAAAATTTAGCCACAACCTTCAACTTAGTGCCCTTTGCCTCTTCCTCGGGGCTCTTCCTCGCGGCCTCTTCCTCGGGGCCTCTTCCTTGGTGGAGCAGAGCCCACGGATTCTTGATGGGCAGCCAGGCGATGGTCTTAATCCAGCCCATTGTCGGATGTGGGAGAGGAATAGGCGGAGAAGGAGTATCGGATCGGGAGAAGGAGAGAAATAAGTTAGGCGGCGTTGGAGGGAATGAGAAGAGCTGAAGAAACTTCCGGATCGGGTTATGCATTGGCGGCATTTGCATGGTGAAATTCACCATAATGGCGTCCTTAAAAGGCGTGCCGAAAATAAAATCATGAACAATAATTAATTTAAATTCATTATTCAATAATCAATAATGAATTTACGTTATGATGTCATCCTAAAATCGATTTAATTAAAATATATAAAATATATACTTCCCTATGTATTCGTGTTTTTTTTTTCTTATTTTTTGGAGTGACCATTGAACTAAAATGGCGCCACGAAGAACCCTAAATACTGACTGGATGCAACATTTGCGGACTGGATGTAAAAATACGGTAGAGGGTAGGATACATGAATGAAAAATGGACGTAAAATAAGGTTAAGGGTAGGGCAAGAAGAGCTTAGGCTGGGTGTAAAAAGTATGGAATCGGGTATGATTCTTGACGGCGATGGGACCCCGTATACATAGGGGTTTCTATGGAGAGGTCAGCTGTATCTGAGGGTTTCTCCTGACTTGATGCACATACATGCCATATGCCCCTTATATAGAGGTGAACCCCCCGGACCTTAAACTAACTATCGTGGTGGACAACACTCACCCGTCTGGCACAAAGGTCCTAATCTTTGGTGGAGGTGGTGGTGGCATCACACCCTCTCTCGGGGGCGCACCGTCCATACCCATATCTAAGTGAGACATAAGAAGAAAAACATTAGTATGGTTAAATATCAGTAATACTAGAGGAAGTAGCATAAATAAAAACTTAACTTCAAGCCTAGAAACATTCTCGCGTGCATTACATTGAAATAATTTTTAATAGTTGAAGCAGTTGGATGTCACATGCCATTGAGAAAATACTCGTAGATTATGATGAAGATAGATTGAACACGATAAAACATACAACGAGAATGGGAATGGAAATGGGAAATCTTTGCGCATCAATTTGCATTCAAGAATTTAAAACCAATGGGAAAAGACAATTACTTTTGATCTTTGTTCCAACAAAAATACAAAAAGAAGGAAAAAAAGGACAATAAGCCATTGGAATAAGTCATTTGGGATTAGATAGATAGATAGTATTTTCACTGTAGCAGAATATCACTATTCACAAAATTACAAGAATATGATATTTCTTTTGTATTACAACCGTGAGGAGGTTTCTCAACAAAAATTGCAAGTACACTTAAATCGGATTACAGTGACAAATCCGAGAATAAAGCCTTACAGTGACAAACTGAGAATAAAGCCTTAAATTTGAATAGAAGATCTTTGGCAGACAAATTGAGAATAAAGCCTTAAATTTGAATAGAAGATCTTTGGCAGTGCTATATCTCAGTGCTTTCCATTTTGCCTAGTAAGCACTAAGCAGCCTTTTTCTCAAATCATTAGCCATTTGCCCATGATTTTATAAGGACAATAAGCTTTCCTTTGATTACGGCACATTGCTAGAAGCTTTCAATGATGGCTTCATAACAATTTGATGGTAATTCAAGGCTTTGCTGCCGGATCTCATTCTTTGGCATGTGACGAAATTGCTGGGGTGCTTCAAGTGCAATTCATCACTACTACAAAAATAGGTAGGAATGGCACAAAAGTGACGTTTATGCTCCGCCTTTTTGCGGAGCATAGCGTCGATTTTAATGCCATTTATATTATCGACTTCTGTATTAGATATAATCGTTTTTGTTTACGCATCCAAATTGTAGGTATAATTAGGGGATGGGTGCCTTATACAACCTCCCCACGACATGGCTTAACCCTAGCCCTCCAATCCAAGCATAGGGGCCAAATATCAACCACGGGGAGGGATTGTATAAGACACTCTACCCATGATTCGTTGTTAATAATATTGAAGACTACGGTGAGTTTTGGTCTGCTTTTTTAGATCTAGTTTAAGTAGCTATTTACAGAACCTGGGTTATAGCTTCTCATACCAGTTGTCTAATATATTTTGTTGCGCATTTCAATTGATCATCTGGGCCAAGGGTTGAGACCAGCAGCGACCTTACTAGATTATTATTGTGATATTCGAGTGAGGATCATTGTGGAATGCCTCTACAAGTATTTAGATCTCCCTTTTGTGAATGAACTTTATCATGTATAACCCCAAGCTATGAGTTATTGTTCTTTGGTTAGTAAAAGACTATGGAACGGTTAAAGAAATCAAGCAAGGAAGAAAAGTTGCATTAACTTTTTTAGGAGACCATCTAGGCCCATGAGACAACTAGAAGCTTAGCTAGGGACCTGGAGAAATGACAATAAAGAATGATATTTCCATCTTGCCTTTTATGAAGATTACACAAGTAAATAAAGGCAAAGGAAAATTTTAGAAACAGGTAAGAGGACTAGTCACAAATTGAAAATTAAAACATAATTATCCAAGTGAATAAACAATCAAATTTAAGCGAGCATGCCTTACAATATCGGCACCATGCCTCAACTATGTAAGATGTGCACCACAACTTCACAACATGACTCCCTAATTTTAGGTTGCTTTGAATTCTACCTTACAAAATAGAAAACCCTAACTATTTTTCTTAGCATTGATGTGATTTTAGATTTTACCATTTTAGACCCTAAATTTTCGTATCTCTATAGCTATACATGCCAGTGTGTATTTATATCTTCACCAAGGGGCAAAAACGACTCTAGCCTGAAGCTCTTGCTCATGCATTAAAAGGGAGGACTACCACATAAGTGAAAGCAAATGTGAAGCACAACATGTTTTCAAGGGAAGGCCAAATCATGAAGCACAACCACGAAACAAACATGAAGCATAACCCAAACTCATTGACCTCAAAGTTCGAGTTTCCTCAAAATTACCCAAACACTTCCAAGGCGGTGGCATATGAGGGCATTTTTTTAAATAGATATTACTCTCATATTGATGGCAAGTTGGTACATAATTTCCCCAAACATATTGAGATATCTTGTTTTACATCGATGTTGAATTGAGCCTAAATAATTTCTTGTGAACATTTTAGGATAGATCTTGTTTCATCTAATTTATCCAAACCACACAGCATGCATAGCATGTACAATGACTTAACATAATTTACTTGGAAGGGTAAAACTCTTTGAAAGTCTTGACAAATTGCAGTTCCATGTAGTAAGTTTCATCGGAAGATAACCAGCTCATCAAAATATTAGGGCATTTCAACTCAAAACATTTTACTTTTTACAAGTATGTGAAACCCAATCATCTCAATCAACAAGTTTGAAACTTGCAAAACCAGTAAGTAACCCTTTTACAAGCACAAGTTTTAAGCATGAATCTATAACAGTTTTTTTTTTTTTTTTTTTTTTTTTTTTTTTTTTTTTTTTTGAAGGCACGGTAGATTTTGTATTCATTCATATGATATAAAGTTACAGCACATACATGATTCCATAAGAATCATATTGGAAGAATTCCAGCACATAAAAAACCCTGAATATCTAGGGGGAACCCAGAAGATCCAGGGAAAAATAAGAAACTACTAACATAAAGTAGAATGAATGGACAAGTTAAGTACTGCCAATGGAGTCATTCAGTTTTCAACCATGTATATGCCCCATGAACAATCCATGGAGGCAAAGGACTACCTCTTTGACAAGTTTGTGTATTGTACAGCAAGCAGGAGTATCAATCTTTTTTGAAGACACCTGCTTAAAAATTTTATTGATGACTTTCCTTCTGCATGGAACCAGTCTGGCGTATACCAAAATCTATAGCCCTGCAGGGCTCTGAAAGCAAAATCCTGAAAAATTAAATATATTAGGATCACTCGCATAACAGGTTATATGTTGGAAATATATTAGGATCACTCGCATAGCAGGTTATATGCTGGCATATCTCTGATGGATGTAACATTTTTCAGTGACAATTCCCTTTCAATCTGGTTGCGAGTTGCACCGAGCACAGCCTGGACAAGGAAATTCAATTAAATAATAGCAATTCATTAATCACAGAAGTACAGAATTTATTGGAATTTAATGCATACCTTGCATTCCATATATGAAGCATGCATTGCGAGCCATTGTGCATCCATGACTTCAAATGCCACACAATACAGCATATCGAATGCCATCTCATCTTCTGCACAAAAACAGAAATTGATCAAAATGCTGCTTGCTGAATGAACTACGTGCAGTCAATTATGAAGTCCTAGATTGAATTACTCAGAAAAAAGGTCATGTCTACTTGCTGCATTTGTTTTCCATTGTTTGTGCTGGATGAGGAAGGATGCTGATTTTCTATTCATGATTGAAATAAAGTCTATAATTATGCTTAATGAAGTAGGTATCACTGACGAATTGGAAAGACTAGATGCTATTTGCTAAAATTGAGGAACCAGATCACAAATAAATACAATTCAAAGCATCAACCTGCAAAAGCTGAATTGGTGTAGTACAATATTTCTAAAACAGAAGAAAATAATGAATATAAACAAAATTGAAGTTAAATGTGTCGCATTATATCTCCTAGGATCTTCAGAAAGTTCATTTGGAGACTCCTGAATGGTGAAGATAACTCTCTTGGTTTACGCCGTCTTAGACAAACTCTTGGTCACTGTATCCCTCTAGACAAGAAGCATGTCAAACCAGTCCTACCGTAGGCATTATTTTAGGCTCTGCAGTGTTTTCCAAGTGCTTCTCCTTTTTTGCGTGGCTTGCATGGAAGGCAGTCAAATATCTTTTCTGGCCATGCCCCACTATCCGCGCCCTATTGGAGACTCCATGGTAGTGGGCACCACTGCCTCCAGACCCCTCAGCACCTCCATTGGCAGCTTCATCCCCTTACACAGAGACGATAGATTCTTGCAGGTGGTGTCTCTATTCAAGCATAGTATGAAGCAGGTCTCCTACTGTCTTGGCCTGAATTTCAGGCAAAGTTCCTCCTCTCTCGATGGGATGTGTCTCTATGGGAGAAGGTGTGAAAAATTTCCCCTTATAATGAAAGTTGGTATTGCTGAAAGGGTGCCATGGGACGTCATAAAAATATTCACAAAGGCAAGCACTTTGTCAGATCAGTATATCGCCTTCTTTTAGCACCACA
Source organism: Isoetes taiwanensis (assembly GCA_021234155.1). Taxonomy (NCBI): domain Eukaryota; kingdom Viridiplantae; phylum Streptophyta; class Lycopodiopsida; order Isoetales; family Isoetaceae; genus Isoetes; species Isoetes taiwanensis. The sequence continues at coordinate 43,266 of JAJEKV010000315.1, read as the reverse complement.
GCCCCTCCAGTTTCCAGATGCGCGGCACCTATAGATTCCACGACCCACTTTATGTTGTATATGGCGATGGCTTTGGGAGAGGTTGCTCGACCCTAAAGTCTCTGTACTATGGTGACAAGTTATCCACAGGTGCCTGCGTGTTAATGCCTTCCGACATCATAATGATCCTCGCATATCTGCAGTATGCCCGCTCTGCCTTTCAAACATTGAGACTCTTGAGCACTGTCTCTTTGATTGTCCAGAGGTTCAACCAGCGTGGTCCTGGCTACAAGGTTTGTTTAACAGTACATTGGACTGCCGATGCATCCTCCTGGTGTCCTATTCCAATGCATGGCCTCCAGCTAAACATAGAGCATTCCATCTTGGTTCCGGTTGGCTCCTGTGGTCGACATGGGAGCGTCGCAAACACCACATCTTTAAGAGCATTTGTTCATCTGCACGTGGTGTTATCATGGTGGCCCAGAATAAGATACTGACAGCCTACGAGTGTTCTTCCCTTGAATCAGAAATGATGGAATGCATCTGGATTCAGTATCTTCGAATTGATTCTTATCATTAGTCTCCTATTTTGGAGTAAGTACACTGTGCTCTAGGCTCGTGCTCCTTTGGCATCTTTTTGTGCTTACATAGTTAGATGAGACATGTAAATTTTGTACTTTTTATCTGATTAATAAACTTTTTGGCTTTCGTCATTCGACAAAAAAAAAAAAAAGAAGCAAGTAAGGCAATTTATTCAAGCAATATCAAAGACAGACCACCAAGACTACTATCCTAAACATTTATGGAAAATGTTATTAGTAAAATGCTCATGTGGCTTAGAAAGCAATCTGGGGGCGATCGCGACTATTTCTGAACAGAAGGATTTAGAAGACAATTGAGGGAACTTCAAAGTGATAGGCATTGCTCTCTGTGTAGACTTCGCTATGGATACAGGTAAACACAAGTTGATCATATTCTAAATAGATGCTTCTTTAAAGGAATTGCAGATCTTGGACAAGAGCTGTAATGTGAGAACCTCTATCTTTTCTTCAAAGCATCTTGTTTTGTATGATCTCTATTTATTTCTTCTCCAAAATCCTTCCATTTCCAACATCATGCCCTGTAATCATTCATCATGGCAACTCATTTAAGCTTATGTAATCTATCCTCCTGTGTATTTGATTGGCTCAATTTCATTCATTTATTTACTTCATTTACATTATCAAATGGATTCCAATGAGGCACGTTGTGCTAGAGCACTTATTCTCATTCTCGACTTGATTTTTTGTTGTGTATAATTCTACGCTCTATATAATTTCCTACTGTGATAATGTGGTGATGTTGTAGTGCATTCTTTTATTTATTCTTTTACATTATCAAATGAATTCTAATCTTACACTTAGCTCTTATGCTCTGTTTGCTCTGGACAGGATTGCCATTCAATGACACTACCGGTACAAGGGGTTTCATCTTTGCGAGATTTCCTAACAAAAGCTTTTGCATTTTCAAGTTTATCTCAACCTTTGGCTGCATCGGCAAAGGCCATGGCAAAGAGGTAGCAACTCTAATTTTGTTAGGGTGGCTTGGATCAAACATAAACACCTCAAGAAACATCTTGATTGATACAATGCCGGGAGGCATCAATCTTTATTCTTTTTGTGCTTCTTATAAAGGGGCCTATTGTATGTATTCTTTTATCAACATTATTATTACACCTTGTATCATTTCTTGTTTGTGTTGTGTCTCATGGGCACAAACTAGCAAAATGCAAAATTACACATAGAAACACCCTAGGCCACAGAAGGGGCCAAAATTTTGGCCCTATACACATCTTATTATAGCATATGGAACAAAACAAACAATAGAAGGACTATCTTTTGCTTAAACCAATAAACTCAAAAGATGCATTACCTATGATATATTTGCTTGCCTCACTTTGTTTAAAACCATGAACTTGAGGAAGAAATGGTAGCAAGAACTTCATCTTTGGGACATACCTTGCGAAATAGAAATGCAAATACAATAACCTCCCTAGCTGGATGAATAACCTAGCAAGTAAGATAAATACCTTCTTCGATAGTTCTCACAGCAGAGAAATCCTATGGCCAAATCCATGCAATTGCCTCGCGATATCCGACATCGGATGAAGCTAAAATGCATAGATGCAAATTTGGATCTACTCGTTTAAAAAAAAAAAAAAATCCAAATTAATCAAATACAAAAAGATTAGATTAGAAATCTAAATGCATCTTTGCCTCGGCAATTTGCGGCAAAGAACATTACATGTAGCTGCAACTTTGCCACCATCTCTATCCATCTCCCGGCAGTTGAAGAAAACGATCTTATAAAAAAAAAAAACTTGCGAAATCTTACACATCGAACCCGTATTTTTTTAGTCCGGGCCGTTTTTGGCGGAAAAAATAAATCAAACCTTAGAGAACCAACACGAAAAAAAAATCCAAAAGTTTTGAGAACCCGGAGAAAACAAATTTAAACAATAGGATAAACATTGCATTAATATAATATTACGGGAAGGGACTACTTAAAAGACACAAAAAACCGGCCATAGATATGCTTGTCATTCATCACAGCCGATATAATACAATGTTTTGAAGAATAGAGAGGTAGCCGACCATAGGAACAATATCGGACTACCCGTAAAAAATGTGCCTGAGCAATATAGAAGGGTAATGGCGACAACTTCTCATCGGGATAAAAATCCCCCTTTAGGTTTCGGGGAAAACCTAATGAAAATGGTAAGCCAACAACCTGAATGTGTTGCACAGAAAACCCGAAAGGAGATGGGTTGATGGCGAACACAAAATATAGCGGGACCCTAGAAGGCGGCGGAAGCACAAAACAACACAAAAAACCCTAAAAACACCCACTGAATGGTTAGAAAAAGCAAACTCATGCCCCCGGCCCGAGGGAAGGAAGGAAGGCACGAGAATAGAAGAAGAGGCTGTTTGTGAAAAGGCGCCGATAACAGTCCCGAAAGAAATGGCCTGATATAGTAGCTCGTCCCTATGGCGATCCGATAACTCGGATCGATGCTACTCTAGGAAGGGACTCGCAAAGAACACAAAACGGTCGACTACCGGAGAACTTCCTCAACTATAAGCCAAGAGGCGTAAAACACCTGCAAACAACACAAAGAACTCTACAAAACACAGGAAATGGTTAGAAAATCAACATGTAGCGAAAAAAGAGCATCACAATAGGGTGGAGAAACGACATCGGGTGGAAAACAATACGTTAAAAGAAATATCGTCACCCTCGGGGTGGAAATCAACAGGCGGCACCAGCGGTGGAGAAACATCACCCATAGGGTGGAGAAGGCGTCACCAGCGGGTGGATAACAATCATGTAAAAGAAATATCGTCATCCTCGAGGTGGAAATAAACGGCATCACGGAGGGTGGAGAAAAAGCGTCACCAGTGGTGGAAAACATGAGAAATAGAAATGTGCGTCACTATCGCGGTGGAAATAAAGGCACCACCTTAATATCAATGCACATACATGATCGATGAACATATTGAACAACCCTATTGTATGAAAACGAGGCGTACTAAATAAGAAGCACTTTGCCAAATGGTAAACAACTTTAAGAACAAAATATATAACCCATAATGCCCAATGATAGAACTAAGATCTCGTAAAACCAAGACAAAATGCCCCAAATGAATAATACTCTTACAAGCGAGGGGCGAGATGGAGGAAAGAGTAGTAGACATGTTCGGCATAACTCAAGAGCAAGGTCAAGATGAAAAATTGAGAGGAAGGTTAAAGTGAATCCACGATGCAATCGGGCAAAAAATGAAGCTTAGTAGTCAAAGGTGAGGTTATGGCCAATGAAAAAGGAGATGGGAGGTCAAAGTGGGTCAAGGTGGAGTGCAAGGAGATGAGCCACTTAACCCTAAATGGAATATCCAGGAGGGAGGGAGGGAGGGAGGGAGGGAGGGAGGGAGGGAGGAGAGATGCCTTGGCCGACATGCTTTTTTTGCCTTTTTTTTAGCCTTTTTTTAAATTCACATGTTTACTTTTGCATTCTTGATTGTACCAGCCATTCACGAGAGAGAGAGAGAGAGAGAGAGAGAGAGAGAGAGAGAGAGAGAGAGAGAGTAGAACACCTTGGGCGTAGCTAAACCCAATGAAACTAATCTTAACAAAATAAATGTACATAGTATTAAAAATAAGACAAGACCATAACATTGTTCTCTTAAAGTAAACTAAAAATAACATTCACAAACAGAACAAAATTACTCCCTTCTCTGAAGGGCAACTCCTGTTGTTCAAATACATCAAGGTCAAGGTCTTTGTGTGTGTGTGTGTGTGTGTGTGTGTGTGTGTGTGTGTGTGTGTGTGTGTGTGTGTGTGTGTGTGTGTGTGTGTGTGTGTGTGTGTGTGTGTGTGTGTGTGTGTGTGTGTGTGTGTGTGTGTGTGTGTGTGTGTGTGTGTGTGTGTGTGTGTGTGAGAGAGAGAGAGAGATGAAATTTTGAAATGAAATGCTATGAGACCATCAGGTCTAGAAGACTACACTTGAATACAATGCTATCACTGCCTATTATCCTTGTATAAAAAGCTCTTGAAAGAGCGACATCGAGCTCAATCTCCTCTATCTCATACATATCCAATAGATGTCTATCATTCTTTATAGTTAATTCCCTTACTCTCATGGCATCTGTTAAGTAGTTGCTTATGCTTAATGCGGTAAGAAGAAGAAATCTCGTAATGTAGCGTGCATGGTATACCATACTTTTGCCTCGGTTACGATATCGCGGGGCATTTTAGAATGAAGTGCTCCTCATTTTCAATTTCATCTTCACATGAGACTTTGCATGCGACAAGCGAGGAACATCCCCACCTCCGACCTCAACCCCCAAATGGTGTGAGAGCTTAGCCTCATTACGCACATTAGATGGCGCATATAATAAGGGTCTTCTCACTCAAATCTTGGGACTTCTGCCCAAATCTGGATTAATCATATGATAGAACTGCATTTTTGTTCTGGATTACGCCATATTTTCTGCTGCACCTTACTACAAATCCACCCATATAAATGCTTTCGGCATTATCAAATACATCATCGGATGCATATCCCATTTTGCATCCATTTTCCAACCTCGCGTACCATCCTTTCAAAATTTGCTTTGTAGCGTAGCCAACACGGGCAATCTTTACGCATCCATTTCACGAACTTTTTAACATATATTTTAGTGTCGATGAAGAGCTTCCACTTCCAAGTTCATCAATCCACGCCTCTGCTAACATCATTGAATAGGGGTTTGCATCTTAACCCCCAAAACTGTTAAAAGAAATTTCTTCTGCACTTTTTCTACCCTCTTCCACATTTCCTGAGATAAACCTGCCCCCATGCTTCAAATCCATACAGCACAACACTTTTTACCAAAGCAACATAAAGCATTTTTTTCAGTTTCCAATCTACAACACCAGCACGCTTACATTTTTTTTGCAATGCATAAAGGGCTTTAAGGCCGACATCCACTCTACGCTCAACGGCTTTTATTCCAAGCGTAATTGTGATCAACTATAAGCCCTAGATATTTATATGTGTGGCATATTTCAATGCGCTCTCCCTTGTAATAAAAGTCATATTTAGGATCCCTCACACCAAATATCACAATTTTCGCCTTACTAAGATTCACTTTCATACCAGTTGAATCACAAAAAGAAGCGAGAGCGTCTATGTGTTTTTGCATATCACAAGCATTTCGAGCGAATATCACGATGTCATCTGCATAAAGTAAGAGCATCACTACATATCCCGCAAGCATAGTGCCTCGCCCACCATATTGTTCGATCCATCCTTCCAATTGATCAATATAAATGCCAAAAAGAGTCGGTGATAGTGGACATCCCTGTTTGACACCTATATTACTGACAATCTCCTCTTGACAATGCTGATCCAAAGGGAATGATAAGCGTACCAATACTTTTTCATATAGCGTAGCTACCGCATTTCTCAATTCCTGAGGCACTCCAATATGCTCCATATAATCCCAAATATTCCTCCTTCTCAGCATATCAAACGCTTTTGTAAGATCAACGAATAGTGCAAATAGTGGTTTTTAGTTTTTCTTCTGATTCCACAATTGCTCTCGGCGTTACTAGATGGTCCATTGTCGATCTATTAGGGGGCGAAAACCTGCTTGGCCTTTGGCTCTTATATTATTCTCCTCGACCCATGAACTTAATTTTTTGCTCAACAAGCGTAGCAAATAACTTAGCAAAGAAACTACTTACCATCACCATTCGATAATTTCCGGGATCTTGAGTATCTCACGCCTTATGAATTGGAGATACCCGCGTTTTTGCCATGTTTTGGGAAAGCCATTTTTTTTAAGTGCATCGTTTAGCATAGCATAATAATGCAAATAGTAGAGACACACCGCCCATTTTACCATCTCGGCAACCAACCCATATACATCCTTAGCCTTGAAGTTAAAAGCTTTTTATTCCCTTATGAACATCTCCCACATCTAACACCAAATCTGACCCACTTTTTTGCATGCTATCATTAATATCATCGATGTGATAGAGCCCTACGCACATGTGCAATTAAGCATCAGCGTCCAACATATCATGTTCTTTGTCTTACTGTTTGAGATGAGACCCGAGAATCGTTTAGGATCTCTTAGTAATTCTTGCTACAAACTCTTCTTGCTTCCTTTGTAAGTATGCAAGTTTTTTCTGCCTCACTAACTTTTGCGATATTCTATCGCATGGCTTGTATGTCCGACTTTTGCTTTTAAATCCTCCAATGCATATTTTACTTTTTTGCGTTCTTGATAAATTACCAGCCATTCTGAGAGAGAGAGAGAGAGAGAGAGAGAGAGAGAGAGAGAGAGAGAGAGAGAGAGAGAGAGAGAGAGAGGTAGAGAGATAGAGAGAGAGAAATGAAATGAAATAAAATGAAATATGTATTTACCAAATAAACCAATCTTCAAAACAAAATAAATCAACATTATAGAAAATATCCTCCAAATAATTCGACCGTTTACATTGTTCTTGGTTAACCATTAAACCCCAAAGAAATAACATTCCACTACAGCAGAACAAATTACCGTCCCTTCTAAAAATAACATTCGAAGGCAAATTACTCCCTTCTCTGAGTTCAAAAATACATCAAAGGTCAAGGTCTTTGAGAGGGGAGGGAGGGAGGGAGGGGAGGGAGGGAGGGAGGGGAGGGAGGGAGGGAGGAGAGAGGAGTTGTTTACTAGAGTCAAATTCGGGAAGAACACATGTAAGTCTGGACTGGGCCACATCCATAAACTTATGGGCACGGTGTAAAATTGTGCTATGGAGCTCAAAAGAAATGATCTTTTTTTTGCAAAATTGGTGAATAGCAATATGAATAACCTTGTGAATATGAAGAGGTGGAGGGGGGAAGTGGCGGACATGTCCGGTACAAATCAAGAGGGAAGGTCAAGGGAGAGGAGAGTGAAGTTAAATTTGGGGAGCACATCATGGATCAAAGAAAAAGCGAGGCTTAAGTTTGAAGAAAGTAGGGTGGCTATGCACAAACAATTCATGGAAATGTGAGGCCAAAGTCAAGGTGAGGTTTATGGCCAAAAGAAAAGAGGAAGCGAAAATCAACAATGGCAAGGTCAAAAGAGGAGTGTCAAGAGGTTAGCCATATGGTAGAATGACTACATGGAAGGACATATTGTTAGCAAAAGCGAGGGCCATCTGGTATTTGCACAATAAAAAGCAAAGGAGGAGATGTACATGTTAAAGGAAATGAAAAACACAATGGGTATATAATGTTACATATAATTGAGTAAAGCGATGCGCGGAAAAAAGCCCTCTTGTGACTATGGCGAAGGGGAGCTAACATAAACAAAAGATCACCCAAATCCATAAAATTGGTGCTATATAAGCAATAAACACAATGAAACCTATAAAAAATACCCTAATATAAAAGCGTGCTTACTAGAGCGAGAGAGCGAGGTTGAAGTAGAGGAACAAACAACGGGGAGCACAAAGTCAAGAGGAAGGTTAAGAACCCTTGAATATAAGCCTGAAGATGAAGAGTATGACAAAAACAATGGACAAGGTTAAGTTAGACTTATGTGACGCGAAATGTCGGCCCAGGTATGACCAAATATAGGCACACTAAATAAATGAAATAAGCAGCATTGATGGAAACGAGGGATAAGGTAAAGTTAGAGAATAGAATAGAATAGAGGTGGCAGACATATTAACGCAAAGTCAAAAGTCACGAGGAAGGTCAAAAGCAAAATAAGGTTGGCATCAAATAGAAGTACATAGCAAAGAGGTGCATACGGTCTGTGAAATGGTCTGGAACAAGAATAGGAGAGTGAAGGTGAATATTAAGAGAGCCAAGATCGGGTCAGGCTAACAGAGTTAGATTCACCTCATATTCTAAAAATAATATACATGTGCAAAAACATACCTTATGGAAAACATTATCAAGTCAAAACCATGTGAATGCACCCATAAGTTTAAAAAGGCAAATGCTCGCGCATCATCTTAAATAATTTCAAATCAACTAGAAGGACGCACATCAGAACAACCTCCTAGGAAAACACGTTCAGAAGTAATGTAGGACCATGCAAAAAAGCCTGAAAAGTTAGGAATAAATGCCCCACTCATCAGGAATTCTAATAATATAGAAAAAACTCAATAGAATTTGTATGCATAGAAAGCCAAGTAGCAAGAGCATAAAATAGATAGCATAATGAGCCATACCAGTGCAATTCCCACAAGCTGATTAATCAAGGGCAAACATAGGTGCAAAAAAGTAAAAGGTCTTAACATAAAATCCATGGCCAGGTTAATCAATGTAAACATGAAATGGAATGTCAATGGAAAAATTGAGCGACCTAATGGTAGCGAGTGGAGAGAGAGAGGTTGAAAGAAGACAAGACCCATGCGTGGAAAAAAACAAAATGGCTAGAAAGGCCATTACGATATGGACCACATGCCCAGGGGAAGAATCCCCGTAAAATGCCAAAAGTAAAAAAAGTGAACATAAATCAAAAGGACTAAAATCGAGCACCCTCATGAAATCCGAGTAATTACAAATTCTTAAATGCACCCAAATGTTCAACTCAAGTATAGGTCCAAACTCAAATACGTAACATAAGTATAAGAAATTGAGCCATAAATAACAAAGTGGCGTAAAACCCGTCGTAAAATACTTAAATGGAATGAAAACATGACTTGAAGAGGGAGGGAGGGAGAGAGAACAAGCTAAAGATGTGAGCCGCTCCTAGGAAGATTCTGAATGCCTAAAAGTGATCCCGAAGTGGGCTAGGTTGACAAAAGGGTGGAGGCGATTATGGGGTTTGGAGGAACGTAGGGAAGGAAGAGTGAAAGAAAAAAAGGCGGCAAAAATCGAATCTGAACAAAACAAGATGGGAAGCCAAGACAATAGCCTTAGGCCTAACAAAAAGGAAGGGGTAAGCAAATGCAATGTGAACCAAAGTTATGGTTGTGGGTAGGTTAGAAGTATCCGAAGTCAAGGTGGAAATGAGGAAAACAAGACACTCCTACAAAAATAATGGTGGGGACATCGACATTGTCTCTACATTGTCTCTACATTGTTTCTATGGGGACATATCTCTACAGTCTAGAAAGAGTCAATTTATGATAAATAACCAATCCCTCTATAGAAAATGGAAAATACCCACATTCATGTATCTAGATAAAATTGAGTAAGCCACCACATGATGAAATAGTGGCGAGAGATATCGGTCCACCAACCTAGAGCCATGAGGCAAGTTCATCAATTGAGCGTGTCAACTAGAAAGAAAGTTAGAAAAAACACCAAACATATAGGATATGACATATCCCTAGGCTAGAATAGCCAATAAAAGAACCAATTCAATAGAATAAAAATCATTTAACACATAGAAAAGATGCATGTATCTAGACGAAATGGAGGAGCCACCATATGATGCAAAAAATGTTTCTATTGATTTCATTCTAAGACAAAGAAAACCGGCAAAAAAGTAGGTCCCATTACGCCTAGCAATGTCAATGCAGACTCTTATGCTTAGGCGGGGTTGCTTCACTTTCGGTGGGTCTCCGCTTATCCGCTGAGATTTTATTCCTGTCTCTGCATTTATACTTGTATTTGACTCCTTGATTGAATAAAGTCTGGCGTCCTTCAACAAAAAAAAATGCAGCTCTAGATGCATAAATGATGAGGCAATTAAATTGATGGCTTTGTAAAACAAGAAGGGAAACCGTTATATCACTCATAAGAACCATCAAAAATCAATAAGTGTAAATTGACGGGGTATACTAGGGGCTAGATGCAAAAAACCCACCAAATAACAAACTCAAAAAAGTCCCGCAAGAGCAATATGATAACGTAATAAGTTTGTTTCCCTTCATTTCCATACCCAAATCATACATATGATAATAAGTGAAAGTATCCCTATAAGATGAATGCAAGTCACTAACCATATTCACCCCTTATGTTTCAAAATAAAATACACGTTCAAATTGCCCTCATGGAAAAACACACCAATTATCAATTTGGAATCGTGGGAAGACACACTATATGTTAGAAAATGTGTCTCTATCATCAGAAATAGATTCAAATCCAACTTATCGAAAACACTCCAACCACGAATGTAGACCCATGCCCGGGCACCGGATAAACTCAAGCTACACATATGACCATCATTCATCCCACAATGCACGTTGATCAGTTGGTGTTAATCACCATAAAATTAAGTAAGTGCAATAGATATTATGCAACTAACAAACTTATATCAACCTTGGATTTAAGCATGAATAATGGAGCCATGGTGCCAAGAAGGATGAAATGTAGAGGATGACTTAGCAACTTCATAATAGAAAAGAAATTGAATGTCCCATGTGTGAAGATGACATCGACCGCTAAGAATGAATGAATGGATGTATATAGTTCTATCGTTAAGAGCATGTTATCAACGGACACATATAATGAGAATAGAACGGTTCGAAATAAGGAAATTAATCTGAATCATGTCATCTTTGAGCATAAGCATGCAATCAAATGCAAAAACAAATTCCAATTCCTGTGAACAAGGGTCAAGTAATGTGAATCATATAAAAACAAAGTCTGATACCATGGAGGAAAAACAAAGGAAAGTGTTTGTGACAAGCGCATGACCACCAAGCCTTAGCTCATTAGAAATCGAATCCGGTCCATGTGCTAGGCGGGTGTTACAGCGATGGGTGTGAGAACCAAATTAAAATATGCCTATGCAATGCGATGGCGGATAGCGATGGCCGGATGATGGGCGAAAGCATCTTTGAAGAGTTTACAAAACAAAGGGATGAGGATGCATGCGGTTGTAGGAGGAAGTGTGAGGGGAGAATTGGATGGTTCGGAAGCAATAATGAAAACAGAAACAGAAAATTCATATGGGGCCATTCAGATTGGTAAAGGGGTGACTAGAAGACTTTTCGCTCCAACCGAGTGGAGGAGAGCTAATCCGGAAATGGGAAATGCCGCGAGGGGAATGGTAAATCGGCCTTCATGTGCGGGCCCATCGACCCGGTTTGAAAACGTCCCTGTGTTGCATTGCTACACAATGCAGGGGTTACGGCTATTCTGGCACGGATCTACTACATTGCTTAGGCAAAATGGTACTCCTTTGCGGAATAATCGAAGATTAATAAAAAGAAGATAGAGCAAGCTTCGTTGTTCTAAACATGCATGTGTCGAAAGCCAGGCGAAAAAGTTTTAACAACTCCGGGTCTGCTAATGGAACAAAAAGAATCTGGAGGGTTCGATGGGGCACTAGATGCCGAGGCGAAAAATGTGTGCACTCCGCGTGTGCAGAGATGGGGCGCTAGATTGCCGAGCAAAGAGCACAAATCTGGGTAAAGGTTAAGCATCGAGATCCAACCCGTTGAAAATTGATGAAGTAACAACGAATGGACACGAGGAATTATCTGAAAAACTTGCAAAACAATATGAATACAATTTCTCCAATTTGAAAGAAGTCTCATGACATGCAAAGCAATGGAATTCAAAGTCTGGATGAGAAGTCTTATGATAAAGGAGACAACCTGTCAAAGAAACCAACACCAAAATCGAGCAGCGTACCACATCGAAGATTTGATGACGCCAGCGAATCTCTTGCTCCGTCTAGTTGTCGCGCCGATTCATCGTCCATATTACCATTTTCACCTTACGTGTGTCGGCCATTTCTTTTAGAGATCGAGACAAGAGATCATGGCAGGGGCTAATCCGAGACCATTGGAGGCGGGTATGAAGGCGATTCGAAAGGCTGGCCTATAGGCCGATCTAGTAAAAGAGGAATCGAACTCTAAAATCCCGAAAGGCAGCGGACTTCATGATGCATGTAGTAAAGCAAGAATCGAAATAGAAGAACGATAAAAAGTATGAATCAAATCCAATAACGAGAGATATCAATGCTCACAGCCAGTCGCGTCACTGTAATAAGAAATTAATACATAAAAGACATGCATGAATCAACAAGCATTACCGATGCCCGATGGTCGATTCCCTCTTGGTGCCTTTCTAAAGTGCATAGAAAATCATACCGGTCCCAATCTGGGGCTACCATGAATCGAGCTGTTATTTGTGACAAAAGCATGTAAAAGCTAACAAGAAAAGCATCGTTAGGAGCGGGAAAAAGACTAAATCACAAAAAGGGTTGCATGAAAGATTTGGAAAAGAATCGGAAAAAGGGTTCTGGGGAAAGGTTTGGAAAGAAAGGAGAAAGCAATAAAGATGTGTAAAGGAAGGGTGGGAAACGAGAATAGAAGAAGAGCTGTGAGAAAGGCCGATAACCGGTCACGAAGAAAATGGCGATATAGTAGCTCGTCCCTTCCCGAATGGCGATCCAATGGCTCGGATCGATGCTATTGTACATATTATCCCACATACTAAGAAATTTAACCATTGAATTAAAAGCACCCAGACCCTCTAGTTGTTTTTGCTGATATTCGTACAGGGCGTCCAGCGATTGGCGAGGATCAAGAAAGGGCATCAAGAAAACTAAGTAGGCATCTTGCCCTGACAGTCCTAGTGTCACAAAGACATTAATTGCCTCCTAGTTCATTGCAAGATTAGGCATGGGAGAGGAATTATTTTCTTTTTTTGATCGAAGGCCGATATGTATAATTATGTAGAAGTAAAGTTACAAAAGTTTACTTTTTACTGGGAAGTATAACCCATTAATAGAGAGTAGTTAGAAAGATAGACAGTAAAATCATGAGATAGGTACTGTTTCTGATAGTAGTAGGATGCATGGAATAAGAAGACTAGAAGGGGGATTTGAGGTTGAAATTGGTAATTTTCCGCCCTCTTCCCATGACCATAATCGCGAGAACACAGAATGCGCAAAGACAGGATTCAGCTTTGGCCATATTGAATATCCCTCTGTTGTCTTTGGCATCGCATAGTGGAGCTCTTCTAACATCTGGGTTTTGGTCGCAACAACAGTTGCAAAAACAGGGTTCTTCATGACCATACAGATTCGGGGGTCCGAATACTTTGAGCCACTCCATGTTGGCATTGGGATCAATCTTTCTCCATTTAATCCTTCGCACCAGTACAAAGATGATTCCTGAAATCGAAGAAAAAACCATAAGTATGATCTAAATAGCAGCAATAATCCAGTTAATATCATAAGTAATCTGCTTGATGACAGCTTCAGGGTGCGTAATCTCATAATTGAAGATAAAAGTGTTACGCCCTTTCCAAATTCTCCATAACAGAATGTAAATCCTTGATCGTTGGATTGTCGGGGCAAAAAAGAAGTCGGGGAGTTCATAGAGGAGAGATTATAACCAAAAAGGTTGGAGGTAGCCATGGTGATTTTCATTGGACCATTCTCCGTGAAGCAAGGTGGTAGTACAAATATTATTGTAGAGGTTCTCGCATGTTTCTCCTTCTTCAGCTAGGATGGAGTCCACACGAAAGGGATAATCCCTTCCTCATTGTACATATCTCTGATAAGATTAATTCCCTTGGTAATCTAGAGCTTGGTTTGATCTGGAAAATGACAGGCTAAACATAAAGAGGGATCATTAGTAAGAATAGCAGGGTTCCAAAAATAGATTGGTCCATAGATAGCCCTTCTTTCCAGTTGAACACTCCCCTGACCGAGTACCAAGCCTTAATCCATTTCTTGATCAAAGCCGGGGTAGATCTAGGGACAGTGAACGGAAAGTAGATAGAGTGAGGAAGAACTACCTTGAGCTGCCTCCAGCCAAAAGACCAACACTTCCTTAAATAATGTCTAATGATAATTGAAATTAGATGCTTAATCAAATTATGGGCTGCTTTAAAAAAGTACTTGGCAGCAAGTGCTAAGCCCTGCTTCTCAATGTTTATGACCTCTAGACCCCCTTCTTTCTTCTTTTTACAGTATTCTGACATAGCCACTGGGGTCCAACACCTTCTATTCTGGCCACATGAAATGAACATGCCAATAATACTCTGCAGCTTATTAAAAACTTTTTTGGGAGCTAGGATCACTAAAGATTGATAGACATGAGAAGAGGAAATAACCGAGCTAGCAATGATTGCTCGGCCTTGCTTAGAGATATACTTAGAGTTAAGATTGTCCACCTTTCTTTGAAATTTCTCGATGATATCTGTCCAAATATCAGAAGGGCTGCCTTTTAAAGCATAAGGAATACCCAGAATTTTGGAAGAGTTGGTTGGAATAATATACTTACAGCCCAAGAGATCAGTTGTTTGCTCTCCTTTTACCTGATCTTTGGCCAAGACTTCTGATTTGATAGGATTGATCTTGCAGCCCGATGCAATTCCAAAGTTCTCCAAAATGACTTGAGTATTAATGATGGACTGGTTATCCACGGAAACCAGAATGAAGGTGTCATCTGCAAAATGGCCATTCAAAATTTGATCCATTCCCTCATCATTATCTGGAAGGTTTAATCCTTGGATCAAGTTAGAGTTTTTAGCATCCTCCAATTTGCAATGAAGGACCTCCATGATGATACGGAAGAGAAAAGGGGCTAAAGGGCACCCTTGCTTTACCCCTCTTTTCAGAGGAAAAAAAGGGACTACACTCCCCATTAATGAGAACCGAAGATCTTGAATTGGTAAGAATAGTTCTAAAGATAAGAATTACCTCATTGGAGAAGCCCATAGCACTGCAGCACTTAAAGAGGAAGTTCCAATTTACTGTATCAAATGCTTTAGTAATGTCAAGCTTGATTAGCGCAGTGTCCTGATTAGAATCCTTGGCCCAGTTGAGGCCTAGAATGGCTGTAACCACATTGTCTAAAATGAATCTGTCTTTAAGATATGCAGCATGAGAGGAGCTAATAATCCTGTCCAGCACAGATTTGAGTCTCCTGGCAATAGTCCCAGAAATTAACTTGTAGATCACATTGGAGAGAGAAATTGGCTTGTATTATGAGAAGGAGGCTGGCATATCCACCTTAGGAATAAGCGTGATAAGACTAGTATTGATTCTGGCATCCAGACATTTCTTACCTAAATTCATTGGCTAAGCATGTAATGCAATCCCCAAGAATAGGCCACGCTTTTAGAAAGAATTCAACTAGGAGGCCATCTGGCCCTGGGGCTTTACCCTTGTCCATCTCACGGGCAGTCAGGAGAAGCTCAGCATTGGTAAAGGGCCTGTGTAAAAAATCGTTGTCTTCATCCGTAACCTTGGGTTGAATATTTATGAATTCATTCATGCTGTTAGACTGGCAGTCATGATTGGTTCCCATAATGTTGGTGAAGTGCTCCAAGGCCGCCTTTTTAATTCGATCTTCCTCCATAATTACTTCATCCCCAACCTTGATATCAAAAATGTGATTTCTCTTGATCCTTCCTTTTGCCTTGGCAAAGAAAAACTTTGAGCTGCATCTTTCATCATCTTTTATCTCTCTTATCTTGGCTTTGAGCCTCTACCCTTGGGCAATTCTGATTTCTTCTCTTCAAATATCAGCCTTAATGTTATCCTTCATTGCCTCAGGAGCTTGTGGAAGAGAGTCCCTCAGATTCTGGAGTAAGGCCATTTTCTGCTTATGTATGCCTTTGCCCCACTCCTTTAGCCAATTCTTGATGGCCTTAGATACTGTTATCCACCAAAACATCCAGCCAGTTGGCCCATCAGGCTTAGGAAACCTAGATATAACATGTTGTAACCTGTCCATGAAATCATCTTGATCCAACAGATTAGTATTCAACTTAAAATACGTAACTTTCTTTTTAACCACATTCCTATCTGAAATAATCATCTGCTGGGGATAATGATCGAGGAGAGTATAACCTTCCATGTTACAGACCTTATTACTGTAGTTCCAAAGATTCTCAGAGAGATAGAACCTGTCATGGAGGCATAGAGTGGGATCACTTCTTTTATCCATCCAGCTATAGGAGTTGGGTTTCGTTCTGGCCAACAACAGGTTGTAGCCACTGATAAGGTTCCTCCAAGCATTCTTCTCTTCAGCCCACAGAGGCCTGAAGTTCTTGTTCTTCATGAACCCGTTAGTAACCATATTAAGATCACCTAAAATACACTCATCAAATTTTAAATATCAAGGCTATTTTTAACCGTATTCCAAATTCCTACCCTATCACTAGGATTATTAAAAGCATAGATATTAACTAAGGCCACCCTGGTTTTAAACAGAGTACCCAACAGAATCTGCCACCTACCATCCCTACCATTGACCATATACACATCAGATATGTTGAGACTATTCCTCCATGCCACGGCAATTCTGCTTGAAGAGTGGTTTAGCAAGAATAGACCAAAGATTATGCAGGGGAAGAGTTTTACTAATCATAACCTGGTGATTGGAGTCATGAATTTTGTGCTCTTGAATAAACAGAATATCAGGGTTAAAAGAGGAAATACAGACCTTCAACCTATCTCTTTTAATGCAGCTATTAATTGATCCCCTGGAGATTCCAGGTTACACAGTTAATACTTTTATCCATTAGTACTTATATTTCCCTATCACCTGTCCAGCTTGGATGGTGGATTTTCTTGGACTAGCTCTGCTAGGGCCTTGATAGAATTTCTTCTTTCCTCTTCCTTTCTTCTTGTCAACCAATTTCCAGCCTTCTTCCTCGATGTCTAATAGATCCTCGATTTTCTGATCAAAATTGGTGATCTCTCACATCTGAGGGAAATCAGGAAATTTAGGTAAAGATAGAAAGATATTCCACAGTAAATCGATTTTAACCAAAGGTTGATATTTTTGAGCGTGACCACCATATCTTTGTCAATATTGATCTTCACTTGGTGAGGCTAGTCTTTGAAAATAATTGGACCCGAGTCCCAATTTGGATACTGATCTTGGCAAGATTCTGATTACCTGAAGTGGCCCCATAGTCCATTTTCACCTCTTTGTTCTTTTTAGGAACACAAACCTGCCTAACCTCCTCTTGATTCACAGGGATCTTCCCTTTAAAGTTAGGAATCAGAACAGGGGTTTTGGAATAGATAATTTTAAGGTCCATGAAGCCATTGGCACTAACCCTGATTTTGAGATTCCTATGCCAGTCAGAGAGGATGGGTTTGGATATGCAAACCGAAGGATAGTTGGTTTGAGGCAAGCTGACCTCAAGGACCTCGCCCAGGCAGTTAGAAATGGTAGTTAAATGTGAGCGGGTCCAAAAAGTCAGGGAAATATTGGGAAAAGTGATCCACGTTGAGGTACAGATGCTATCCTCCTTCCCGGGAATGAAATCAGTCGTCCACCTCATGATATAAAAGGGAGAGTTGGATATGAAATCAAGCTTCATCCTCACTGATCTCATCTCTGCACACCACCTGGAAGGTTCTGTTGTCAAGTTTCAGGATGGACAGGATGGGAATGTGCTGATTCTTAGTAATCCATAACTTAATCTTACTCTGCGATGGGCATTTGAGCAGGAAATGGATGAGAATGGCCTTTCTGGAGAAGATGTCAGTAGCAGAGGAGTTCTGGACCTCAAAGAGATCAATGAAATTCCTGTTACTATTATTAACATTATTAAATCCAGAAACTTTGGGAGAATTCGAGGCTACATTCTTCAAAAGTACATTTTTATAAGACAGATGAGAGTTCGAACCTTTGGCTTTGTCGCCTTTACCCATAACCGGAATAGCATTGCTAATTTTGTCATCTCCTATCTTGTTCTTTATAATATTGAGTCCAGAGAGCTCGACGTCATTGCAGTTCTCGCAATCACAAGTGTCGACTTCCACCGAGTTGAAAAAACCATTGCTATCCTTGATGCTGCATTTCTTGGCATTTTTCTTTAACCTCATCTGATATACCTCGCGGGATGTCGCTATCACCTTCAGAATTTCTTCGTTCTTTAAGCTTGCTTTAAAAGCTCTCCTGTGTCTTCCAATCACACGATCCTCAACACTTTCCCATCTTCTGATCAATTTGATACTTGCCTTGGTGGCCCCTTTCAAACCGTCCCATTGAATGATAAGGTCTTTTACCTTAGCCAGCATCTCGTCCATAGAAGCTCGGAAGATGCCATTTTTAAGACTGCAGCAGTCGAATTCCGTGTGCCCTTGTTTCACTGTGATGAGTTTATAGAGAGAAGTGTCCATAACCTGTGCAAAACCCAGCATATTCCAGATCCAGTCCCTATCATTGGCTCTGCCTTCCCAGTAATCCCTGTCAATCATGTCCATCTTTTCTTTGCATGCTCTAATCGCAACTTGCTCTTGAATTCCCATACACAAAGCAGCAGCTTTCTGTTGATCTTTGATGATTTCCAGCCCCGTATGAATTTCTTTGAGCAGTTTCCATCCCTGGTCCTTCCGGTCCTCGAGCCAGAATATCTGAGTCCATTCCTCATCCTCAATGTTGGTTCGCGCCCCCGAAGATCCAACCACACTGTTCTTGGTCCTCATCATTTTGGAAGGATTCACCAAAACGAGCCCACATAAACCCCAGGGAAGAAGGGAGGAGCCAGAAAGACCAAGACGGTTACCAAGAGGAAGAAAAGGCTGTCTTTCCCTTTGCCCCCAAAGAATAACTGAAGCACCCCTCCCAAGAAAAAGGAAAATTGAAAAAAAGATAACCCGTACCCTCTGCAGAGAAGCAAATCTAAGGACACTAATTATTCTGCCCAGCAGGGGATCCAGTGCTGGCACAGAACCATAGGAACGTTGACAGAAACCTAATTTGCTGCTAGAAATCTCCATACAACCACTTCAATGTCACTGATGTATTGAGCATGCTGAAGGTCGAAGAAAGTTGTCCAGTGATATATCGGTTCAACACCAAATTCAATGGGGGCACTCATGGTAAACAGGTTTCTTTCAAATCTGCCTCCAAGAAATGGTTGTGAATTGTGAGTTGCAACTCTTAAAGATCCCGGCCTGTCAAAACAAAGAATACACATAAAGAAAAAATCAAACCCAATCCTACAGAAACCAATCCTAGAGTTAGAAACGAGAGGCAAATCTAATCAAATTATCCACTAAGTTGATGGATCCCCTGGAATTCCTCGAGACATGAGTAATTCCCGGCCCACGAGAAACGACTTGAGCAAAGCCTCATCCATTGGGTCTCATCCATCGTTGAGTACGCCTAAAGCGCCTAACATTCATCTCTGCGCCCAGCTCATGCATTCTTCCTATCAATCTTTTGAGCATGCCTCTGCGCCGTCCAATCATGTTGGCCGGAGATGTAGTGCTCTACATATTAGGGTTGGATATGAGCATATGTATTATGTGAAACTAGGATTTGTATCTCTATTCCAAATGTTGGATGGGCTATTCTCATGGGAGAGGAATTATCAGTCTACACTGAGTCTGAACCCACAGGCATGGAACCAAAACCAAAGATGGGCACATGGGCAGCGGGAGCCTTGGCTTTTCTTGCTGCTCTCCTCATAGACATGATAAAAAAAAATAACCAACAAAACAAAGACAAAATAGGAAGGCGCTCACCTATATTCCGGCCCTGCAGAAGTAATAGAGAAAACCAAATTGCCGGATCCCCATCTGATCCAAATCGCGGCCCCGACACCTGCCAAATACCCATTTTAGAATGGCGGTGCCTGATTGCCATATGCCAGACCACACATGCTCTCCTATCCGCCTCTCCACCATCGAAAAACATAAATACTGCTTCTTACCAAAACCCAAATGCCACCGTCATCTTTCTACGTATTTCGATACAAATAGCAAAAAAAAACCTTCACAAATCTTAGGTTATAAAAATACGGTTTTTGATCGGGCACACATTAAGGGAATAGCCACCTCTTCAATGTCAATTACTAGCTTTTTCTGGACCTATCAGCTGCAGCAACAAATTAGGCTACCTATAGAAGAAATAGTAGTGGTAGAAGAAGTCTATCGAACTTAAAATGTTCAAGACCTTTAGGGACTTGGAAGGTGGAGGGGGAAACCATCAAGGCGAAGGGGCATTAGGGCAGTCCGATTTACGACGAAAGCCTTCACAAATCAATCATAATGCTTCTACAGTATGAAAATATCAAGAAAGTCTGATTTGGTATCAAGAAAAGATTTATGATTCAGGATGGGAAGCCAATCATTTTCAAACCGCAGATTTGATGGTTCAACAAAGGAATGCTTTATCTGTATAGCAGGCTAAGTTTCTTTTGGAAGTGTATGACAAAAATAACATAATGGATCTGTCGTTCGTTTCTTCTAAACATTTGCCTGACTCTCATCAAGCATTCAATAGGGTTGCAATCCCCAGTTTGAATGCATGGAACGCTCTCATGTCTATAAATGCAAAATTTGGGCAAGCCATTATACCATTTGAATTGTACCATGCGGTAATGAAATTGGGTGTGAAGATCGGAAAATACACATATATTGCCGCTCTTAAAGCATGCACAATGTTGTGCCTTTTGCAGCAGGGAAGACTTGTCCATGATCAGATTATCAGAAATGGGTTCCATTACGATGTCTTTGTAGGAAGTACTCTCATTGATATGTATGCGAAATGTGGGGAGCTTGGAAGAGGCTCTGGGCGTTCTAGACCAATTGCCAAACCGAAACGTTGTATCATGGGGCGCTATGATTTCAGGGTATGTACAGCACAATGAAGCATATTTTGCTTTGAGAAATTTTGAAAAGATGCAAAACGAAGGTATTATGCCTAACAAAGTAATATACCTGGCTGTCTTGAAGGCATTAGGTAGCATGGCATGCCTAAGGCTTGGCAGGATCCTGCATGAACAGATAAATGAAGAAGGGACTATGTTGGATACTGTCTTAGGGAATACCCTTATAGACATGTATGCAAAATGTGGGAGCTTGGAGGAAGCATGTAAAGTGTTCTGAAAATTTGTTGAATCGAAGTGTAGTGTCATGGAATGCAATGATTTCTGCTTATGCTCAATCTGGGGAATGCACATCTGTTTTTGAACTTTTCAATGAGATGCAGCATGAAGGGCTGAAACCAGATGGAATCACATTTTCAAGTGTTTTAAGGGCATGTGCAACTGCAGAAGTCATACATGAAGGCAGAGTTATCCATGAACAGATTATTAAGAGTCAACATCTGTCCGATATTGTTGTACGAAGCACTCTTGTTGATGTTTATGCTAAGTGTGGAAGCCTGGAGGAGGCACAAAAAGTTTTTGATCAAATATCAAATCAAAATTTAGTCTTATGGGGTACAATGATTTCTGGATATACCCAGCATGAAGAAGGCCTTCTTGCGTTGAAGTGTTTCAATAGAATGCTGAAGATGAACATTAAAGCAGACAAAGTTATATATTCAAGTGTTCTAAAAGCCTGTGGACATGCAGGTGCCACAAAATATGGAAGGATTATCCATGAGATGATAGCTGAGAAAGGAAATGTGACAGATGTTGTGGTTGGAACTGCCCTTATGGATATGTATGCAAAATGTGGCTGCATGAACGAGGCCCGTAAAGTATTCAATGGATTATCAAACCGAGATTGTGTGGTATGGGATGCTATGCTTGCTGGATATGCCAATAATGGATATGCAACTCTAGCTGGACAGTGTTTTAACAACATGCAAAGGGAAGGTATTAAGCCAAATAAGGCAACTTTTGCCAATATTCTCATTGCATGCAGTCGTGTGGGCTTAGTGGATGAGGGTTGTTACCATTTCATCTCCATGAGGAGAAATGGTGGCTTGTTACCAGGCATTCAACATTATAACTGTATGATTGATCTTCTTGGTCGTGCAGCATGTTGGAATGAGGTCCAGAATATGCTTTTGAGTACTTCCCTGCCAAATATTATCAGTTGGGTGTCTCTGCTTAGTGCTTGCCGAATGCATGGGAACGTGGAACTAGGCATGGAATGCTTTGATAAAGTTGTCAATTTGAATCCTAATTTTCCTGCTGGATATCTGCTTATGCTGGATGCCTATGCTGGCATTAGCGTAATGCAGAATGCTGTGAAGGTTGGGACAGGCAAGCATTTGGTAATTTGTGGTTAAGAATCATTTCCATACTGTATACCTAAGTTTAACCAAAGTTGTCGATTAGACTGCTTGAGAATTGTGGGCATGTATTCATCCTTCGAGTTGACGATTTCTGCCCTCACTTGTAATACTGTTCTGAAGGCTCAACAGAACTTGGCTTATTTTTTTTTAGGCTAACGGTTGTTACTGTATTTTCTTTAATAAGGGTATTCAGAATTGGCAGGAGACTTCGAAATGGATAAACTTATGATGGGGAGATGACAAATGTAGTTGACAAATCCACCAAAACATCAAGCTAGCATTTTGTGTGATGAAATGAAGTTTAGCCAAGAAATGTTGGCGGTTTGCAATTTTGCCTTCACTATAAGTATAGAAGTGTTCAGCTTCCACTGATTTTGTCAAAAACTTACGTGTCCAGATATTGAGCTAAGAATGTTGTCTCATGTATGGAAGTGAGGCTTTTTTCAAGCCTAAATATATCAGGACACATTTGAAGCTGCCATTTTTTGACTTGGATGGGGCATGACCACCTGTCAAAACAGGTGAAAATCATGGGAAGCAAGTTCTGCACTAATTGTTTGTTGTGAAAGGCAAGGTCAGTAGGAAGAGAATATGTTTGACCCGACATATACAAGCATTTGAGCCGTTATATACAAGCAGCATGTGTCGAAGCATCCTCAGTTCCTGTTTCTAATACAGTGCTCGAACCTTCTCTTTTTGTGTTTAAAAGACAAAAGAGGCGTTTACATTTCTTTGTGGTTCTGTTTTCCCAGAATCGCGGATGAAATCAAGCTTCTGGGCACCCATTTGTACAAAGGATTCGACTTGCATCTGGAGCTCAAAGGTCTTCAATACTAGCTAGTATTTGGAAGAAAATATTCACCATTTGTAAAGGCCAACTTCTTTTGGACTCAAATCCGGTCCACAAAAAAGTTCCAGTCGTCAAGTGTTAATGGGTCAAGTGTGATCATTGGATCACAGAAATATGGTCAGAATAAGGGAAATCGAGATCCGAGGATTTTACACCTCACGAGTCACATCCTCGTACAGCACAATGCTCTCCATACGCCAAGAATATGTATGCAAGCACCAAATAAATATGGATGAATACTAAGCAGTGTGCAACAAAGTCCTAGGATTGACTCAAATAATCCGGTTCAAGTTAAAAAATTCCGGTCCACGTGAAATACTCTAGGATATACGGCCGGTCCAAAAAATGGCATATAAGTATTTGGGCCGGTTGAAGCCATAGGTCCTAGGATTTTTTCCTATTATTTTTTGCACTTGTAGGATTTTTTTATTAAGCGACTTATGCATATAGGGAATTTAATATTATATGTATGATTATGCACCTACATACATTATTAAATGTAGTTCAACAATCACCTCCTCAACATTTGATTTCATCATAATACAGTGCATGCAGTACAAAGTAACTTTTTTTTATGTTAAAAAGCAACTTTTTTTTATGATCTTTTTGCAAATCTTTGTTAAAGGAAAAGTTCCTATTGAATTTTGTAAATGTAAGGGCCAATCTAGTTCAAATTAATATAATTCTAATGGTTTTGTAAACATAAGGCTTTTTTCCTATTAAAAAAAAAGGGAAAAACTCTGAAATACCCTTATGTTTTGGTAAAATTAACAAAACGCCCCTAGTTTTAGGGGTATTTTAATGGAAATGATCATAACTGTTTTGTGATGATCCAAATAAGAATGATCCTTTCAGAGCTATTGTCAAGGAGGATGAGACCTTTCCATCAAAGGTAAGATCATATAAATTGGAGTCCTAAATCACAAGTTATGCTATTTTTAATACATAAGAAAATTGTAGAAATTTCAGAGGGATTTACGAAACTATAACTTGAGATTTCGGAATTCAATTCAGGAGATGTTAACTTTTATGGAAAGATCCCAACCTCTTCTACAATATATCTGAAAGACTCATTCTATTCTATTCATTTGGATCATCACAAAAAAGTTATGATCATTTTCATAAAAATACCCCCAAAACTAGGGGCGTTTTGTTAATTTTAGCAAAACTAAGGGTATTCCAGAGTTTTTCCCAAAAAAAAAAGTGATGTTATCTCCCAATAGAGAACAGCAAGGTGCACCAATACTACCAATATGGGAGCTGTGAGCCTAAATGCGGTGACAAATTAGATTATGAGAGAGTAAAGAGACATGCACAAAGCAATAGATGTAACAGACCTGGGCACTTGATGGGCCAGTATATGTACTTATATGTACGTATGTACACATGTATAACATGTATCCAGCATGAGTTCAGGGTTTTGTCTGTTTGGCAAAAGGATTGTTTCAGAGCATGAAGGCAGGGAGCAATTCTGGGCAGTTTTGGAGCGACATTTGAAGCAGAATATCTCGGCAACCCGAGATCCTTTTTAGATGATTTTTTTTGTGCTAGAAAGATATCTGAGTAACCTTTCCGGAATGTGTCTGATCAGGCCGAAACTCATCCGTACGT
This sequence comes from Isoetes taiwanensis, assembly GCA_021234155.1. Lineage (NCBI taxonomy): Eukaryota > Viridiplantae > Streptophyta > Lycopodiopsida > Isoetales > Isoetaceae > Isoetes > Isoetes taiwanensis. Next base: position 18,407 of record JAJEKV010000315.1, on the reverse strand, counting down.
AACCTTTCCGGAATGTGTCTGATCAGGCCGAAACTCATCCGTACGTGAAAGTTATGACAGAAATAGTGATGCTGAGTCAGAATTGACTGCACTATGTATGTTCTTCTGCAGTTTGATTCTTGGAGTTAGAAGACGATCTTTGGAGGCGCAATCAATTGCAAGGGATCCAGAGGTCTATGTGCGAAGAAATTCTCAGGTGGGATTTTGCTATTGATTAATTGAGATGCTATGAGTTGCCATGATTAGTCTGTACATGATTTTTGCATGCAAATATGATAGATTATGAATTTGTTGGAGACTCATAAGGCTCGAGAAGATAATCAATGATTGGAAACATCTCTGTAAGGCTGATTTTAAGTCAGGAATGGCTGAATATTATATGAGGAGCACCGATTCAACATAGAAACTTTAGAAAAGGCAGAATTAGATTGGATCTGGTCGGCACCGAGCTCTCCAGCGCCATTTTGTGTTCATGTTACGTTTTTATCATTTTGTGTTTTGTGCTTTATCTTGTTGGTCTCGTATTTTCTGCTTTTATCAATTTATTTGCATGTCCTAATATAAAGCTAAGTACCCATGGATGGAATTGGGTTGCATTTGAGCTTAGCAGCAGAGGAGATCGGAGCATGAAGAGCTGAGCAGAATAATCATAAGTAGTAAGAATATGGATTGTTTGAATATTTGTCTATTGTAAAATTCTAAGGATTGGGATAAAGTATCTTTCTTAGCTCATGGAGATGGGGCTAATGCTGAAAAGTAGCCTAGCACAGATGTAGAGCGCCAACGACCCCTCGGCATCAAGGATTTCAGCATCAAGTTCGCACGTGGATCTTGAAATAGGAATAAGCGGTCATCTGACATCAAGGATTATTGAGATTGAGACGGGTCCACATTGGTACAAGGAGAGCCATGGGAAGCTTGGGGGTTTCTGAATGTGGCTATAGCATGAAGTACTGCTAGTCTGAGTGCATAACTGTAAGTTTCTAAGTTGTTGCATTGTATTTTATCAAGAGCATCATGGCTAATGGATTCAAAGTATAAACGTTATGGAACATTGAATTCCTCGTGAGAGGATAATTTTGAGGTAAGTTTTGCATTGTAGAAGATGTTAGTATCTTTCCTGATCAGTAACATACATAGGTATGGGAGCTACATCAATGACATTGTGATCGGGATCTTCTTTGGATTGTGATCGATCTTCACCAATGAGTTAGCGACTTAAGATAAAAGATAATGCTCTTTGAGACGGCATGGTTAGGTTGTATGGCCAGCCTCGGCAATGGCAAGATCTAGGCACATGTTTAATAAATATTAGGAACATCACATGTTATGGTCTTTGCGTTTGTCCACTGTTGTCTTGGTATTTGATTATGTCTATTGGAACCTCCGGGGTCGGGCTTCTAGGTTCGGTGGCCTAGGTTTGCCCGGGCATGCTCATGTTCATCTGTGATTCTCTGTGGTATTCTTGTGCTATGTGACACCGGGCATAGTTCTCTTGGCAAGGATGCTATGTCACCTATGTGACTCCATGGTAAGAGGTCCTCTAGCGCCAGACGTGGGCTAGGAAGGGTATGCGCATACGAGGTTCACCCCACCAACTCCGCCAACCGGGGCTCTAATGTGTCGGCCGGGCATTTCTATGCTAACGTGGCCTCATAGCGTAGGGTCGGGCCGAGCTTCCCATTGTCCCGGGGCTATGTGTCATGATGGTTTGGTATTTTTGACTATGTCTTTGCTTCTGATGTTCATGTTTGGGATTTCCTTGGATTATGTTGTCATTGTCTTAGCACTGTACTCACGTAGAAATTTTCGTCTGTGTTTGTGCTTATCCAAGATTTTTAGAGTATTTCCATGCATGCAGAGGCAGCCAGGGATCCCCACTTAGTCACGAGGACTAACCCCAGTGAGTGCATATGCAGTGAAAGAGCAAGGGATGGCAGCAGTGCAGCTGAGGATCGTGGTTTGAGCGAAGCTTCTGGGTCGAATTGTTCACAGTTAGCTGTTATATTTGTTGAGAATAGTGAACTCTTTGGATGTTAACTTCACATAATTACATTGAATTCATAAGTATTTGCCCCATTGAGTTTGGAGTATATAATTTCAACTATGCAAAAGGAAGATTCAATTCTTTACCATAATATCAACCTAGAATTAGTGCAATATTGACAAGATCCCGAGTCAGGAGGGTCAACTCGGCAGGCTCGTCACAGTTGATATCAAAGCAATATTGGATCTTTGGGTGTTGACATTGTGAATTATGGATTGCAGGTTTGGATCCTTGGGTGTAACAAGGTGGATTAAAATAAAGTGAAGGTATATGATGGTGCTAATGATTGTTATTTCAAAAACATTTGGATATGGTATCCTCAGAAGGAGGAGCCACATGTAGATGCTTTGGAGTTAGGATGAAGGTGCTAAGAGAAGCAAATTTTGATGACGTTGAAGGTAAGGGTGTCTAGTAAGATGATAGCAATTGTACTCTAAGGTGGTGTTGGTAAGATTGGAATATGATCTTGGTAGAGTAAGTTGCTACACGAGCTGAAGTTTTGAGTTGAGTTGAGCTATGTTTGATCTGAGATTTGAATCAAGAAATGCTTCAGTAAATCTAAATGCCTCAGTAAATCTATCACGACCCATGAGGACATGGGTTAAATTTTAGAAGGGGAGACTGTAACAGACCTGGGCACTTGATGGGCCAGTATATGTACTTATGTACGTATGTACACATGTATAACATGTATCCAGCATAAGTTCAGGGTTTTGTCTGTTTGGCAAAAGGATTGTTTCAGAGCATGAAGGCAGGGAGCAATTCTGGGCTGTTTGGAGCCCGACATTTGAAGCGTAATATCTCGCAACCCAAGATCCTTTTTAGATGATTTTTTTGTGCTAGAAATATATCTGAGTAAGCTTTTTGGAATGGTCTGATCAGGCCGAAACTTATCCGTATGTGAAAGTTATGACAGAAATAGTGATGGTGAGTCAGAATTGACTGCACTATGTATGTTCTTCTGCAGTTTGATTCTTGGAGTTAGAAGACGATCTTTGGAGGCTAATCAATTGCAAAGGGATCCGAGGTCTATATGCTAAGAAATTCTCGTGGGGATTTTGCTATTGATCAATTGAGATGCTATGAGTTGCCATGATTAGTTTGTACATGATTTTTTGCATGCAAATATAATAGATTATGAATTTGTTAGAGACTCATAAGGTTAGAGAAGATAATCAATGATTGGAAACATCTCAAGGGCTAATTTAAGTCGAATGGCTGAATATTACATGAGGAGCAATCGATTCAAAGATGGAAACATCTCTCTCAGAAGGCTGATTTAAGTCGAATGGTCAAGATTACATGAGGAGCACCGATTCAGCAGAAAAAGGCGTAATTAGATTGATCTGGCCTCCCACCGAGCTCTCCAGTGCCATTTTGTGTTCATGTTATGGTTTTGTCATTTTATGTTTTGTGCTTTATCTTGTTGGTCTTGTATTTTCTGCTTTTATCAATTTAATTGCATGTTCTAATATCCATGGATGGAATTGGGTTGCATTTGAGCTTAGCAGCAGAGGAGATCGGAGCATGAAGAGCTGAGCAGAATAATCATAAGTAGTAAGAATATGGATTGTTTGAATAATTGTCTAATGTAAAATTCTAAGGATTGGGATAAAGTATCTTTCTTAGCTCATGGAGATGGGGCTAATGCTGAAACGTAGCTTAGCACAGATGTAGAGCGTCAACGACCCCTCGGCATCAAGGATTTCAGCATCAAGTTCGCACGTGGATCTTGAAATAGGAATAAGCAGTCATCTGATATCAAGGATTATTGAGATTGAGACGGGTCCACATTGGTACAAAGAGAGCCATGTGAAGCTTGGGGGTTTCTGAATGTGGCTATAGCATGAAGTACTACTAGTCTGAGTGCATACTGTAAGTTTCTAAATTGTTGCATTGTATTTTATCAAGAGCATCATAGCTAATGGATTCAAAGTATAAACGTTATGGAACATTGAATTCCTCATGAGAGGATAATTTTGAGGTAAGTTTTGCATTGTAGAAGATGTTAGTATCTTTCTTGATCAGTAACATACATAGGTATGGGAGCTACATCAATGACAGTCAGGCTCGTAACTTCCTCCACATGTTTGGATTGTGATCAGGATCTTCATCAATGAGTTAGCTACTTCGGCATGGTTAGGTTGTATGGCCAGTCTCGGCAATGGCAAGATCTAGGCACATGTTTAATAAATATTATAAGGAACATCACATGTTATGGTTTTTGCGTTGGTCCACTGTTGTCTTGGTATTTGATTATGTGTATTGGAACCTCCGGGGTCGGGCTTCTAGGTTCGGTGGCCTAGGTTTGCCCGGGCATGCTCATGTTCATCTGTGATTCTCTGTGGTATTCTTGTGCCCCGTGGACACCGCATAGTTCTCCGCAAAGGATGCTATGTCAACTCTGTGACTCCATGGTAAAGGTCCTCCAGCGCCAGACGTGGGCTGGGAAGTGTATGCGCATACGAGGTTCACCCCACCAACTCCGCCAACGGGCTCTAATGTGAGCTCGGCCGGGTATTTCTCTCATAATCGTGGCCTGCGTGTAGGCTGGCTGAGCTTCCCATTGTCCCGGAGCTATGTGTCATGATGGTTTGGTATTTTTGACTATGTCTTTGCTTCTGATGTTCATGTTTGGGATTTCCTTGGATTATGTTGTCATTGTCTTAGCACTGTACTCACGTAGGATTTTTCGTCTGTGTTTGTGCTTATCCAAGATTTCCAGAGTATTTCCATGCATGCAGAGGCAGGCAACCGTGGATCCCCTACTTAGTCACACGAGGACTAACCCGGTGAGTGCATGTGCGGTGAAAGAGCAAGGGATGGCAGCAAAGGCGAGGGATCGGGTTGGCCAAGCTTCGGGTTGAATTGTTCACAGTTAGCTGTTATATTTGTTGAGAATAGTGAACTCTTTGGATGTTAACTTCACATAATTACATTGAATTCATAAGTATTTGCCCATTGAGTTTGGAGTATATAATTTCAATTATGCAAAAGTGTTAACCACCTAGTGGTTAACATTGTGCATGCACATGTTAGGTGTCAGTGGTGGCAGATTGACACTTGGCATGCTTAGGTTAACTTAAGTGTATGGCTTAGATTAGTTAGATGTACGGCTCAGATTTGCGGTTTACACTATATTAGACCGGAGCCTCTTCAGATGTACTCAGGTTTATCTCAAATTTGGAGAGCCTCATTTGGCCACGTTCACTTCACTCGTTATACATATTTGTTTGCCTTGTTCTTATTTCGTGATCATGAGCATGGCAGCTCTGTAGCATCAGGCAGTCATAGACTGCTGCTGCAGGGTGCATGCCAAGAACTCAACATTAACACTGACGCTGTGATGCCGGGTTCACTCATGATCACTTTCTTCAGCCATTCCGTGGAGGACGAAGAGACAGAAATAGGCTTGGCTTTTTGTTGATCATGACCAGGTGAAGGACGAGGGCGTGAAGTCTCAGCTTGATTTTTGTTTGAAAGGGAATGGAAGGATGTATGAGAGGAAGCACGAGAAGTGGAAAGGGACCCAGGACGGGTGATAGGTATATAATGACGGATGATGGCCTGGAGGTGAGCACCCACAGCAGTGTCAAAGCCAGAAGAAGGTGCGGCACGGATGCGATTAATTTCATGGAGAAGTCGGAGGAACAAAATTTGTGGCCGATCAATAAGATGAGTGGAATGGACGGCCATAATGATAATGTTATAAAACTGTTTATTGATATGGGTATTCTTGATGGAATACCCATAGAATTTTCGCCACAGAAACTTTACAAAAGTATCGTGGGTCTTTGCAATGTTTGTGAATCTCTCAAGACTGCACAAGACCGGACCGCACTGCACCGCTTATCAAACGAGCCGAAGTTTGAACGACCATTCGAATTGCCGGGCGCAGATCAAAGACAAGGATAAACTCATTGGCGACAATGATAAAGCCCTTGCTGATCTTAAAACCATGTATATGGCGCTCTCTCAGAATTACACCAACCAGGTCCAGGAACTTGCTGAGCGCAATGTGCGCATCTCTTCTTTAGAAGATCAACTTTCCACGCCGACCCGGTCGCCTCACGCCTCAGATCAACTTCATCAAGCTCGGCGTAAGATCATTGATGACGCAAAAATTGCAACTCTTCGGCTTCAAAGCTCCACCCCGGTGCAAATCGCTTCACAGGGTACGCTCTCTCATAGACGGTTCCGTGATCAATCACGTCTTCTACTTGAAAAGGATAATCAGATCCGCGACCTAGAAAATCAACTCCAGCAAGCTGTTCAATCAACAGAAGACGCCCAAAATAAACAAGAGGGCTATATTGATATTGCTATCCGCATTCCTATGGATTTCTGCACTCCTTCCAGTTATCTGGATTATGTGGTTGCCCGACGCCACCTTTTTCTTCTCAAGTGGTATGCGGTTGATGGACAGGTTAATGCACACCCCCTACGCAGCGCGGATTTTCTCAGGATCTGGCCGGACCTTTCTGTTGAAGACAAAGGTTTACTCTGTGCCCTCTTAGTATTTGATCAAATCAACTGTGAGGATACTGATTTGGTCATCTTCCGAGTTGTTCAGCCTATGGTTTACATTTTTCATGGTTTCTACCTGGCTGATACACAAGACAAATTCAGAGATGAGGCACATCGAGTTTTTCAAGGCAACCATCATGCCCATTGGCTGTTGTTAGAAACCAATCCATAGTTACAGGATCCTGCTCGGACCAACACTCTCTGTACTGAGTACATGCCTGAGCTTGCTCAGCATTTAACTCTATGGCAAGCTGAGACGCTCGAACAGGTAAAGAAGAATTTAGCTCATCCTGAGGATCTCCCCTTTGCTCAAATTTATATGCAGCACCTCGGTGGCTACAATTCCCTGAGTGCTCTTCTGGACAGCAAGACCATACCCACGGGTCGGGTTAATCCTCCAGTCTATACTCAGCTCTCTGCTTCAGATTGGGACCAGTGGTGCCGTGCTCTTGACCAAGACCTTGTTCCTAAATTCTGGGAGCAGCAGCCCACGCCCGCGGGCATGGCTCACTCTCCATATGCTTCATTAGGTGTATCTGCACGCCCAAGGTTTCTTACATCAGATTGGCGTCTTCCCTTTTGGACCAAGGTCCTGGAAGGCCATGCTGGGTGGACTCCTCCTCAGATCTCGACGGATCTCCGCTGGGATCCACGTTTTGTCAGACGCTCAAATTGGGAGAATGGTGCCACCTTGGACCATACAGAAAATTGGATCTACATCCCCAATGAGCATGGGTGGCAGACGCCCAATCATGATGTCCACGGTCTTGATACCTTTTTGGCGAATGCTGCCACCTCACCGGATCCCTCAGTTCATCGACAAGCAGGATTCCGTGCTGCTTTAAAGTGTCTCCTGTTAAGCTCTCTAAATCGGCAGCGTCCTATCTATTATTGCAACCCGAATGCCAGCGTCATTGCCTTCGGACTCCAGACCTGCCTTCTCATGGAATGCCAGTTTGTACCTGCTGAAGCACACACTGCCCTTGAAGACATGGTACGCTCAGGATTTCTCATTGACGCTCTTCCTGCCATCGGTCTCAACACTCCTGCAGCTCTCCAGGCACGCCAAGATCTCATTGGCAACTATCACAATGGCGCCCGTCCTCATACCCGTGAGGATGAATTTCCAACTGCAGGGTTCCCGCCATCCAAAACAGTTCCCCCTTTTCTTCAACCTGAGTGTACGACGGACCAGGTCAAGGCCAAGGATCCACAGTCAGGCACATGTTAGTCGTCAAAGGCCCCGCAGAAGACCAAGCAGCAGACCACGCCCGTGCCAAAGAAGAGGCAACGCACAGGCAAGTGACGCGCTGTCACCGTCAGCGTCATTTCAGGCTTTCCAAGAGGCACTACCAACATGCCTACAAATCAGGCCTTCCTCCAGGAGTCGGCACCGAGATCTAACAGAGTGTCTATATTGGGCCAAAGGCCATTGTACTATATATATGAGTAGAGCTAGCATTCACGGGCTAGATGAGTTTTTGGTCTTATCTCACTTCTGCTTTCTCTCGATTTGCGAGAGCTCATGTATCATCTTTGATATCAAAGAGTGTTCTCATCATTGTGACCTTATTATTTTCTTTTGTTCTCTCTCTTTTTCTTCTCCTTGTTTCTTTTGCAAATCCCAAGGACACGGCTACCTAATGATTCTCCCCTGCTTGATCCACGGGTCCTCACAGAGGGTTGTCTTGCAGGAGTTCCCGAACCCAGACCCCAAACAAAAAGGAAGATTCAATTCTTTACCATAATATCAACCTAGAATTAGTGCAAGTTTGACAAGATCCCGAGTTGCCAGGAGGGTCAACTCGGCAGGCTCGTCACAATAGAGGTGACATAACACATTTAGAAATAGCAATGCCCTCTATATTACAATGTAGAAATGACAACCGGATAGAAGTGTAAGGCTGCATGGGTATTGCTTCTATAACAAGCAACCGCCGCAATATCACATTTCACTAATTTCAAAACTTTCCCATGACATGAAGAAGCACGCATTTTCCCATTACGTAAGAAAATAGCAGCACATTTTCTTCCTTGGCTAATACCAACTCCCATTGGCGCAAATAATCATTTTCTTTCTTGGCTAATACCAACTCCCATTGGTGCCAATAACCGAGAGCAGCAATCCGGCCCACATGACATCTGCATGGAGGCATGGCCGGATTTGCAAGACTGACACATTCACATAGCAGAATAGTGCACATAATAGAACAAATACACACCTACATCAAGACATAACTTGCTCTTGCAAGTCCAAGAACTCTACAATACATGTGGTCCACAGAAAAAAATGCATAGAAGAATAAAGTGAGAATGACTAGGATTGCACATTAGTACCATTTGTATATTATAAAGCATGCACAATAGAAGGACGCCCTGATCCTCACTCCTCCACAAACAGGAAACGGACCTCTTGCAATAGACTACCATAAAAGCAGAGGGCAATTGTACACCTCGAGTTCTCCTCGGTCGTCCATCAACCACGTCTCCACCTATAATATGGCAATTGCAGTACTGCTCCACAACCAACGCATTTCTCAAGCAAGCTCATAGATGCCACGAAAGACTGCTCCGTCTATACCTCTCCATCACAGAGAACAGGGACACCGGAAGAAAGCGTACCATCATCAGGGAATCAAAAAGCAAATCTGAGGAATTTTCCAGCAATCCACATGCCACATAACTAGAATTAAATATATACTCCTTCTTGAATATGCACACGAATCTCTTTACCTCTGGTGCAGATATAATGCGGAAGTCAGACATCGACAATCCCATCTCAGTGTTCTTGCTAGCAAGCACTCGGCAATTCCTTCCAACAGATGCAATTAGCTCCAACAGCAAAAGCACAGCAGCATGGCTAACTTCTACCTAAAACCCCAAGAGCATAGCAGCAGGACTGGCCCCGACTTAAAACCCCAGAGCCTACCTGCAGTTCCGCTGCCTGAGGAGATCACTGCATCCAGCAACATGCAGCGCCATGTCTTGTCTCCCACCCTCGCCGACATGGTCGAGCTGTTTTTAGCAGCCCTCACGAAGTTCAATCCTGCCTTTTGCTCATCCAAACCATTGATAATAAAGCAACCCAAATAAATAAAACCCCCCTTTTTTGCCAATCTTTGCCAAAATCTTGGAAACCAGTCGATTTCAACACCTAATGGTAAACCCATATGTGAATCTCTTGTTATATTTCAATACATTAAAGAAATGAACATACTCCAAGATCCCTATGAAAGGGCACTTGTTCGATTTTGGGTGGATGTCATTGAGAACAAGGTTAGTAAATGTTTGTTCAAAAGTTCAAAGTAGATCTATAACTAGAATTCTCATAGGTTCTTACTGCGCTTAAAACTGTGAAATCTGTTGTTGTTGAAGAAGAAAAGAAAAAGGGTATTGAACTTCTCCATGATGCTTATTTACATCTTGAAAGTGCCCTTAATGGGAAGACATTTTGGAGGAGATGTTGGATTCGTAGATATGGCATTTGCACACTATATCAATTGGTTATGTGCTTCTAAAGACATAGATGGACTCAAGCTGTTGCTCGGAGGAAGATAGATACCCTTATCTAGCAAATTGGGTGGAAGTTGTAATGGACCACCCTGCAATAAAGAAGATTCTTCCTCATCTGCAAAGGATACTTTGAATATGCTAGAAGCTAAACTAATCAAAGATAGTCCTTTGTGCTCATATCACACGTCCAAATAATATTCAATAGACTGTGCAAAAATACCCTATTTGTACTTGCACACTTCTAATTCCAACTTGCTCTCAAAGTGCCATTTTGCAACATCAAAGGTGGAATACCTAGGAGGTGTCAGCCAAAGGAATCGCCATTGATCCATTCAAGATCGAAGCAATAATTGACTGGCCAACACCGAAGAGACTAAAAGAGTCCACAACGTAGGGAATGCACGGCCTGTCAGTCTTCAGTGCCACAAATTATGGCAATAAGGTTTCCACAGATCATGGTAGAGATCACGGGATTAGGTAACCGAAGATCCAGAAACGGCAGACTCTTTGTGGGCAGAAGCCATTGTACTATATATACTAAAAGTGTAGACTTAGATTTTTAGACAAGTTCGGACATTTTTTAATGGCTCAACTCCTTTTGGAGCTCTTCATATATTCTCATTGATCACTTCACACTTGTGTTTTATTCCTCTCTTCTATTTTTTCTCTCTTGTTTCTTTGGTATTGCAAAAGCCTGCATGATATTTCTTTTCTGTTGAGGAGTTGTTTGTAGGATGCAAGGGTTCTCACAGAGGACTATCCCTCAAGCTTTTCTGAATCCAGACCCTAAACACTGTCGCCAATTGCCAGGTCCTAATACTTTTTCTCCAACGTCTTTTCAGACTTTCACCCAAGAAGAACTAAACCAGGCTGCCGCTTGGCTTGCCCATCAGCAATGCCCAGATGCTGCCGATGATTCTTATTATGGGTGATTATATTGAAGATTATAGGAGGACCTTCCATTTCTCATGCTCCTTGGCAATCTTAGGTCCCCATGCCACCCCCTCCATATGTTTCTCCACCTGCTGTACCAATTATTTTTTCTTTAGGCTTAAATTTGAAGCTCTAGTATCTCATATTTGGCAACACAAAAGGCAAACCCATCATGGATCAAAGTGCACAAGCTCACATGGAGGAGTTTGAAGCACTCACGGTTCTTAATGGTCATTCATAACCTCAGGTCAAGTTTCACATTTTCTACCATATCAAGCAAGGACGCTACACACCAATGGCTCGTGGGCCAACAAAGGCCTCACTATGGCTCTCTAGATGATGATCAACAATTGCTGAAACAGCTTGAATGAACAACAACAAGCCACAAAATCTACTCGATTTTATGGACCGCCTACTCGATTAAAAAATTGGGCTAAAATTTTTTTTTTTCGAAAGCATTTTTTCCATTTACTTTAGCCATTTTTCTTGGCAAAAGTGCTACAAAATAGCCATTTGGCTAACCTTAGCCGCTATTTTATTCATCCCTCGTTGGAAAAGCCGCAACATGTGTAATCATACTACTAAGAATATACACTACTAACCCCACGCCCTTCCAACGTAAAAAATGGTCTTTTCGTGTACAAACCGCACCACAATAGCAAAGAACAACATAGGCAGCCTTGACGCCAACATTTTGACCCCGCTAAAGCTCGGGCATATCATTGTCACTTAATGGGGCCACACCACTACCATGCAGGAAAAAATTTAAGCATACTATATATTTTTTTATAAAAAAATGATTGGCTATTTTTCAAAATTTTATGATACATTTGGCTAAAGTTATTATTATTATTTCATTTATATGTATTTGACTTGGCTTAAACTTTTTAATTATCTATTACAAAAATTTATCATCAAGGGCCAAACATTTCATTTTCCCCCACCCCGTGGTGTATGGACGTGAGTCAACAAGGAAAATATTTGTGGCGCGCCAATATTTTCCTCAACCGACTAGCACTTATCGCTAATTTTTTTTTGTCCGATTGACATGGATCAATTTGAGAGTACACATGTTTTTGAAGTCTTCTATTACCTCATGCTCACAATGTTGTGGCCGATGACCATAAGTGTTACATTAAGACTAACCATTACCATGTTAGTTCCCACAATCGACTCAAAACACGAGGAACGCTACCTAAATCTGCTATGGACTTAGTCGTTGGGACCTCAAAACTATTGTGGACTTAAATATATCATGGATTTATTCAGTGACTAGTTCCAAAGAGATTGTCTCAACATTGCCAAATAGTTTATAAAAAACATCCAAAGTGATAAAGCCTAAGGTGATAAGGTGATATGGCCTAAATTTCAAGGTGATAGTTAAGGAGGAATACCCAAGGTTTAGAGAAATACCCAAGGTGATAAGGCCCAAATTTCATATTTGATAGTTATAGCAAAGTGACATCAATTTAAAGCATTAAGTTCCTTTACTTCGCATAGTAACTTGAAATGTCAGTATTGTTCCTTTTTTATTATCTTTATATCGGCATAATTTATATGTAGATGCAATGCATTAGAAAAAGCGTAATGTCTAACATATAGTCCATGTTATTTCAATTTGACAATCTATTGAATCCATATTCTATTACATATGTAGAATGCATAACAAAAAAAAAAAAAAAAAAAAAAAAAAAAAAAAAAGGGATGTATAACTTTTAAAGTCCATACCGATTTCGTTGAAACAAACAAATTTTACATTGATCCTCAAGCCTCTTATGCAATGCAATTTTAGAACTAACAATACCTTAAGATTGTTTTGCAAGAAATGCATGCTAGAAGATTGAAATTTTAAGCTATATATCACTAAACAACGTACACGCTTAAGCATATAGAGCTTCTTCTCTAGATCCATATTCATATGTGGACTCCTTCACATGTTGGTCAAATGATCCTTCATATTTGAACTAAACAACATGCCCCCTAATCATATAGATAAATTAGAGCTTTTCATATTGACCTATATTCATATGTTGATTGCTTGCATGGATATTTTTTCATTGAGATACCACATTTCTGCATGGATTCATTTGTTAGAATGATGAACCCATAGCTTTTGATTCCTCGATCTAAATAAATTGATTGATTGATTTTATTTATTCCATGTCATGGAAAAGGTATGCCCCACCAGCCAGAGGGCCCTCATGCAAAAAATATCCCTGATGAGCTTTCAACAGTATCCAAGCACTTTTTCTTCCAATCGAAAACTAAAAGAGTGGATATCCAATTCTTTTTTTAATCCCATATCAAATTTACTTGAGAACTTCACTTGAGAGATATAATATCACATTTTTCAAGCATATTAAACCAAGGATATTGTGCAGTTGACATATGCCAAAACCAATCCGATTCATAATGTGAGAAACAAAAAGTACACACTAGATCATGTATACGGGTTCCCTGCTTGATCACTCTTTGAAATATTTCAAACTAGCATAAATAGAGCTAGTTATTATTTTCGCAGCAATAGTGTTGTTTGGCCTTTAAATATCGCATAAAGGTGCTAAACGAGGGGACGGGTCGCCACCGCTTATGCAAAATAAGACTTCTCAAAATCAGGATGATGCAGTAACCAAGCCCAGGATTTTTCAAGCATAAGGCAAGAATCTTCGACAAACGTAGGAATCCAAAGAGGACTTCTAAGACCCTAAAGTTCCTTCAGTATTCTGAGGCAAATGCCCTGTAGACATCCACTTATCAGGTGTCTGATCTAACATTCATATTTACAATGACTCAGTAAATTCCAATTGCACTAGGAAAATGCAGCCATAGAGTTCCACAATTCAATATGAACTTTCCATGTCTTCATGTGGCAGGCTTAACTCTTTCCATTCATCATTTTGTATAGAATAGGTCCATAATGCATCTAACCTGTTAGCAAGTTCTAAGATGCAACATACAACCGACCTCTACAGGTTACAACATTCTTGATGATATCTAATGAAACTCCGAGAGACAAATGATTAGAACCATCCCTCCAACACCCATTTACAGAATCAAGAACTAGTATTTCTGACAGAACCACAAACTGAGAGTTCCTGTTTGGCTTTTCAACTAGCACACTAGTACTTTTGATAAAATCAAGGCACGGCATTTGGCCATACCATTTGGACAACAGATCGCACGCAAATAATTCAAGCTTGAACGTTACCGAGGCTCGAGATCAAGGAATTCTTGAATCTGGATTATACAGTAAGCTACCAAGGTAAGAAGGAAACTCGGGAAGAGGTACCCATGGTTGAGATTTGGGAAGCTCAGAAAAAAGCTTAAGAAATCTAAGGCAATAGCTCAAGAAAGTTCAGCGATGGCGAGGTGGACAATTCTAGGCAGCGTAACCCTTCATGCGTTTAACTGCAGAACCCATGCCTCTACCAAGCTTTGAATTCATGAAAAAAATTCCTATAAAATGTGGTCGAATTCCATACCTTTCTGTAGCAGACAGCTCTGGATATAGGTTTAGCTCTTGGCAATAGGTCAGCAAACCACGAAGACCTAAATCAGGATAGCATACATGGCTGATGGGCGAGGCCATTGCAGCCCATAGTGCAGTTGTCTCGATCCTGCTTTTCCTTGTTTTCTTTTCTTTAAGGTGCGATTTAAAGAGGGAAAGACCTGAAGCAGCAATATTTCAATAGCCGAAGCTCGAAAGGCAGAGCAAGACTTCAAGAAATTGGAAACCAAAAAATTGCCCATAACCCTGCCATCGCCATAGGTTACCTTGAGCTTCCTATCCGACTGAGGATTGGTTTGCTTGAATGTAAATAGTTCGAATGCGGTGCTGGCGGCTCTGGCTTGCTTGCAGAGGAAGGAACTCGAAGTCACAGATATGATTCAATGCCTTCTAATCTATTAGATTCTACAGTGGCCATATTCAGGCGAAAAAAATTAGACGAAATTGGAGGATTCCAGCCCCAGTCCATTACAGAAGACACCATGACCTCTTACGCTCTGTTTAACGCCGGATTTACATCTGTCTACATTGGGAACCATGCGGTGTATGTTGGAGTAGTCAAATGCTTCAGACTGACGAAAAGTTTAGAAGAAGCGTGAGTTTCTGTTGGTCCAATGCCTATTCAACGGCTTGCTAATCTGTTGTTATTGTGTTGCTAACATACAAATAGAGCATCCAAGCTCTGCATATTTCGCCGTAGTTCGGCAAATCTGTAAGTGCAGGAGGGATCTTCCCCTTCTAAACTATTTTGCCATTTGGCTGCAGAATCGTCACACCCTAGTCTATCTTGAAATCGTCATAGCAGCTCAAAGGCTGGTGTCAAACTGGGGAAAGCAAAATGGGGTTTTCTAGCATATGCTCCGTTATGCAGCAACGAGCACAAAAAGTCCGGAATTAGAGAAATCAACCTGATTCAAAGCTGGAAGATGAAGAAACGCTCCGTTATGCAGCAACGAGCAGAAAAAAGTCGGAATTAGGGAAACCAATCTGATTCAGAGCTAAAAGATAATCCTCCAGATCCAGAGAGCAAGCAAGCAGACGGAAAAGGCGACACACCTGCCTCCATCATGTGGCCATGGCTGGGAGCTCGCCCGAATCCGTGAGGGCCTTCGTCCCGCCCGCCGAAGGCTCCAAAGGCTCCGTGAGGGCCTCGCCTGTTGCTCTAATTGAAAGCCCCATGGTGTCAGTGAGTGAAGCCCTATTACAGTCTCGAGTGTATGCCTTTGATTTTAGCTGGCAGCCAGCTTCAGGGTTTGAAGTAACTGAAAGCTGAAAATAATTTGAACTGGGGCATGAACAACCTGTTTGGGTGCAAAGTCCGTATGAACCACAACTTGTGAGTAGATCACAGTTGTTAAATTGCTGCTTATCGGAGTTTGATCTGCCATAGCATCAGAGTTTGATCTGCCATAGCCAGAGCAGAGCAGCAGCAGAGCACGAAACAGGGGACGGAGTCTTTGTTGCAGCGCAATGCTTGAGTGCAGAGCAAGAAAAGGGGAACCACGTGTCGCCTTCATGATGCTTCAAACAAAATAGCATCAAACATAAGATTGTTTGCATCTTTCGTGTCAGAACCATAATGCCTCAAACAAAATAACTTCAAATAAATACCTTCAAACAAAAAATGAAACTTAATTATATATGAGTTGATAGACTTTTACTTGGCTATTTTTTCTAACTGAAAAAAAAAACAAAAAATATAAATTAAATATTGTAGCTTGAGATATTTTGTACTGCAATTACAAATAATAATCAACAATCAAGGAACATACAATAATGTTAAAAAACTTTTAACAAAAGCTCACAATATAGCTTATAACATCCATAGTATGAACTACATTTAATGCAACATCACCTTCTAAATGTTGTGATCAAATTGCACTTATCCCTAACCCTTGAAAGAAAATGTTATGCAATCAACTCGGGCATCTAGAGGGATATTGGCCATCTCTTACAATTCTTTTTTGAAGATGCATATGTGGTATATGTAATAGAAATTCATAGTTCCAAAAAGGGAAAAACTACAAAATGCCCTTATGTTTTGCTAAATTTCATCAAATGCCCCTGAGTTTGTATGCTTTTACTCATTTACATGCTTTCTGATCCGAAATTCACTATGGCTTATTGACGATTCGGCCCTTTAAACGTAGGGGTATTTCTATAATTTATCGAAATACTGGAGTATTTTTTTAATTTTGACAAAATATAAAGGCATTTTTATAAATTGCTCAATAAAAAAAAACATCATCCAATTATTGGAAAAAAACATCCATCCATTTCGACATTTAGTTCAAGGCCAGAAAGTTTGCGCAAATTAGTTTTGTATTACTGAGGTTATTCTCGCAATGTTGGGATTATAATTTAGGTATAGTATTATATAAAGAAATGGTATTTATCGCAGCTTTGGGCAGCTCGCTTGATTTAGTGTTATTGCTTCTATTTTGAGTACTTTGATACCTTTTATTTTAATTGTACAAAAATAGAAAGGGATGGAGCCGGATATTTATTGAAATGCTGGCACGATGTCGTTGTTGTATGTTCATGCTCATAGGAGCGGCATTTGTAGTGAGATTAAGGATCTTGTGCTCTGTGCGAACTTGCCTTTTCTTTATTTTGTCTTTTTTGTTTTGGTTCTTACTTCAAATGCGCCACGAGCCTCTATTATGGCTACATGAGTTATGGTGACGCCAAGTATGACCTCAAGGTTCGAATCCCCCAAATTCTAGTTTTTGGTGGCTAGATTGTTTGCTTTGTCCTTCCTAATTTCTTGATTTTTGTAAGCAAAGGCTTAAACCGAGATGCTTCATCATTTCTTTTGCAAGATTTGCCCACTAGTTTTGTTAACAACGCTTTTTAAGAGGTTGTGTTGGGAGGTGAACTTTGGGGTCAAATCTCCCTATCATCTTCCGTAGAAAACTTTTGAAACTTCTCAAGCATTTGGCTATAGATCCAATAGTAAAATTAGGATCAAAGGACCAATTCCATGTGGAAAAATGACCAACAAAGTGAGGCCCATGCCCATGAGTGCATAACATTCTTTTGTTGTATTTGGGTTTGGCTTCAGCTTGAAAAATGCATGTTTTCTTTTGATCCATCTTATCATGTATCAAACATATGTACTTTTCGAATGGAAGATAAGAGCTTCACCCTTTCTTGTGGATTTTTGTACATGATAACTGTTTTTCAATTTGTACATATTTCACATTTTGAAAAGTCACCGCTATTACGAGCAATAATGACATTTTTGAACTCTGTATTCCATAATCTACTAATACTTGATTGTGAAATAGGAGGGAGCCCTTGCATGCTGAGTGTGTCATTCACTTCCTTTAATATTGATTTGAGAGTATGTGTTGATGGCATGATCTTTTGATAATCTCTTTCATCGTCTGCAGTTGTTCTACTTCAATGAGGCATCTGATTGGTAGTAATATCAATAAACCGCCAAGTGCTACCTTGGTCGCCACGACTCTCTCCTCGCTTTTCACTTTACCAACTTGTTACTATGAATTCCCTTTTTTGCACCATGCAACCACTGCGCTTTCCCTAAAGAATGTGTTTTTCTTCATGCCATATATTGTATACCAACCTTTGCAACAAACTATATTTCCTTCAAATAATATACCCTGGTAGTTTCCATTTTCATCCTTTTTACTAGCAGAAAATTATCGTAACTGAGTGTCACTTTATCTTCATACTTGAGTGAATGATATTCCCGACAAGTTGCTAAAACTTTTTTCAATCTGCGAAATTGACAACATTGCGGTGGCAACAATCAATCATTGCAAAGATTAGCAACTACTTCCAAATAGCTCTTGTGTCGGGCAAATGCAAAGCGGATTTGTGTAGCCCCAGCCGCCAGAGAGGTGAAGGGATGTG